>OY744554.1:44878544-44883544 GCA_963556195.1 Sepiola atlantica
CGGGAGATTGAAAATTGAAAATACATTGGAGGGGGAGGGGGACAGAGTTGGGGCTTTGTCTATAACGGTGACATGGGACATGAGAGGGGAGGGGGGAGGACCCAGACCATCCTGGCCAAACTGGACTTTCACTACACTACCACAAAATAAAAACCAAAAAAGAAACTCCCATAATAAAGTGGAAAATCTTGAAAAAATCCAGCACCTGCAAATCAATAAACTCTCCATGTAGATTATGCTTAAATGAAAAACTGGAAATTATCCGCTTTAAGGACAAAAACAAACTCCTAAATAGAAAACAAGAGACATCTATCAACTGTAAACATAGTAGACTCTACCTCCTAAGCAACCCACATACCCCACCTTAACCCCACACCAACCCCACATAACTTAAAAATAAAATTAAAAGTTTGTTTTTTTAAATTTTTTTTTTTTTACAAAAATGAATGATAACATTAAACCCCCACTGTACACTACCCCAAAACACACTATAACCCCCTACCCACCCACCCAAATTTACCACCCAATCCCACCCCAACAAGTCATTATGAATCTATAAATATATAACCACCCCTCTAAACTACCAATAACATCAAATCTCTACGTACTACCTATAATGCACAGCCTCAATAGCCTCTCAGCCATACTACCAATTCTAACATAAACCCATAACTGGGACAGCTATTAACACTGATATCACTTGGACTAATCTAATCTCAATTACTTAACCCTTCGATCACTACCTTGAACACTTAATTATTAACTGGTACTTAGTCCTTGTCATTGGTAGTAGAACAAAAAAGCCTACCATCACTTGTCGACTTATTTCGCCCAATGACTTCACAAGTAGCAAGATGGTAATGATGGTGATATTTATCATTATTACTATTATTATTATTATTATTATTTTTTAATACTATTATTATTATTATTATTATTATTATTGTTATTATCATTAATATTCTTACAAACTTGTTATTTCTATTTTTATTCTAATTTTATTTATATTTATCTTTATTTTTATTTTTATTAAGGCTTTTATTAAGGCTATTATCACTGCGACTATCGTAGGTATGATTGTTATCATAATCGGTTTTGTTAATGATAAAACTGGTAACACCAGAAAACTTCTCTTATAAAATGATTCCACTAGTATTGATCTCGGTATAATATAATCACAATTTAAAAAATATATAATCACAACAAAATTCACTACAAATAATAAACAAAACATTAAAATAAAATAAATAAAATGCAGAAGTAGCAATTAATACCCTAAATTAAAATTATCAAACATTTTTATCCACATGATAATTACTTATTAGAATTAAAATAAAATAGGAATGACGGTTATAATCATAATTTTATTCTCATTTTAAATTTAACTCACCCTGGCCGTCGCCCCATATCCCTTCCTCCCACCCCGGCCGAAATTGAGATCATCACAGCACAAACACGTGAAAAACCTCCCACGTAATAATTTGAAACACGACTTGTTGGGGTCCTCCCCCCTCACCTCTCATGTCCCATGTCACCGTTATAGACAAAGCCCCAACTCTGTCCCCCTCCCCCTCCAATGTATTTTCAATTTTCAATCTCCCGTTAAAGTGAAGTTAAAACTTATGCCATTTGAATTCCATCGCCAGCCCGATGAGTTGGTCGCTATTTGCACCAATGAAACAAAACTTGTTTTGTCGCAACTAATGGAATAAAATCAAAAAATATATATTTTGCTCTGAATTTTCATTGAGCACTCTCATAAACCCGGTTTCAACTTCCTTCGGATTCATACCCCCTGTATATTTGTAACAAGTTAATTATATATATATATATATATATATATATATATATATATATATATATATATCATGGACTCTCCCGTCGATTTCGACGTATGAGGTCTAGACAACTCAAAATTTGTTTAGTCAATCTTTAAGTTACGATGGATGTAGCATGCTTACATTTACTCAATCGTAAATGGCATTTGAGTCCTGCGAGAGATTTGCAAACCAGCCCGCAATGGATGCAAAAAGGAAGATCTTGAGAAAAATCGGCTGGGATATTTGTAGATGTTTTTGTTCTTTCGCGTCTTTCGCACTGTTGATCAATGGCAGTTACAGAGAACCGCCTGATGCCCCTCTGGCAGTCAGATCGCCATTCCTTCCGTCGAGAAGCAAGCTGTTCAAAATCACGATAAGCAATATTGATAGATGTCAAATTCATCTTCAACTTGTCCTTAAAGCGAAGCAGCGGTCGACCCACATTTCGCCTTCCACTGTTGAGCTCGCCGTACATCAGTTGCTTTGGTATTCTATCATCTTCCATACGTAAGACATGTCCTGCCCAACGCAGTTGTGATTGCATCAAAAAGCTTTCAATTCCGCCAATACCGCAGCATGTAAATAGGTCCGCATTAGACATCCGATTTCTTAGGGTGACACCACAAATCGTTCTAAGGCAATTTTTGTGAAAGACATCAAGCTTCTGAATGTGGCTGCGATAGACTGTCCATGATTCCGATCCATAAAGCAGGGATGTTAGCACAACTGCTCTATACACAAGTACTTTTGTTCTCAAACCTATCCCCCTGTCCTTCCATAACCGATGACGCAGTTTTCCAAAGGCAGTAGTTGCTTTCGCAATTCGGTTAAAGATTTCGTCATCAAGGGAGGCACTCCAATTTATCTTACTCCCAAGATAAGTGAAGTTTTTCACATATTTCAGATCTTTACCGTCCACTTGGATTGGAATATCTGGAAAACAGTGTACTGGTGGTCGTTGCTTTACTGATGGCTGCTGCTTCACACCCTGAACTTGTTTAGGTATGAGGCGAGGTTGGTGAATCACTTCTGTTTTCTTGATGCTGATTGTCAGACCAAAAGCCTTGCAAGCAGCCGAAAACCTGTCCACAAGCAGTTGCGCTTCCTCCCGAGATGTTGCACAAAGTGCAGCGTCATCTGCAAACAAAAGATCCCTGATGACAGTTTGTCGAAGAAGGGTCTTAGCTTTGAAACGTTGCTGGTTGAAGAGACCACCACTTGTTCTAAATTTAAACTTCACCCCAGTATCTATATCAGCGAAAGCATATCTCAGCATAACTGAAAAGAACAAAGCAAATAGCACAGGTGCCATTACACAACCCTGTTTGGTACCATTTGTCACATTGAAAGGTTCTGAAGACTCTCCATTTGAAACAACCGATGCCTTCATTCCATCATGGAAAGAAATAATTACATTCAGCATGTTGTCAGGTATTCCCAGCTTGTCCAACACTTTCCAGAGGGCTTCGCGGTTTACTGTGTCAAAGGCCTTTGTAAGGTCAATGAAAACCATATACAACTCCTCGTTCTTTTCCCGAACTTTCTCGGCAACCTGGCGGAGGGAAAAGATCATATCGACAGTACCCCGACCAGCACGGAAACCGCACTGAGATTCGGGATAGATATCATCAACAAGGTGTTTAATTATTCTGTTGAGAATAAGCCTTGCCAAGACCTTCCCTGCAATTGACAAAAGTGAGATGCCTCGATGGTTGTCACAGATGTTTCTATTGCCTTTATTCTTATACAAGTGTTGAATTAATGCATCTTTGAAATCCTGAGGGACCTTTCCACCTTGCCAGATCTTCACAAAGAGACTGTGCAGCTTCTTCACTAGTGTCTGGCCACCGTACTTAAACACCTCAGGAGGTAAGGTGTCTTTCCCTGACCTTTTGCCTGACGACATTTGCCTAATAGCAACGAAAACTTCATGTATCGCTGGAAGGAAGGAGAGTTCAGGAATCTCAGGTCGTTCAGTGATAGATGAAAGTATTTCTTCATCAGTTGTGGAAGTATTGTTTAGGACCGCTTCGAAGTGCTCCTTCCAGCGATTCAATATATCCGCTCTATCATTTATCAGTGTGCCATCATTTGCAGATACGGGAGAAACGCCAGATTCGTGCGGTCCAAAAACTTTCTTAATACCTTCATAAAAAACTTTCAAGTCTCTTCTGTCAAATGCTTCTTGCATTAATTTGGCATGTGAGGACCACCATGCCTCTTACATCTGCCGTAATGCTTTCTGGACTTTACTTTTGCATTCCTTGTACAATTTTCTCTTTAGTGTTGAGTTCTTATCATCAATCCAGGTTTTATGAGCTTTATGCATCTCATTGATCAACTCTTGGGCCTCAACATTCTGGTCATCGAACCAGTCCTGATGTTTACGGACAGGTAATCCCAAAACCTCCAATGCAGATGTGTGAATTACGTCCCGCAAGGATTTCCAGGAAGATTCGATATCATCGGTTATCTCAACAGAATCCAATGAGCGATCAAGACGGGCCGACAGTGCTGCCCGCTGAACGGTATTCTTTAATGGTAGAATGTTTATCTGTTTAGGGACAGAGGAGCGTTTCACTCGTCTGTGCTGTAAACGGAAAGACGTTTTACTTCGAAGCAAGGCATGATCTGAAAGATAGCAACTTGTATGGAACGAACGAGTGATACGAAAGTCCCCAAGGTCACGTCTCTTGGTGATGATGTAGTCAATCAAATGCCAATCCCTAGAACGAGGGTGCATCCATGTAGTCTTGTGGGAGTTTTTCTGCTGGAATACAGTGTTGGTAATGCACAGATTAAGCTCTCCACAAAGAGACAACAAACGAAGACCATTCCCATTCATACGACCAACGCCATGATGACCCAGAACACCACGCCATGATGTACTATCCACACCCACACGTGCATTAAAATCACCCAAAAGAATAAGTTTGTCCTTGTGTCGAACATTAGTGATAATTTCTCTTAGTTGCTGGTAAAAATCATTTTTCTCCTGCTCTGGTCTGTTCAACGTGGGAGCATAACAACTAATTAAAATAGCACGGGTATCACATTCAAGATTAAGGGTTAATGTCATCAAGCGATCCGAAAACCCCTTTGGAAGGGTCGGCAATGACTTTGCAAGATTGGACTTGATAGCAAATCCTACTCCAGAATGTCGAGGCTCCTCTGGGCCTT
>OY744554.1:44888544-44901044 GCA_963556195.1 Sepiola atlantica
TTAAAGTTAGGGTTGGTTAAAGTTAGGGTAAGGGTTGGTTAAAGTTAGGGTTGGTTAAAGTTAGGGTTGGTTAAAGTTAGGGTAAGGGTTTGTTAAAGTTAGGGTTTGTTAAAGTTAGGGTTGGTTAAAGTTAGGGTAAGGGTTGGTTAAAGTTAGGGTTGGTTAAAGTTAGGGTAAGGGGTTAGGGTAAGGGTTTGTTAAAGTTAGGGTTGGTTAAAATTAGGGTAAGGGGTAGGGTTGGTTAAAGTTAGGGTTGGTTAAAGTTAGGGTTGGTTAAAGTTAGGGTAAGGGTTTGTTAAAGTTAGGGTTTGTTAAAGTTAGGGTTGGTTAAAGTTAGGGTAAGGGTTGGTTAAAGTTAGGGTTGGTTAAAGTTAGGGTAAGGGTTGGTTAAAGTTAGGGTAAGGGTTGGTTAAAGTTAGGGTTGGTTAAAGTTAGGGTAAGGGTTGGTTAAAGTTAGGGTTGGTTAAAGTTAGGGTAAGGGGTTAGGGTAAGGGTTGGTTAAAGTTAGGGTTGGTTAAAGTTAGGGTAAGGGTTGGTTAAAGTTAGGGTAAGGGTTGGTTAAAGTTAGGGTTGGTTAAAGTTAGGGTAAGGGTAAGGGTTTGTTAAAGTTAGGGTTGGTTAAAATTAGGGTAAGGGGTAGGGTTGGTTAAAGTTAGGGTTGGTTAAAGTTAGGGTTGGTTAAAGTTAGGGTAAGGGTTTGTTAAAGTTAGGGTTTGTTAAAGTTAGGGTTGGTTAAAGTTAGGGTAAGGGTTGGTTAAAGTTAGGGTTGGTTAAAGTTAGGGTAAGGGTTGGTTAAAGTTAGGGTAAGGGTTGGTTAAAGTTAGGGTTGGTTAAAGTTAGGGTAAGGGTTGGTTAAAGTTAGGGTTGGTTAAAGTTAGGGTAAGGGGTTAGGGTTGGTTAAAGTTAGAGGTTAGGGTTGGTTAAAGTTAGGGTAATGGGTTAGGGTTGGTTAGGGTTAGAAGGGTATGATAACCTATGAGCATCTACTTGATTGTCGGCGATTCTAACCATTCGACTATAAGTGGCAATCCGAAAAATGGTTGCTCGTTCCGTCTTACATTTTACGTAAAATTTGTATAGGAAAGTGAATCGAACTTTAGAGTTTATTTCTTTTTATCGAAGGTCAGAAAATTGCATCGAAGAAGCATAGGATTATACGTAAATTTTCATTTCCTGAGGTATAAAATAGAAATAGAAAAATCCCTGAAGTATTTTAAAACAATTTTAATTTTCATTACATTAACAACCTATTTTTTCAGGAAAGGAAAATTTGACCCGATATTTTTTCTATTTATTTTGGAAGGGAATTTAGATTTGTTTTAAGTTTTACTTTTAGACATTATTAGTGATTATTTTCTTTTTAAAGAAAACATTTCTCTGGGAGAGGAGAGACAGCCAGGGCAACATTAATCGTCATATTGTTGTTTAATATTTGTTTGTTTTACGAACGTAACTATATTGTATAATGTATATTATTATTTATAACAGAGAAACGCGAAAGTACTTTCAAACAAATCGATTTATCCTTTTTTTTTTCCATAGTATAATTTGGGGCGAAAAAAACCCAATGAAGTTTATTCTTTAAAGATTGAATAAAAAAAACTATTTTTCATAAGTTGGCCAAAAAATATCAATAAATTGTCAATAAACAATTCAGAGATCCATTTAATGTCTTAAAATTTCATAGAAAATATCTGGCCTAGAGTTGAAAAAATATCGGGTCAAATTTTCCTCCACCGAAAAATTAACTGGAGTAAGTTTTTCTAGGTCGGGCAAAAACATTTATTAAAATTAAAAATTTGAATAAAAAAAGGTGAAAACGTCTATATTTGAAATCCATAACAAAAACAAACTGTTTACAATTTTAATATTCGATAATAGGTTTTTTAAGATAAAGAAAGATATCTAATCTACTTTCGGTTCTAAAACAACAAATTAGTCAGAAAGTATAATTATTTGCTTTTTTAAATTAAAATTTAAGGTATTTTCTTTTATTTAATTAAGTTTAAACATCGGTTTAATTGTAGAATAGGGATCGCTGTTTTCTTTCGCTCATTTGGCTTGGTTCTATTTATCTTCGTGACACAAGGTCACAAATTTCAAATATAGATGGTTTCATTTCGCTTGGTATTCGCCCAAATTTTGGATAACACTGATTGTTGGTCTTAATTATATTTTTGGTCCTGAAATAAAATTCTCATTTACTTTTTAAAGTGTTGAGAATCTAACTTTAATTCCAGGTTTTAATCGCTGGCGGCCATGTTGGTTTTTATTGTTTTTTTCCTTGGACTAAAGATATTTTTACTGCTTTAACATTTTATTACACACAAAAAAAAACTTTGAACATTCTATTTACAAAAGCAAGTTTTAACGGAATTTAACGAATTTAAAAGCGAACATGAAACGGTTAAAACATACTAGTCGTGAATTTAAGAATAACAAAATGTCGCCGAAAAGACGACGGGTAAAAATGTGGCATAAAAGTTCAATTTGATATATGCTAAAAAATAAATTAGAATTTTTTGTCAGGACAAAATGTACCATTTCATCCCAAAAATCGATTTTATTGGGTGAATACCGAACGAAATGGGCGAGAAAATCCAACGGCTCTTATAGTATAATTGAACATAAAATTCTTTATTTAAAAACACGAATTAAAAGAAAAATTGGCTTATTTATTCAATCAGCATAAATACAAAAAAAAAGTTAAAATCTATAAGAAAATAACTTCAAAGACATCTATAGACTCACTGGCGCATTTAAAGACATTCGTTGCCAAATTGCCTTCTGCCTTAAGAAACTGTCCCATCAAAAATTTAACATGTCGATGTAAAAATGTTCTGTTTTCAAGCGTAACTCTCTCGTTCTTTCGCCCTCTCTCTCCCTTCCTCTCCCTCTCTCTCTCATATACATTTACCAGATATATAATTTAAAACAATAACTCAGAATAAACTCTGATATTTTCTTTTCTTTTCCTTTTTATTGCTGAATAAAAAAACTAATGTTTAAACAAAAAAAAAAGAATCAAATAATTTTGGAGCTTGGAGCGATAAAACCACGCTCTTTAGTCCCAAATGGAGTTGCTCCCGCTCCACTCCCGCTGAATATAAAATGAGCCCTCCTCTCCTTTGCTTCAGCAAAAAGGAGCATGCTCCTAGAGCACGCTCCTTTTTGGAGGGCTCTGTAAAGCCCTGTGTGTGTGTATATATATATATATATATATATATATATATATATATATATATATATATATATATATATATATATATATATCTGTCTGTCTGTAGGTAATAAATAATTAATATTTATTTATAAATATCATTATAAATATATATATGAACAGACTCAAATAAATAGATAGATATGTACTGACATATATATATATATATATATATATATATATATATATATATATATATATATATATATATATATATATATATATATATCAGTCAGTTCATATCTATCTATCTATCTGAGTCTGTTCATATATATATATTTATAATAATATTTATAAATAAATATTAATTATTTATTACCTACAGACATCGATGTTTCATGCTAACGCAATCTTCAGTGCAGGAAGCTAATTCCCAACGGTCGGCGGGCGCGAACCCCGATCACAAATCGCCACTGATTTGTAGTCACGACTCTTAACCCCTGTGTGAACTAGTTATTAATTAGGGAGGAATTTAACTTTGTAAATAGCGAATCGGCGGCTAAATTTACTCAAGCAGTTTAGAGTGATCTACGAATGTATTCGGATCGTGCATTTCGCTATTAGTACTGCTTGTTATTAAAGTCACTTAGAGTGCCCGGCCTTTGGTGAAGGGGGCTTATAATAATATATATATATATAAGAGTCATTTCATATCTATCTATCTATCTATCTATCTATCTATCTATCTATCTATCTATCTATCTATCTATCAACCTGTCTGTCTGACTGTATATCTGTCTGTATATCTATCTGTCTATCTATCTATATCTGTGTATGTCTGTCTATCTATCTATCTATTTATCTATCTCAGTCAGTTCATATCTATCTATCTGTCTAAAATTAGAATTAAAATAGCGTTAACGTTTTCTTGCTTAAACTCTTTCGATAACGAACCTTTGCTCTGGTCAATCCCATCAACATAACAATCGAGCTTTGTCGTCAAATTATCAAAACTTAATTAAGACACGCTTTCCATCTTCTTGTCGTGTTTTCATTAAAGATTAATTATTCTAGTTGGAAATTACTTTCTAATAAAAGTCGCCAATTAACTGGTTAAATGTCGCCGGTACATGTGTACGCCTCGTACGTCATGTGCCACTGAATGGAGACCTACCAAGTAAGAGAGTCTTCAACTCTATTATTTCACCTTTTTCTTTTGTACTTTTGTTCATGCCAAACAAGGCATATATCGCACCCTTTTTATATTGTTGTGCTAGCTGCTGATGATACGATGCTTAAGTATTGACGAATGGAGACCTACCAAGTTAAGAGAGTCTTCAACTGTATTATTTCACCTCTTTCTTTTGTACTTTTGTTCATCCCAAACAAGGCATATATCGCACCCTTTTTATATTGTTGTGCTAGCTGCTGCTGATACGATGAGGAAAAGATCTTTCTCCGACCTTGTATCACATCTTGCCGCTGTGGGAGGTAGATAAATACCAAGTAAGATTTAAACGTTTTACAAAAAATTCTGCTTGGCCTTTTGACTAAGATCAGAGTGTAGTATCTGTTTATAAAAAAAAGAATAAAGCTTTGAAAGAAGCATCAGCAGTCGTTATTTTGTCTGCCATATTGCTGTCACCTTCTTATTCGTTCTTCTTTTCCAAGTTCCTCTTACTCATAACGTGTTCTTGGCCTTTTGGCTAAGATCAAAGTGTAGTATCTGTTCCGATGGATACTGCACCCCATAGACTGGTATCGTCTTGGCCTTCGGGGCTTGATTTACGCCGGTCTATTAATTGTCGGTCCTGTGCAGTTCTAGGAGGTCAACCCTCCCAGGCTTTGCCTCCCCTCTTTGGGGAGGAGTAAGTTTATTGCTTAATGCCTGAGGCGCCCCTACCGGGGAATGCCGACGGGGCTGCCCAGGCAATTTTTAATGGCCAGAGTGCTCACTTTCTCGGACGCTGGCTTTTCAAACCCCACTTTCCCGACCCGACCTTGGGTCACATCTTACCTTGTGGGAGTAAGATAAAACTGGCCTTGTGCCTAACTCCTGGAGAGGAGTAAATAAATACTCATACCGTGAATCGGGCCAGACACACATGCATTCACTTTCATTATTCGTTTTTTTTTACGGCGTATTAACACTTTAGTAAGACATTTTTAATTCGTAAAAGTTTTTAAGTGTATTTTTTTTTTTTTATGTCCGTGTGTTTATTTTTGTATGGGAAGTTTCCATAGTATTTCAATTGTTTTAATACGTTGAATTCTTCGTAATCAGTTCATCCGCATAAAATAACCCTAACCCTAACCCTAACCCTAACCATAACCATCGTATCCGTCTCGGCTAGTTAATGTTTAGATATCTGTCTATCATAACGACAAAGAACAATAAACCCGGTCGATAAAAGTGAAGTGTTCTTTTTTTGTTTCCGTTTTTTTCCTTTTTTTTCTTTTTCCTTTTTTTCTTTTTCTTTTTCTTTTCTTTTTCTTTTTTTCTTCTTTTTCTTTTTTTTCTTTTTTTCTTCTTTTTTTCTTCTTTTTCTTTCTTTTTCTTTTTTTTCTTTTTTTCTTTTTTCTTTTTTTCTTCTTTTTTTCTTTTTTTTTTCTTTTTCTTTCTTTTTCTTTTTTCTTTTTTTCTTTTTCTTTTTTCTTTCTTTTTTTCTTCTTTTTCTTTTTCCTTTCTTTTTATCTGTTTCTTTTTTCTTTCTCTTTCTTTTTTTCTTTCTCTTCATTTTTCTTTTTTCTTTTTCTTTTTTCTTTCTTTTTTCTTCTTTTTCTTTTTCCTTTCTTTTTATCTGTTTCTTTTTTCTTTCTCTTTCTTTTTTTTCTTTCTCTTCTTTTTTTTCTCTTTTTTCTTCTTTTTTTTCTTCTTTTTTCTTTTTTCTTTCTTTTTTTCTTCTTTTTCTTTTTTCTATCTCTTTCTTTTTTTTCTTTTTTCTTTTTCTTCTTTTTTTCTCTTTCTTTAAATTATTATTCATCTCCCTCCCACAGAAAAAAAAGAGAGAGAGAAGAAGAGAAAGAGAGGGAGAGGGGGAGGAAGATAGATAGAGAGGGAGATAACTAGAGAGAGAGAGAACGAAATGATGATGAGGAGGAGTGGAGGAGGGGGAGGAAGAATAAGAAAGAAGAAGAAGAAAAAAAGAGAGAGGGGGACATCATATTTTTTTTGTTTTTTTTTGTATTTATTTCCCTCCCACAGCGGTAAGATGTGACACAATGTGAAAAGGTAAAGCCTGGGAGGGTGCACCTCCTAGAATTGTACAGGACAATATCCCAGACGGGCGGAATCAAGACTCGAAGGCCAAGACGGTACTGGTCTACAGAGCGCAGCATCCATCGGAACAGATACTACACTTTGATCTTAGCCAAAAGACCAAGGAGTCTTACTTGGTATTTATCTACCGCCCACAGAGGTAAGATGTGACATAAGGTCGGGAAAGTGGGATTGAAAAGCCAGCGCCCTAGAGAAAGAGCTCTCTGGCCTACAAAAAATGCCTGGGCAGCCCCGTCGGCATTCCCCGGCGATTAAGCAATAAACTAACCCCTTCTCAAAGAGTGAGGAGGCAAAGCCTGGGAGGGTGGACCTCCTAGAACTGCACAGGACAAACCCTCAGACCAGCGGAAACCGGTCTACAGTGTAGCATCAATCGGAACAGATACTACATTCTGTATTTATTTACCGCCCACAGCGGTGGGATGTGACACAAGGTCGGGAAAGTGGGATTGAAAAGCCAGCGCCTAGAGAAAGAGCTCTCTGGCCTACAAAAAATGCCTGGGCGGCCCGGTCGCGTCGGCAATACCTGGTAGGGGGTGCCTCGGGCGATTAGCAATAAACAAACCTCTTCTGAAATAAGGAAGGTAAAGCCTGGGAGGCTGGACCTCCTCAGACTGAACAGAACCATACATCATCCCGACAGAGCAGCAGGTCCGGAATAAACCACAACGTCCCATCCTCTGCCCGACCTGAGTGCCGATGACGTATCCCCGACTGGTACATGCTTGCACGGTCGGGGAAACAGGGAGCAGGAAGTAAATTCCAAAGGCTAGCGGACCGAGGAAAGAAGCTATTAGAATAGAAAATCTTCCAGGACCTCTATAGTGAAGGGGTGGGATTTTGCTGCTGGGTTGGGTTGGTCAGAGGTATTTTCGTTTAGGGGGTACAAGTGTAGTAAGTTCATCGGAGCGCATTCCGTGGGAGTACAGAGGTGATGCAACAGGGTCTGGAGCTTGGCAGACAGTACGGGATCTATTATGTTAGAATATCTTAAGAAAGAATGAGTAATTACAATCTTTTGTATAATTTTAATTTCACTTCGATGAGTAGTCAAGTAGCAAGATGTTTGTTCGCATTACATTTAAATTTCTGCATGTTGGTACGGCCGGGCGAAACAGTGAGCAAGAAGGGAATTCCAACGGCAAACGGTCCGATGTCCGGCATTAAGGAACCTTTAAGTGAAGGGGTATGATTTTGTTACTAGGTGGGTTGATCGAGGGTATTTACGTTGGGGGTAGAAGTGCATAAATGCATAAAGTTCATCGGAGCACATTCCGTGGACGTGCTTTTAAAACAAGTACACGGATGCAACACTGCGGTGATGCGACAGGGGTTAGAGATTGGCAGACAATGCGGGAGCCATTAGGTTAGGAATTCTTTTTTGCACCCTGTCCTAGAGGGAGGGGCTAGTGGTTGGTGCACCAGCACAGATGTGGCAACAATGCTCCATGCATGGGCAGATGGTCGCTTTGTAGAGATACAGGATATTGTCAGGTGTGAGAAGTTTTCTAGTTGGTTCCTAAATCGAGTAATTCCAACATATTTATAATCAAGGGAGGCGCGAGAGCGCTCTATCCCTTAATAGACTTTACAAAGTTCATCGGAGCACATTCCGTGGTGGTGGGTGGCTGCTGTTCATATATGCATAGAAAATGTGGAAGATCTCTCAACAAATATATTTGTAGTTATCGCTGGAAAATCCAGTGTGTCATATGACGTAACCAAAATTCCTCTTAGTTGTTTTGTGTGTGACCCTGGGAATAGGGGGGTTAGGGTTAGGGTTAGGGTTACCTGTCTATCAGATGTGGTGGCAAATCGTTTATTATTTAGGTAACTTGTTCAAAGTTCACGGATCGATGAGCCCAAAACTATTGCAGTGTTGTCCTACGTCAACCGGTTTTACGTCCTGAAGAACCTATTATGTTATATATATATATATATATATATATATATATATATATATATATATATATATATATATATATATATATATATATATATGTAAATAAACATAATAGGTTCTTTAGGACGTAAAACCGGTTGACGTAGGACAACACTGCAATACCTATTATGTTTATATTTTTATATATATATATATATATATATATATATATATATATATATATATATATATATATATATATATATATATATATATATATATATATATTCCCGAAACAGTTTTTCATGGTAAACAACTGATGATCCCTTAAAATAGTGTTAGAAACAAACTAATATAATAACTGTAAAAAATAAATTGACTTACATGAGTGATTTTGCACTGAAAGACTTGGGACTATAAGTTTTTTTTTTTAATATAGTTTTAATGGTTGAGAAACTTCCGAGACTATATATATATATATATATATATATATATATATATATATATATATATATATATATATATATATATATATATATATATATATAAAACAATGAGTAAGGTAAAATAAAATACCTTTTAAAGATGCGATACTATTTTATTTAAAAAAAAAAAAAATCGAAACCGATTTTCCTTTCTTTTTTTTTTATAAACTTTCATTTTTTTTTTTTAGTTTATATTACAGAAATTTTTCGCCAAATAGAATTGGCCTCATCAGTGTAGTTTGTACATCCGATTATGTACGATATTACGCCAGCACGTTTTATATGTATATATTTTAAAAGTTCATACTTTTTTTTTTTTTTTTTTTAAACACCGCATAACCGGTTACACCAACTGAAACCGGTAGACCAATAAGATCGGATCTACAATGTGCGCGACCACAATCGGACATTGCAATCCTTGTAAAGAAGTGGAAATCATTATATATATATATATATATATATATATATATATATATATATATATATATATATTATAATATAAAATGAAGTAATAAAATAAGGTGTCAATCAAATTTTATTAGAATTCAAAGTTCATGCAAAGCATCCTTAAGTCCTTAGCTCATGAGTTTTCAAAGATAATTCTTCTCTTCAGAGGACCATTACCGCAGTTATACTACTACAGGCAATAAAATTACGCTTTGAAAATATATAAAAAATTATTTGTGTATATAATTTTTTATATATTTTCAAAGCGTAATTTTATTGCCTGTAGTAGTATAACTGCGGTAATGGTCCTCTGAAGAGAAGAATTATCTTTGAAAACTCATGAGCTAAGGACTTAAGGATGCTTTGCATGAACTTTGAATTCTAATAAAATTTGATTGACACCTTATTTTATTACTTCATTTTATATTATAATATTAATGCTCTATCCAGTATATTGAGCTTCAGTTTTTTTATCCGGATGTTTCACTAATTATAAGATATTAGTTGACGCTTATATCTTTTGTTGGATTGCTTCATATATATATATATATATATATATATATATAATAATGGTAATAATCCAGGTGAAAAATATCCACAGGGTGGTAATCCAGAGAATTTTAACCGGGTTTATAAAAAGTGCTCAATATCAAAATAGAGCTTTATATATGATAGTTTTATTTACACAGACATGTACAAAATCTGCGACAGTGTCGCAGATTTTGTACATGTCTGTGTAAATAAAACTATCATATATATATATATATATATATATATATATATATATATATATATATATATATATATATATATATATATAAGGTGAGTCAATGAAAAATAGTTAGACCTGTAAATGGAAACAGATCAATATCTTCAGTTGTTCAGAACAAGGAGCATTTAGTGAATAAAAATATTATTCTTCTTCTCTTTCAATTACATTCCTTAAGCACGGCTTTTCAAAGATCAAAATCTTATCATCAGAGGAAGTAGAGATTGATAAGTTGACAGATAAGAACAGTCAATATTCAAAATTTGGAAAAAAAGTTTTTAAAAAAAAGTTGTTTTTTTAAAAGTTCTTTTTAAAAAGTTTTTAAAAGTTCAAACGGGTGTGTAAATGAAAGTCACCAAACACGGAGATCCAAGTTGTATAGGGTTCAAATGTAATTGGTAAATCCAGAAGAATCTGCAAGAAAATCCAACGGCGAAGATTCGACCCAAGTCCTTAGTCCTTAGAGGGGGGATCAGACAAAATTAGCCATATTAAGAAAACGCATTTCTTCCTGTTTTCAAGTAAACAGATCCAAAGGCAAAAAGCATATATATATATATATATATATACACGACCGGTAGTGAATAGTCATATATCTATGCTGATGAGTCTCGATTGAAAAGGGACGAAACGTATACGTACATAGATAATAAACAATAACAAATATTTCACATATATATATATATATATATATATATATATATATATATATATATATATATATATAGTACACGTATTGTATTAGTTTCTGTAGATGTAAATCCGTTGAAACTCCAGTGTTTATAAAAAGCGCTCAATAACAAGTAGAACTGTTTTTAAGTATAAATTTTTATTCATACAAACATTATTGGTTACATATGTGCATACATGTTTCGGTTGTACTATTCTCAGAGACAAAAGAAGATGTATATATATATATATATATATATATATATATATATATATATATATATATATATATATATATATATATATATCGATAGAACGGTTGAAAAGGAATTAGAAAAGCGACGAAGGCAGATCTTTTTTCAATTCAATTGCTCAATGCAAGGTATATTCCGCAAAAAAAGCAATTAACTTAATGAATTTTTTCTTTAAGCCAGGCTTTTCAAAGATCAAAATCTTATCATCAGAGGAAATTACTGGAATAGATAAGTTGGCGAAGAGCCAAGATTTAAAATCTGAAAAAGTAAAACAAATATTGTGGGGGAAAAGACAAGGCAAAAAGCTGCTCGAATGCAAGCAAGTGTCCGGTTGTAAAAAAATTCGGTGTCAAAAAGTCCAGCGGAGAGAGTGGTTTTGATCTATCTGCTCTATCCGGTATATTGAGCTGTATACTTTTCACAATAGGTTTTACTTTTCCTAAAAGTTCGCTTTTAGTTCTCTTCTTTATATATATATATATATATATATATATATATATATATATATATATATATATATAGTCTCGGAAGTTTCTCAACCATTAAAACTAAAAAATTAAAAAATTAAAAAAAGACGTCCAAGTCGTTCAGTGGAAAATCACTCATGTAAGTCAATTTATTTTTTACAGTTATTATATTAGTTTGTTTCTAACATTATTTAAGAGATCATCAGTTGTTTACCATGAAAAACTGTTTCGGGAATTTAGTGTGTGTATATATATATATATATATATATTTAAAAAATGTATATTAAAATATAAATTTTATAACATATAAATTTTATAGCTCAATAGTGTAAGGCTTGAGTTATGTAGTATACAATATTTTCATTTAACTTTTATACCATATCCAATGTTAAGAAGGACAGATTCGCATCATTTCACAAAACTTGTTTTTTATTCAGCATACAATTGTTTCGACTAACACCAAGATATTTGTAAAAAACAAGTTTTGTGAAATGATGCGAATCTGTCCTTCTTAACATTGGATATGGTATAAAAGTTAAATGAAAATATTGTATATTACATAACTCAAGCCTTACATTATTGTGCTATTACATGTTATAAAATTGCTATTTGAATATAATTGTTTTGAATACAAATATAAATATAATATGAATATAGTATAAAAGATATTGTATATTTATATACGTTTCGAAGTACAAAATTTATAAATTAAATTTTTAGTCTCGAGAGCTCTTTCGTCCAACATCTCACCAGGACTGTTAGTGTAGTTTTTTTCATTATACCATCATCCCAAGAATTACCTCCTCCTTTTGTAGCGTAGGTCAACAAGAAATGTTCACATTCGAACGGACATTAGCAAAGTTACATTATACTAGCAAAAAATATGCTACTTCCGGTTGCAATAATATGCGACCGGAAGTAGCATATGCGACCGGAAGTAGCATATATTTTGCTAGTATGGACAAAGGACAATAAACCTGTTTGCCGAATGATAAGTGCCCTTTCCGCTGGATACATTTGATGCGGTAAAAACCAGGATATAACATTTTTTTCTGAGAAATCTTGCTATCGTTCAATAATAGAATAG
>OY744554.1:44914258-44931758 GCA_963556195.1 Sepiola atlantica
AACAGAAAGAAGAATAAGGGAAGAAGAAGAAAGAAGAATAGGAAAAAGAAGAAGAAGAAGAAGGAAGAGAAAAAAGAAATTTAAGAAGCCTCAAGACACTACTAAACTGAGTTTTTACTATCCAAAATGTTAATAACTTTGGATGATGGCTCCCGTAAAGACAGAAGGGCTTAATCCCGGGCAGCATAGCGTTTAAACGGATCTGCTCTATCTAGGATATTGAGTATTTTTCAGTGCTTTTAGATTACTACCGGCTTTAATTAAGATATAAAGCACTTTGGATCATGGATCCCGTATAAAAGAAGCATTTCTTTATCTCGTTTAAACACACTTGCTCTATCTAGGACAATAAGCATTTTTAAAATCATGAAGGTCTCCACAGAACCGCTAAAACCAAGTTTTTCTCCCCCCCCCCCCCCCCCGCTATTTTTTTATGGAGAAGTTCCCTTTTTTTAGAAGTGAGAAATGAAAAACATAAAACTAAGCCCCCAGAGCGCTACTGAAACATTCAAATAAAATTAAGGGAGCCTGCAGAGCACTAATAAATGAGAAGAAAAAGAAGAAGAAAAGATGGAAAAAGGAGAAAAAAATAAAGGAAAAAAAGGAGAAAAAAAAAAAGTAAAATTAAACAAGAAGAAAAAAGAAGACGAAAATACAAGAAGAATAGCTAATTGCCTTAGGCGCAATTACAGGCGAATGCCGACGGGGCTAGAGTGCATGGATGGGCACCCTCCCCGGCTTTACATTCTGATCCTGCGAGAGTCAGTTAGTTTATTAAAATCACGCCAAGTACTTGCTTCTTGTCACCTCCCCACCTACTTACGACGTCATGCCCAGATACGTTGTAGATATTACACGAGTATGGTAAAGGCTGAGAGAATGGGCCTCCTTTTTACCTCCAATTCTACTCAGACCGACAGAATAAACGACGGTATCGGTCAAATACTACTCTGTCGTTTCCCTTGCTTTAGCGTCTATTAATTGTTATTCCCCCCCCCCTGACGCCTCCCTCTAGTGTCATTCTCGGTTGCATTTTAGGAATGACATTTGGCGTAGGTGTGAGAATCACTGAGTAAAGATATTATTTTTTACGATTCGATCATAATCACGTTTTTTCTTTGTTTGTCAGTTTGTGAAATATTAACCAGTAACTTTTATTTGTAAATGAATAATGTGTTTTGACAACAACCACGTTTTGTTTTAAAATGAATTTTAAAAACGTAGTTTGATAATTTAAAAAAAAGTTATACTATCTATGCTATCTGTGCTACATACTAATAAAACAACTCTCATTAAAACAAAATTATCACATTAGGGTTGGTTAAAGTTAAGGTAAGGGGTTAGGGTTGGTTAAAGTTAAGGTAAGGGGTTAGGGTTGGTTAAAGTTAAGGTAAGGGGTTAGGGTTGGTTAAAGTTAGGGTAAGGGGTTAGGGTTGGTTAAAGTTAGGGTAAGGGGTTAGGGTTGGTTAAAGTTAAGGTAAGGGGTTAGGGTTGGTTAAAGTTAGGGTAAGGGGTTAGGGTTGGTTAAAGTTAAGGTAAGGGGTTAGGGTAAGGGGTTAGGGTTGGTTAAAGTTAAGGTAAGGGGTTAGGGTTGGTTAAAGTTAGGGTAAGGGGTTAGGGTAAGGGGTTAGGGTTGGTTAAAGTTAGGGTAAGGGGTTAGGGTTGGTTAAAGTTAAGGTAAGGGGTTAGGGTTGGTTAAAGTTAGGGTAAGGGGTTAGGGTTGGTTAAAGTTAGGGTAAGGGGTTAGGGTAAGGGGTTAGGGTTGGTTAAAGTTAGGGTAAGGGGTTAGGGTTGGTTAAAGTTAAGGTAAGGGGTTAGGGTTGGTTAAAGTTAGGGTAAGGGGTTAGGGTTGGTTAAAGTTAAGGTAAGGGGTTAGGGTTGGTTAAAGTTAGGGTAAGGGGTTAGGGTAAGGGGTTAGGGTTGGTTAAAGTTAGGGTAAGGGGTTAGGGTTGGTTAAAGTTAAGGTAAGGGGTTAGGGTTGGTTAAAGTTAGGGTAAGGGGTTAGGGTAAGGGTTAGGGTTGTTTAAAGTTAGGGTAAGGGGTTAGGGTTGGTTAAAGTTAGGGTAAGTGGTAAGTGGTTAGGGTTGTTTAAAGTTAGGGTAAGGGGTTAGGGTTGTTTAAAGTTAGGGTAAGTGGTAAGTGGTTAGGGTTGTTTAAAGTTAGGGTAAGTGGTTAGGGTTGGTTAAAGTTAGGGTAAGGGGTTAGGGTTGTTTAAAGTTAGGGTAAGTGGTAAGTGGTTAGGGTTGTTTAAAGTTAGGGTAAGTGGTTAGGGTTGGTTAAAGTTAGGGTAAGGGGTTAGGGTTGTTTAAAGTTAGGGTAAGGGGTTAGGGTTGGTTAAAGTTAGGGTAAGGGGTTAGGGTTGGTTAAAGTTAGGGTTAGAGGTTAGGGTTGGTTAAAGTTAGGGTAAGGGGTTAGGGTTGGTTAAAGTTAAGGTAAGGGGTTAGGGTTGGTTAAAGTTAGGGTAAGGGGTTAGGGTTGGTTAAAGTTAAGGTAAGGGGTTAGGGTTGGTTAAAGTTAGGGTAAGGGGTTAGGGTTGGTTAAAGTTAGGGTAAGGGGTTAGGGTTGGTTAAAGTTAGGGTAAGGGGTTAGGGTTGGTTAAAGTTAAGGTAAGGGGTTAGGGTTGGTTAAAGTTAGGGTAAGGGGTTAGGGTTGGTTAAAGTTAAGGTAAGGGGTTAGGGTTGGTTAAAGTTAGGGTAAGGGGTTAGGGTTGGTTAAAGTTAGGGTAAGGAGTTAGGGTAAGGGGTTAGGGTTGGTTAAAGTTAGGGTAAGGGGTTAGGGTTGTTTAAAGTTAGGGTAAGGGGTTAGGGTTGGTTAAAGTTAGGGTAAGTGGTAAGTGGTTAGGGTTGTTTAAAGTTAGGGTAAGGGGTTAGGGTTGTTTAAAGTTAGGGTAAGTGGTAAGTGGTTAGGGTTGTTTAAAGTTAGGGTAAGTGGTTAGGGTTGGTTAAAGTTAGGGTAAGGGGTTAGGGTTGTTTAAAGTTAGGGTAAGGGGTTAGGGTTGGTTAAAGTTAGGGTAAGGGGTTAGGGTAAGGGGTTAGGGTTGGTTAAAGTTAGGGTAAGGGGTTAGGGTTGGTTAAAGTTAAGGTAAGGGGTTAGGGTTGGTTAAAGTTAGGGTAAGGGGTTAGGGTTGGTTAAAGTTAGGGTAAGGGGTTAGGGTAAGGGGTTAGGGTTGGTTAAAGTTAGGGTAAGGGGTTAGGGTTGGTTAAAGTTAAGGTAAGGGGTTAGGGTTGGTTAAAGTTAGGGTAAGGGGTTAGGGTTGGTTAAAGTTAAGGTAAGGGGTTAGGGTTGGTTAAAGTTAGGGTAAGGGGTTAGGGTAAGGGGTTAGGGTTGGTTAAAGTTAGGGTAAGGGGTTAGGGTTGGTTAAAGTTAAGGTAAGGGGTTAGGGTTGGTTAAAGTTAGGGTAAGGGGTTAGGGTAAGGGTTAGGGTTGTTTAAAGTTAGGGTAAGGGGTTAGGGTTGGTTAAAGTTAGGGTAAGTGGTAAGTGGTTAGGGTTGTTTAAAGTTAGGGTAAGGGGTTAGGGTTGTTTAAAGTTAGGGTAAGTGGTAAGTGGTTAGGGTTGTTTAAAGTTAGGGTAAGTGGTTAGGGTTGGTTAAAGTTAGGGTAAGGGGTTAGGGTTGTTTAAAGTTAGGGTAAGTGGTAAGTGGTTAGGGTTGTTTAAAGTTAGGGTAAGTGGTTAGGGTTGGTTAAAGTTAGGGTAAGGGGTTAGGGTTGTTTAAAGTTAGGGTAAGGGGTTAGGGTTGGTTAAAGTTAGGGTAAGGGGTTAGGGTTGGTTAAAGTTAGGGTTAGAGGTTAGGGTTGGTTAAAGTTAGGGTAAGGGGTTAGGGTTGGTTAAAGTTAAGGTAAGGGGTTAGGGTTGGTTAAAGTTAGGGTAAGGGGTTAGGGTTGGTTAAAGTTAAGGTAAGGGGTTAGGGTTGGTTAAAGTTAGGGTAAGGGGTTAGGGTTGGTTAAAGTTAGGGTAAGGGGTTAGGGTTGGTTAAAGTTAGGGTAAGGGGTTAGGGTTGGTTAAAGTTAAGGTAAGGGGTTAGGGTTGGTTAAAGTTAGGGTAAGGGGTTAGGGTTGGTTAAAGTTAAGGTAAGGGGTTAGGGTTGGTTAAAGTTAGGGTAAGGGGTTAGGGTTGGTTAAAGTTAGGGTAAGGAGTTAGGGTAAGGGGTTAGGGTTGGTTAAAGTTAGGGTAAGGGGTTAGGGTTGTTTAAAGTTAGGGTAAGGGGTTAGGGTTGGTTAAAGTTAGGGTAAGTGGTAAGTGGTTAGGGTTGTTTAAAGTTAGGGTAAGGGGTTAGGGTTGTTTAAAGTTAGGGTAAGTGGTAAGTGGTTAGGGTTGTTTAAAGTTAGGGTAAGTGGTTAGGGTTGGTTAAAGTTAGGGTAAGGGGTTAGGGTTGTTTAAAGTTAGGGTAAGGGGTTAGGGTTGGTTAAAGTTAGGGTAAGGGGTTAGGGTTGGTTAAAGTTAGGGTTAGAGGTTAGGGTTGGTTAAAGTTAGGGTAAGGGGTTAGGGTTGGTTAAAGTTAAGGTAAGGGGTTAGGGTTGGTTAAAGTTAGGGTAAGGGGTTAGGGTAAGGGGTTAGGGTTGGTTAAAGTTAGGGTAAGGGGTTAGGGTTGGTTAAAGTTAAGGTAAGGGGTTAGGGTTGGTTAAAGTTAAGGTAAGGGGTTAGGGTTGGTTAAAGTTAGGGTAAGGGGTTAGGGTTGGTTAAAGTTAAGGTAAGGGGTTAGGGTTGGTTAAAGTTAAGGTAAGGGGTTAGGGTTGGTTAAAGTTAAGGTAAGGGGTTAGGGTTGGTTAAAGTTAGGGTAAGGGGTTAGGGTTGGTTAAAGTTAGGGTAAGGGGTTAGGGTTGGTTAAAGTTAAGGTAAGGGGTTAGGGTTGGTTAAAGTTAGGGTAAGGGGTTAGGGTTGGTTAAAGTTAAGGTAAGGGGTTAGGGTTGGTTAAAGTTAGGGTAAGGGGTTAGGGTTGGTTAAAGTTAAGGTAAGGGGTTAGGGTTGGTTAAAGTTAGGGTAAGGGGTTAGGGTAAGGGGTTAGGGTTGGTTAAAGTTAGGGTAAGGGGTTAGGGTTGGTTAAAGTTAAGGTAAGGGGTTAGGGTTGGTTAAAGTTAGGGTAAGGGGTTAGGGTTGGTTAAAGTTAAGGTAAGGGGTTAGGGTTGGTTAAAGTTAGGGTAAGGGGTTAGGGTAAGGGGTTAGGGTTGGTTAAAGTTAGGGTAAGGGGTTAGGGTTGGTTAAAGTTAAGGTAAGGGGTTTGGGTTGGTTAAAGTTAGGGTAAGGGGTTAGGGTTGGTTAAAGTTAAGGTAAGGGGTTAGGGTTGGTTAAAGTTAGGGTAAGGGGTTAGGGTAAGGGGTTAGGGTTGGTTAAAGTTAGGGTAAGGGGTTAGGGTTGGTTAAAGTTAAGGTAAGGGGTTAGGGTTGGTTAAAGTTAGGGTAAGGGGTTAGGGTAAGGGGTTAGGGTTGTTTAAAGTTAGGGTAAGGGGTTAGGGTTGGTTAAAGTTAGGGTAAGTGGTAAGTGGTTAGGGTTGTTTAAAGTTAGGGTAAGGGGTTAGGGTTGTTTAAAGTTAGGGTAAGTGGTAAGTGGTTAGGGTTGTTTAAAGTTAGGGTAAGTGGTTAGGGTTGGTTAAAGTTAGGGTAAGGGGTTAGGGTTGTTTAAAGTTAGGGTAAGGGGTTAGGGTTGGTTAAAGTTAGGGTAAGGGGTTAGGGTTGGTTAAAGTTAGGGTTAGAGGTTAGGGTTGGTTAAAGTTAGGGTAAGGGGTTAGGGTTGGTTAAAGTTAAGGTAAGGGGTTAGGGTTGGTTAAAGTTAGGGTAAGGGGTTAGGGTTGGTTAAAGTTAAGGTAAGGGGTTAGGGTTGGTTAAAGTTAAGGTAAGGGGTTAGGGTTGGTTAAAGTTAAGGTAAGGGGTTAGGGTTGGTTAAAGTTAAGGTAAGGGGTTAGGGTTGGTTAAAGTTAAGGTAAGGGGTTAGGGTTGGTTAAAGTTAGGGTAAGGGGTTAGGGTTGGTTAAAGTTAAGGTAAGGGGTTAGGGTTGGTTAAAGTTAGGGTAAGGGGTTAGGGTAAGGGGTTAGGGTTGTTTAAAGTTAGGGTAAGTGGTAAGTGGTTAGGGTTGTTTAAAGTTAGGGTAAGGGGTTAGGGTTGTTTAAAGTTAGGGTAAGTGGTAAGTGGTTAGGGTTGTTTAAAGTTAGGGTAAGTGGTTAGGGTTGGTTAAAGTTAGGGTAAGGGGTTAGGGTTGTTTAAAGTTAGGGTAAGGGGTTAGGGTTGGTTAAAGTTAGGGTAAGGGGTTAGGGTTGGTTAAAGTTAGGGTTAGAGGTTAGGGTTGGTTAAAGTTAGGGTAAGGGGTTAGGGTTGGTTAAAGTTAAGGTAAGGGGTTAGGGTTGGTTAAAGTTAAGGTAAGGGGTTAGGGTTGGTTAAAGTTAAGGTAAGGGGTTAGGGTTGGTTAAAGTTAAGGTAAGGGGTTAGGGTTGGTTAAAGTTAGGGTAAGGGGTTAGGGTTGATTAAAGTTAAGGTAAGGGGTTAGGGTTGGTTAAAGTTAAGGTAAGGGGTTAGGGTTGGTTAAAGTTAAGGTAAGGGGTTAGGGTTGGTTAAAGTTAAGGTAAGGGGTTAGGGTTGGTTAAAGTTAGGGTAAGGGGTTAGGGTTGGTTAAAGTTAGGGTAAGGGGTTAGGGTTGTTTAAAGTTAGGGTAAGGGGTTAGGGTTGGTTAAAGTTAGGGTAAGGGGTTAGGGTTGGTTAAAGTTAGGGTTAGAGGTTAGGGTTGGTTAAAGTTAGGGTAAGGGGTTAGGGTTGGTTAAAGTTAAGGTAAGGGGTTAGGGTTGGTTAAAGTTAGGGTAAGGGGTTAGGGTTGGTTAA
This sequence comes from Sepiola atlantica, assembly GCA_963556195.1. Taxonomy (NCBI): domain Eukaryota; kingdom Metazoa; phylum Mollusca; class Cephalopoda; order Sepiida; family Sepiolidae; genus Sepiola; species Sepiola atlantica. Next base: position 44,921,063 of record OY744554.1, read on the forward strand.
AGTTAAGGTAAGGGGTTAGGGTTGGTTAAAGTTAAGGTAAGGGGTTAGGGTTGGTTAAAGTTAAGGTAAGGGGTTAGGGTTGGTTAAAGTTAAGGTAAGGGGTTAGGGTTGGTTAAAGTTAGGGTAAGGGGTTAGGGTTGGTTAAAGTTAGGGTAAGGGGTTAGGGTTGGTTAAAGTTAAGGTAAGGGGTTAGGGTTGGTTAAAGTTAGGGTAAGGGGTTAGGGTAAGGGGTTAGGGTTGGTTAAAGTTAGGGTAAGGGGTTAGGGTTGGTTAAAGTTAAGGTAAGGGGTTAGGGTTGGTTAAAGTTAGGGTAAGGGGTTAGGGTTGGTTAAAGTTAAGGTAAGGGGTTAGGGTTGGTTAAAGTTAGGGTAAGGGGTTAGGGTTGGTTAAAGTTAAGGTAAGGGGTTAGGGTTGGTTAGAGGTTAGGATAAGGGGTTGGGGTTGGTTAGGGTTAGAAGGGTATGATAACCTATGAGCATCTACTTGATTGTCGGCGATTCTAACCATTCGACTATAAGTGGCAATCCGAAAAATGGTTACTCGTTCCGTCTTACATTTTACGTAAAATTTGTATAGGAAAGTGAATCGAAGTTTAGAGTTTATTTCTTTTTATCGGAGGTCAGAAAATTGCATCGAAGAAGCATAAGATTATACGTAAATTTTCGTTTCCTGAGGTATAAAATAGAAATAGAAAAATCCCTGAAGTATTTTAAAACAATTTTAATTTTCATTACATTAACAACCTATTTTTTCAGGAAAGGAAAATTTGACCCGATATTTTTTCTATTTATTTTGGAAGGGAATTTAGATTTGTTTTAAGTAAATAAAGTTTTACTTTTAAAAATTATTAGTGATTATTTTCTTTTTAAAGAAAACATTTCTCTGGGAAAGGAAAGACAGCCAGGGCAACATTAATCGTCATATTGTTGTTTAATATTTGTTTGTTTTACGAACGTAACTATATTGTATAATGTATATTATTATTTATAACAGAGAAACGCGCAAGTACTTTCAAACAAATCGATTTATCCTTTTTTTTCCATAGTACAATTTGGGGCGAAAAAAACCCAATGAAGTTTATTCTTTAAAGATTGAATAAAAAAAACTATTTTTCATAAGTTGGCCAAAAAATATCAATAAATTGTCAATAAACAATTCAGAGATCCATTTAATATCTTAAAATTTCATAGAAAATATCTGGCCTAGAGTTGAAAAAATATCGGGTCAAATTTTCCTCCACTGAAAAATTAACTGGAGTAAGTTTTCCTAGGTCGGGCAAAAACATTTATTAAAATTAAAAATTTGAATAAAAAAGGTGAAAACGTCTATATTTGAAATCCATAACAAAAACAAACTGTTTACAATTTTAATATTCGATAATAGATTTTTTAAGATAAAGAAAGATATCTAATCTACTCTCGGTTCTAAAACAACAAATTAGTCAGAAAGTATAATTATTTGCTTTTTTTAAATTGAAATTTAATATATTTTCTTTTATTTAATTAAGTTTAAACATCGGTTTAATTGTAGAATAGGGACCGCTGTTTTCTTTCGCTCATTTGGCTTGGTTCTATTTATCTTCCTCCCACAAGGTAAGATATGACACAAGGTCACAGATTTCAAATATAGATCGTTTCATTTCGCTTGGTATTCGCCCAAATTTTGGATAAAACTGATTGTTGGTCTTAATTATATTTTTGGTCCTGAAATAAAATTCTCATTTACTTTTTAAAGTGTTGAGAATCTAACTTTAATTCCAGGTTTTAATCGCTGGCGGCCATGTTGGTTTTTATTGTTTTTTTCCTTGGACTAAAGATATTTTTACTGCTTTAACATTTTATTACACACAAAAAACAAACTTTGAACATTCTATTTACAAAAGCAAGTTTTAACGGAATTTAACGAATTTAAAAGCGAACATGAAACGGTTAAAACATACTAGTCGTGAATTTAAGAATAACAAAATGACGACGGGTAAAAATGTGGCATAAAAGTTCAATTTGATATATGCTAAAAAATAAATTAGAATTTTTTGTCAGGACAAAATGTACCATTTCATCCCAAAAATCGATTTTATTGGGTGAATACCGAACGAAATGGGCGAGAAAATCCAACGGCTCTTATAGTATAATTGAACATAACATTCTTTATTTAAAAACACGAATTAAAAGAAAAATTGGCTTATTTATTCAATCAGCATAAATACAAAAAAAAAGTTAAAATCTATAAGAAAATAACTTCAAAGACATCTATAGACTCACTGGCGCATTTAAAGACATTCGTTGCCAAATTGCCTTCTGCCTTAAGAAACTGTCCCATCAAAAATTTAACATGTCGATGTAAAAATGTTCTGTTTTCAAGCGTAACTCTCTCGTTCTTTCGCCCTCTCTCTCCCTTCCTCTCCCTCTTTCTCTCTCATATACATTTACCAGATATATAATTTAAAACAATAACTCAGAATAAACTCTGATATTTTCTTTTCTTTTCCTTTTTATTGCTGAATAAAAAAACTAATGTTTAAACAAAAAAAAAAGAATCAAATAATTTTGGAGCTTGGAGCGATAAAACCACGCTCTTTAGTTCCAAATGGAGTTGCTCACGCTCCACTCCCGCTGAATATAAAATGAGCCCTCCTCTCCTTTGCTTCAGCAAAAAGGAGCATGCTCCTAGAGCACGCTCCTTTTTGGAGGGCTCTGTAAAGCCCTGTGTGTGTGTGTATATATATATATATATATATATATATATATATATATATATATATATATATATATATATATCTGTCTGTAGGTAATAAATAATTAATATTTATTTATAAATATCATTATAAATATATATATGAACAGACTCAGATAAATAGATAGATATGAACTGATATATATATATATATATATATATATATATATATATATATATATATATATATATATCAGTCAGTTCATATCTATCTGAGTCTGTTCATATATATATATATTTATAATAATATTTATAAATAAATATTAATTATTTATTACCTACAGACATCGATGTTTCATGCTAACGCAATCTTCAGTGCTAATTCCCAACGGTCGGTGGGCGCGAACCCCGAACACAAATCGCCACTGATTTGTAGTCAAGACTCTTAACCCCTCGGCCATAGTGAACTAGTTATTAATTAGGGAGGAATTTAACTTTGTAAATAGCGAATCGGCGGCTAAATTTACTCAAGCAGTTTAGAGTGATCTACGAATGTATTCGGATCGTGCATTTCGCTATTAGTACTGCTTGTTATTAAAGTCACTTAGAGTGCCCGGCCTTTGGTGAAGGGGGCTTATAATAATATATATGAGTCATTTCATATCTATCTATCTATCTATCTATCTATCTATCTATCTATCTATCTATCTATCTATCTATCTATCTATCAATCTGTCTGTCTGACTGTATATCTGTCTGTATATCTATCTGTCTATCTATCTATATCTGTGTATGTCTGTCTATCTATCTATCTATTTATCTATCTCAGTCAGTTCATATCTATCTATCTGTCTAAAATTAGAATTAAAATAGCGTTAACGTTTTCTTGCTTAAACTCTTTCGATATATATATATCCCACATGGACTGGGTACTAAATAGAGACCCTAATCTAACAGGTTCAGCACTGCCTACCGACCTTAAGCTAATTGTTTAGATTATACTTTAAGACGACCATGCTGTAGTCGGTTGGGAAGCAAGACTTGTGGTATCTTGTTCCACAGATGGGATGTTCGAGGTAAGAAACTTTTTTCAGGAAAATTCCGTTTTTTTTGTACAGATAGATAGAGAGAGAAATAGAGCGAGAGAGAGAGGGAGAGAGGGGGGAAGAGATAGATAGTGGGAGAGAGATAAAAGAGAAAAAAGAGAAGGAAATAGAGAGAGAGAAGGGGAGAGAAAGAGAGAGAGGGGGGGGAGATAGAGGGAGAGAGGGAGAAAGAAAAAGAGAAAAAGAGAGAAGGAAAGAGAGAGAGAAGGGGAGAGAAAAAGAGAGAAGGAAAGAGAGGGGGAAGAGAGATAGAGAGAAATAGAGAGAAAGAGAGGGGGAAGAGAGATAGAGTGAGAGAGAGAGAAAGCCCATCAACATAACAATCGAGCTTTGTCGTCAAATTATCAAAACTTAATTAAGACACGCTTTCCATCTTCTTGTCGTGTTTTCATTAAAGATTAATTATTCTAGTTGGAAATTACTTTCTAATAAAAGTCGCCAATTAACTGGTTAAATGTCGCCGGTACATGTGTACGCCTCGTACGTCATGTGCCACTGAATGGAGACCTACCAAGTAAGAGAGTCTTCAACTCTATTATTTCACCTTTTTCTTTTGTACTTTTGTTCATGCCAAACAAGGCATCTATCGCACCCTTTTTATATTGTTGTGCTAGCTGCTGCTGATACGATGCTTAAGTATTGACGAATGGAGACCTACCAAGTTAAGAGAGTCTTCAACTGTATTATTTCACCTCTTTCTTTTGTACTTTTGTTCATCACAAACAAGGCATATATCGCACCCTTTTTATATTGTTGTGCTAGCTGCTGCTGATACGATGAGGAAAAGATCTTTCTCCGACCTTGTATCACATCTTGCCGCTGTGGGAGGTAGATAAATACCAAGTAAGATTTAAACGTTTTACAAAAAATTCTGCTTGGCCTTTTGACTAAGATCAGAGTGTAGTGTCTGTTTATAAAAAAAAAGAATAAAGCTTTGAAAGAAGCATCAGCAGTCGTTATTTTGTCTGCCATATTGTTGTCACCTTCTTATTCGTTCTTCTTTTCCAAGTTTCTCTTACTCATAACGTGTTCTTGGCCTTTTGGCTAAGATCAAAGTGTAGTATCTGTTCCGATGGATACTGCACCCCATAGACTGGTATCGTCTTGGCCTTCGGGGCTTGATTTACGCCGGTCTATTGGTTGTCGGTCCTGTGCAGTTCTAGAAGGTCCACCCTCCCAGGCTTTGCCTCCCCTCTTTGGGGAGGAGTAAGTTTATTGCTTAATGTCTGAGGCGCCCCTACCGGAGAATGCCGACGGGGCTGCCCAGGCAATTTTTAAATGGCCAGAGTGCTCACTTTCTCGGACGCTGGCTTTTCAAACCCCACTTTCCCGACCCGACCTTGGGTCACATCTTACCTTGTGGGAGTAAGATAAAACTGGCCTTGTGCCTAACCCCTGGAGAGGAGTAAATAAATACTCATTCCGTGAATCGGGCCAGACACACATGCATTCACTTTCATTATTCGTTTTTTTTTACGGCGTATTAACACTTTAGTAAGACATTTTTAATTCGTAAAAGTTTTTAAGTGTATTTTTTTATTTTTTTTTATATCCGTGTGTTTATTTTTGTATGGGAAGTTTCCATAGTATTTCAATTGTTTTAATACGTTGAATTCTTCGTAATCAGTTCATCCGCATAAAATAACCCTAACCCTAACCATAACCATCGTATCCGTCTCGGCTAGTTAATGTTTAGATATCTGTCTGTTATAACGACAAAGAACAATAAACCCGGTCGATAAAAGTGAAGTGTTCTTTTTTGTTTCCGTTTTTTTCCTTTTTTTTCTTTTTCTTTTCTTTTTCTTTTCTTTTTCTGTTTTTCTTCTTTTTTTCTTCTTTTTCTTTTTTCTTCTTTTTTTCTTCTTTTTTTCTTCTTTTTTTCTTTTTTCTTTTTCTTTTTTCTTTTTTTTCTTTTTTTCTTTTCTTTCTTTTTTTCTTCTTTTTCTTTTTCCTTTCTTTTTATCTGTCTCTTTTTTCTTTCTCTTTCTTTTTTTCTTTCTCTTCATTTTTCTTTTTTCTTTCTTTTTTATTCTTTTTCTTTTTCCTTTCTTTTTATCTGTTTCTTTTTTCTTTCTCTTTCTTTTTTTTCTTTCTCTTCTTTTTTCTTTTTTTTCTCTTTTTTTCTTCTTTTTTTCTTCTTTTTTCTTTTTCTTTTTTCTTTCTTTTTTTCTTTTCTTTCTCTTTCTTTTTTTTCTTTCTCTTCTTTTTTCTTTTTCTGCTTTTTTTCTCTTTCTTTAAATTATTATTCATCTCCCTCCCACAGAAAAAAAAGAGAAAGAGAAGAAGAGAAAGAGAGGGAGAGGGGGAAGGAAGATAGAGAGGAAGATAACTAGAGAGAGAGAACGAAATGAGGAGGAGGGAGGAAGAGAGGGAATGAGAAGAAGAAGAAGAAGAAGAAGAAGAAGAAGAAGAAGAAGAAGAAGAAGAAGAAGAAGAAGAAGAAGAAAAAAGAGAGAGGGGGACAGCATTTTTTTGTTTTTTTTTTGTATTTATTTCTCTCCCACAGCGGTAAGATGTGACACAATGTGAAAAGGTAAAGCCTGGGAGGGTGCACCTCCTAGAATTGTACAGGACAATATCCCAGACGGGCGGAATCAAGACTCGAAGGCCAAGACGGTACTGGTCTACAGAGCGCATCATCCATCGGAACGGATACTACACTTTGATCTTAGCCAAAAGACCAAGGAGTCTTACTTGGTATTTGTCTACCACCCACAGCGGTGTGATGTGACACAAGGTCGGGAAAGTGGGATTGAAAAGCCAGCGTCCTAGAGAAAGAGCTCTCTGGCCTACAAAAAATGCCTGGGCGGCCCCGTCGGCATTCCCCGGCGATTAAGCAATAAACTAACCCCTTCTCAAAGAGTGAGGAGGCAAAGCCTGGGAGGGTGGACCTCCTAGAACTGCACAGGACAAACCCTCAGACCAGCGGAAACCGGTCTACAGTGTAGCATCAATCGGAACAGATACTACACTCTGTATTTATTTACCGCCCACAGCGGTGTGATGTGACACAAGGTCGGGAAAGTGGGATTGAAAAGCCAGCGCCTAGAGAAAGAGCTCTCTGGCCTACAAAAAATGCCTGGGCGGCCCGGTCGCGTCGGCAATACCTGGTAGGGGGTGCCTCAGGCGATTAGCAATAAACAAACCTCTTCTGAAATAAGGAAGGTAAAGCCTGGGAGGCTGGACCTCCTCAGACTGAACAGAACCATACATCATCCCGACAGAGCAGCAGGTCCGGAATAAACCACAACGTCCCATCCTCTGCCGGACTGAGTGCCGATGACGTATCCCCGACTGGTACATGCTTGCACGGTCGGGGAAACAGGGAGCAGGAAGTAAATTCCAAAGGCTAGCGGACCGAAGAAAGAAGCTATTAGAATAGAAAATCTTCCACCATCTGGGGACCTCTATAGTGAAGGGGTGGGATTTTGCTGCTGGGTTGGGTTGGTCAGAGGTATTTTCGTTTAGGGGGTACAAGTGTAGCAAGTTCATCGGAGCACATTCCGTGGGAGTACAGAGGTGATGCGACAGGGTCTGGAGCTTGGCAGACAGTGCGGGATCTATTATGTTAGAATATCTTAAGAAAGAATGAGTAATTACAATCTTTTGTATAATTTTAATTTCACTCAAGTAGCAAGATGTTTGTTCGCATTACATTTAAATTTCTGCATGTTGGTACAGTCGGGCGAAACAGTGAGCAGGAAGGGAATTCCAACGGCAAACGGTTCGATGTCCGGCATTAAGGAACCTTTAAGTGAAGGGGTATGATTTTGTTACTAGGTGGGTTGATCGAGGGTATTTACGTTGGGGGTAGAAGTGCATAAATGCATAAAGTTCATCGGAGCACATTCCGTGGACGTGCTTTTAAAACAAGTACACGGATGCAACAGGGGTTAGAGATTGGCAGACAATGCGGGAGCCATTAGGTTAGGAATTCTTTTTTGCACCCTGTCCTAGAGGGAGGGGCTAGTGGTTGGTGCACCAGCACAGATGTGGCAACAATGCTCCATGCATGGGCAGATGGTCGCTTTGTAGAGATACAGGATATTGTCAGGTGTGAGAAGTTTTCTAGTTGGTTCCTAAATCGAGTAATTCCAACATATTTATAATCAAGGGAGGCGCGAGAGCGCTCTATCCCTTAATAGACTTTACAAAGTTCATCGGAGCACATTCCGTGGTGGTGGGTGGCTGCTGTTCATATATCCATAGAAAATGTGGAAGATCTCTCAACAAATATATTTGTAGTTATCGCTGGAAAATCCAGTGTGTCATATGACGTAACCAAAATTCCTCTTAGTTGTTTTGTATGTGACCCTGAGAATAGGGGGGTTAGGGTTAGGGTTAGGGTTTAGGGTTACCTGTCTATCAGATGTGGTGGCAAATCGTTTATTACTTAGGCAACTTGTTCAAAGTTCACGGATCGATGAGCCCAAAACTATTGCAGTGTTGTCCTACGTCAACCGGTTTTACGTCCTGAAGAACCTATTATGTTTATATATATATATATATATATATATATATATATATATATATATATATATATATATTTAAATAAACATAATAGGTTCTTTAGGACGTAAAACCGGTTGACGTAAGACAACACTGCAATACCTATTATATATATATATATATATATATATATATATATATATATATATATATATATATATATTCCCGAAACAGTTTTTCATGGTAAACAACTGATGATCCCTTAAAATAGTGTTAGAAACAAACTAATATAATAACTGTAAAAAATAAATTGACTTACATGAGTGATTTTCCACTGAAAGACTTGGGACTATAAGTTTTTTTTTAATATAGTTTTAATGATTGAGAAACTTCCGAGACTATATATATATTTATATATATTTATATATATATATATATATATATATATATATATATATATATATATATATATATATATATATATATAAGTAAATTTCGTGTACAACAGAATGGTAGGATTAATTTTAGAGGAAGCATTATTAAAATCAATGAAACAGACGAGTGGGGAAAAAAAAAAAGTAAAATTGTTAAAATTACCTTAAGGCCTTGTCGTCTGACCCTCTGAGAGGAAACGTCAGAATGGTAAATTAAAAACTAAAAGTCGAATGAGAAATGAAGGGGGAAAAAAAATAATAATAAATAAAACTTATTTCAGTTGGAGGAAACGATTGAAAAGGGGAAAAAAAAAGAAAAAAAAAGTAAATCTCTCAACGTTATGGTGGCTTTGAATCATTAAAGATCTCCAACTGATGTTTCAAAATCTTTTGTCTACACAGGCTAGGTCGATAGTTGTTAATGACTAACGCCTCAAGAATATTGAGATGGTAGTTCGACCTGGCACTGTGTAAAACAGAAAACCACCCATCGGAATACCTGTCAGAACAACTATTTGTACTAACGAGGTGATTACCGATGACTGATTCCTGTGCCTGGAAGTTCCCGGATGATCTCGAAACCTTGTGTAGGCGAATATCACGTGGTATGTGTTGGGATATTCTAAATTCTAATCTTTGGGATGTCTTGCCAACGTAGTCAGCTCCACACTGACACATGAATTTATAAACTACAGAATTCTTTTGAATGGCTGGCAAAACATCCTTACGAAAAGAAGAGAAAAAGGTTCGAGTCGTGTAAACTACCCTCAACATGGTTGCCGGAAAACAACGTTGAGTAGAAGAAGAAATCCTTTCAACAATGTCAAGGCCGTCAGAACCCAACCAAGGGAGTTTCAAATAAATAGGGCAACGTGACGGGCCAATAAATTTACCACCATTAAATAAAGCAACTTTACGTGCAATGGTGCCTTTTATAGTATTGATGGGATATCCATTGGCAAGAAAAATATTAGTAATCTCACCAAGTTCTGCATCGAGTCGTGTTGGTGAACAAATCATAAGAGCTCGATGAGTGAGAGTACCAATAAGATTTATTTTTCTTGCTCTTGGGGCGAAGGAAAACCAATTTAGATAAAGGCCTGTAAATGTTGGTTTTCTATACACACAGGTTTCAAATGATAAACCAGATTTAGACACTAAAACATCGAGGAATTGTAAGGAACCACAATCCTCGACCTCCATAGTGAATTGCAACGATGGATGCAAGTCACAAAGAAGAAGAAGAAACTGTTCAGCATCACTCCGAGAGGGAAAACAAGCAAAAGGGTCATCAACGTAACGTGTGTAGAAAGCCGGCTTGGTCACTTTGGAAAATAATTGGTTTTCCAAAAATCCAACGAAAATGTTGGCTAACGATGGACCAAGAGGGCTGCCCATGGATATACCATCAATTTGCCGATACATAATATTATTGAAACTGAAGGAAACTGATTTAGTAGCAAGTTCCATCAGTTCAACAAAAATTTCGTTCAGGAAACTGTGGAGACTTTAAGGGGCCGCGGTAAAGATAATCTGCACATATACCAATGGTTTCATCCAAAGGTACATTGGTAAACAGACTACTAATGTCAAAGGAAGCCAAGAACTCGGTGTCCTTTGAGAGAGATAATTTGTGTATAGAAGACACAAATTGGAAGGAATCAGAGATACAATAGTCCGAATAAAAAGTAAGTACGGGCTTAAGAATATCAACTAACCATTTACCAAGTGCATGTTGTGCAGAACCCAACATTGATAGAATAGGCCGTAAAGGAACGTTAGGTTTATGAACCTTGGGTAAGCCGTACATTCTAGGCCTTTGAGAGCCGATAGGTCGTATTCCTTCATATATCTCTTTAGAAATAAACTTGCTTTTATAAAGTTGAAGAAGCCTTTTCTGGATTTTTATTTCCATACGAAAAGTGTCATCGTGGCTTAAACCACCCATCTTGAAAAATTTATTTTTATCATCCAAAATGTTACACATTTTGGAGATATAATCTACTTGGTTCAGGATTACAACGCCTGAACCTT
>OY744554.1:44936758-44944258 GCA_963556195.1 Sepiola atlantica
AGAGCATGGCCATCTACATGACCCGATATCCCCACAAGACCCACGGTGATAAAGTATTGTAAAAATAAACCAGGCCTGCTGAACAATGTGCGCGACCACAATCGGACATTGCAATCCTTGTAGAGATGGCCTTCTTCTGTACAGAAATGGCAATCATAATATATATATATATATATATATATATATATAAGGTGAGTCAATGAAAAATAGTTAGACCTGTAAATGGAAACAGATCAATATCTTCAGTTGTTTAGAACAAGGAGCATTTAGTAAATAAAAATATTTCTTCTTCTTCTCTTTCAATTGCATTCCTTAAGCACGGCTTTTCAAAGATCAAAATCTTATCATCAGAGGAAGTAGAGATTGATAAGTTGACAGATAAGAACAGTCAATATTCAAAATTTGGAAAAAGTTTTTTTTTTTAAAGTTCTTTTTAAAAAGTTTTTTAAAGTTCAAACGGGTGTGTAAATGAAAGTCACCAAGCACGGAGATCCAAGTTGTATAGGGTTTAAATGTAATTGGTAAATCCAGAAGAATCTGCAAGAAAATCCAACGGCGAAGATTCCACCCAAGTCCTTAGTCCTTAGAGGGGGATCAGACAAAATTAGCCATATTAAGAAAACGCATTTCTTCCTGTTTTCAAGTAAACAGATCCAAAGGCAAAAAGCATATATATATATATATATATATATATATATATATATATATATATATATATATATATATATATATATATACACGACCGGTAGTGAATAGTCATATATCTATGCTGATGAGTCTCGATTGAAAAGGGACGAAACGTATACGTACATAGATAATAAACAATAACAAATATTTCACATATATATATATATATATATATATATATATATATAGTACACGTATTGTATTAGTTTCTGTAGATGTAAATCCGTTGAAACTCCAGTGTTTATAAAAAGCGCTCAATAACAAGTAGAACTGTTTTTAAGTATAAATTTTTATTCATACAAACATTATTGGTTACATATGTGCACACATGTTTCGGTTGTACTATTCACAGAGACAAAAGAAGATGTATATATATATATATATATATATATATATATATATATATATATATATCGATAGAAGGGTGAAAAGGAATTAGAAAAGCGACGAAGGCAGATCTTTTTTCAATTCAGTTGCTCAATGCAAGGTATATTCCGCAAAAAACGCAATTAACTTAATGAATTTTTTCTTTAAGCCAGGCTTTTCAAAGATCAAAATCTTATCATCAGAGGAAATTGCTGGAATAGATAAGTTGGCGAAGAGCCAAGATTTTTTTTTTTTTTTTTTTTTTTACATGGTTCACCCCAAACAAGGCAGGACGCCACTGTAAACGTAAGGGGCTACTGAGAAAAAAGGAAAAGGGGGGGAAGGATTGGTGGTTCAGCTTAAATTGGGATCTGAGCAGCGAGGTGTCTGTTTACATTAGTTTTAAATTTCTGCATGTCAGTACTGTCGGGGAAACAGGGGGCAGGGAGGGAGTTCCAGAGGCCAGCAGCACGAGGAAAGAAGCTATTTGAGTAGAATGCTCTCCGGCATCTGGGGACCTCCACAGTGAATGAGTGAGATTTAGTAGAATGTCGAGTTAGTCTAGTGAATTTACGTCGAGGGGGTACCAGAGCAGCATACTCATCGGAGCATAATCCATTGAAGTATTTGTAAAACAAACACAAGGATGCTACATTGCGGCGATGGGACAGGGGCTGGAGCTTAGCTGACAGTGAGGGACCTATTAGGTTGACTACTCTTTTTTGGACTTTGTCAAGGAGGGAGAGACTAGTAGATGATGCACCAGCCCAGATGTGGCAACAATACTCCATGCATGGGCGAATGGTGGCTTTGTAGAGATACAGGATAATGTCAGGTGTAAGGAGTCCACTAGCACGGTAGAGGGAGCCAACCTTCTTTGCGGCAGCCTTGGCAATGTCTTCAATGTATGTGTTCCAATTCATGTTACCTGTGAAGGTTAGGCCAAGGAGTTTGAATGATGAACTCTCAGGTAGGGTGTTATTTGCCATGGCAATCGGTGGTTGGAGAGGCTTCTTGTAGTTGTTGAAGGAAAGGAGCTTTGTCTTTGCGGCATTAAAAGTCACCAACCATTTATGGCCCCAATCCACTACAGCCTGGAGGTCATTTTCTAAGGATGCAGCCATTGCCTCAGATATGATCGCGTCCGTTTTGCCAACATGGCGAGAGTAAAGCGTGGTGTCGTCAGCAAATAAACCGATCTCAGACACTATGTCATCAGGGAGATCGTTTATATAGATCAGGAACAACAAAGGTCCAAGAATAGATCCCTGGGGCACACCAGCATTTATGTCATGTTGTTTAGATGAACGGCCATCGAGGACAACCTGGATTTTTCTTTTGTTTAGGAAGGATCTAATTATATTAAGTAGTTGCCCAGTAATACCGTATGAGCGTATTTTCAGGAGAAGCCCTTTATGCCATACCTTGTCAAAGGCCTTGGATATATCAAGCGCTACTGCCCTAGCTTCACCTGCCTTGTCGAGAGTATGATACATGCGTTCAGAGATGACCGTTAGGATGTCTGCAGTAGATCGTGCTTGTCTAAACCCATACTGGCGGTCGGATAGAAGTTTAGCATTAACTAAGTGACGTACTATCGCTAGATTGATTAAGGACTCAAAGATTTTGGCAAAGATCGGCAGTAGACTGATTGGGCGGTAGTTCTGAGGGTCGGTTCTATTCCCAGTATTCTTGTAGACTGGTACCACAGAGGCAATTTTCCAGCTATCGGGGAAGCAAGATTCAGCTAGGCATTTGTTGTAGAGTTTGGAGAGAACAGGGGCCAGTTCAGCAGAGCATTTCTTTATTGCTATTACAGGTATAAGATCAGGCCCACAAGCTTTAGAGGTGTCAAGGCTTTTTATAATGTCTCTGACCTGGGATGGGGTGATGACCAGGTTATCAAGTGTGGCTTCAGTCCGCAATGGTAATTCAGGGAGAGGGTGGTTACCCGAGTCTAAAGTAGAGTTAGAAGCGAAACGCTGTGCGAGTAGTTCAGCCTTATCAGTGGCCGTGCAAACGACATCATTGTGATTTGAAAGTGGGGGAATCGTAGATTGACCATTATTCACTACACTATTGTAGATTTTCCAGAAATCGCGAGTACCTAGTTTCTGTGACTGGATGCGTTTTTTTGTTAACTCATTATACCTTCTCTTCGCTTCGCCTATCACAGCCTTGCAGTTGTTTCTTGACTCTATAAATTTATGCCTATTAGTAGCTGACTTATTGCGGCCGAATTTACGGAATGCTTGTTGCCTCTCAGAAATGGCAGCTGCACATTCCGAAGTGAACCATTGAGGAGAGTGGGGCTTGCTAAAGAATTTCGCATGGGGACATAGGCTTCAATGCCTGCTTTGACCCATTCAGTTAATTCGTTTGCACACTGGTTGGCAGGGAGTAAGAAGGTTTCCCGCCATGGGGCGTCACTGATGTGGTCTCTGATTGACTCAAAATCAGCTTGCTCGTAGTATCTTGTTGTTTTGAGCAACGGTTCATCAGCTTTTGGACGACTTTTTAGTGTGATATGTATCATTAGCACAATGTGATCAGCATTCCCGAGTGGGCTATGAGCTTTCGTCACACAAGCCTCGGGTATTGAGGTCAAGAAGAGGTCTAGAAGTGAGGCTTGTTGATCCACACGATCGGGGATGCGGGTCGGAAAATCAACAGTCTGAGAGAGGGAGTGAGCTAAGGAGAAATTATACGTAGAGTTGCCGGCTGCATCAGTAAGGCTGGAGAATCCCAACCAGTCGCGGTGGTGGGCATTAAAATCCCCAAATACATGTATCTGGGCATTCGAGTCTATTAAGAGTGCTCTATCTATGCTTTCAGAGACAGAGTTTAGCAGAGTACAGTCCTGGGACGACGGGGAGCGATATAGGAAATATAAGTAACTAACGTTGTGATGTAAAGTCAATCTAAAGCACATGTAGTCGTAGTCATCTGATTCTAACCTATGTTCTCTAGTCAGCGGGAGGGTGTTCCGAACATAAACTCCTAGCCCGTGCATGTGTTTGTCAGAGTCTTTACGGTAGAGTGGGAGGTAGTCAGTCATGTCAAAGTGGTGAGAAGAGATTGAGGATTGGAGGTTAGTTTCACTAAGAGCTAGGATATCCGGGGAGTTTGTCAGGAGAAAGGTTTTTACGTCGTTGATGTTGGTTCTAAGTCCCCGGATATTTGAGAATGCAAGCCTCAAGGGCGGAGGCGAAAGTGTTGTTTGGGTGTCTGGTTTAGGTTTGATTTTATTTCTTTGTAATGGCATGTTTGATTTGATTATAGAGTGGATTGGCCAAGGTGGGTACTTGCTTGGTGCCAATAAGCTCACACAACCAGTCCATTAGTCACGACCTGGTCCATGGGGGTTGTGGCCTCGGGAAAGCCCACCGTAGATAATTGCAGGGTCCCTTTCCATGCGCGACATGGCACATACAACTACCCACGGTATTATGCAACTGATGATGGAGCAGCCGTTCTTGGCGCTACCCAAGAGTTTGGGCTCCTGCCCTGTCAGTCGGAAACAGCAGCCAGACAAGCTGTCTAACCTGTACCCTCAACCTGTCGGAACAAGAGAGACCCAGACTGGTCATGTAAGACTTACTAACGAAAAAACTTTCCCCGAGTTGCCCAAATAGAGAGAAAGAGAACGGCGTTCATTGTCCTAGTAAGGAAACAAGGCTAGGCACTGAGTGTTTAGAGGCGTCCCAGCGCTGTTACCTCTGCGCCTGACTAATAAACAAAGAAGGAGTGCAAGGGCCGGCGATAGGTAGAACCTATCTACTCCTTAAGCAATTGTAGGTTTGCAAACCGGATACTTTGTTCGAGATTCCAACTCTAGGAAGGTTGTCGATCAGGACTAAGGAAGCCATCCTCCCCCAACAGTTTTCTGCCACGGCGTGAGTAACTGGAAGAAGGTTTTTTTGTCAGAGATTTCCTTCTCTTAGATGGATAGCCTTACGAGGTCTTACGGGTCCAACACTCCGAGAGGGGTAAAAAAAAAAAAAAAAAAAAAAAAAATTCCACATAATATACATTATATATATATTACATATATATATATATATATATATATATATATGTACACATGTAGATAGAATAAGTTCAATTGCATACTAAGAAGGGAACAGTAAGTTGAAGATAGGTTTCCCTCACTCCCCTCTCTTTCAACCCCGAACGAGGTTTCGGTTTCTTCACTGCTAAGGCAGATATGAAATGTGTCTTTTACAAGACTAGCATGCTTAGTTTGGACGATATTCATCCCCTACCTACATTCGCTAGTGAACTACCCCCACCCACCCCTTTTCAAACTTGAACTCAAGTGACCCCTGCAGAATGTAGGCAAGAAAAGAAAAAAGATACAAAGTTTTGAACAGCCAAGTATTCTGGAAAGAAAGATTATTTAAGCTAGATTTTCATAGCATGTTAATACATGGATTAATTAAAAAAATAAATTCAGAGTAAAAATAATTTAAACACTTAGCTTTTTTTTTTTTTAGTTGTTAAATGCCACCCATACATCTCAGCTCCTTCAGAGGCAGATACGAAATGTCTTTTACAAGACTAGCATGCTTAGTTTGGACAATATTCATCCCCTACCTACATTCGCTAGTGAACTACCCCCACCCACCCCTTTTCAAACTTGAACTCAAGTGACCCCTGCAGAATGTAGGCAAGAAAAGAAAAAAGATACAAAGTTTTGAACAGCCAAGTATTCTGGAAAGAAAGATTATTTAAGCTAGATTTTCATAGCATGTTAATACATGGATTAATTAAAAAAATAAATTCAGAGTAAAAATAATTTAAACACTTAGCTTTTTTTTTTTTTTAGTTGTTAAATGCCACCCATACATCTCAGCTCCTTCAGAGGCAGATACGAAATGTCTTTTACAAGACTAGCATGCTTAGTTTGGACGATATTCATCCCCTACCTACATTCGCTAGTGAACTACCCCCACCCACCCCTTTTCAAACTTGAACTCAAGTGACCCCTGCAGAATGTAGGCAAGAAAAGAAAAAAGATACAAAGTTTTGAACAGCCAAGTATTCTGGAAAGAAAGATTATTTAAGCTAGATTTTCATAGCATGTTAATACATGGATTAATTAAAAAAATAAATTCAGAGTAAAAATAATTTAAACACTTAGCTTTTTTTTTTTTTTAGTTGTTAAATGCCACCCATACATCTCAGCTCCTTCAGAGGCAGATACGAAATGTCTTTTACAAGACTAGCATGCTTAGTTTGGACGATATTCATCCCCTACCTACATTCGCTAGTGAACTACCCCCACCCACCCCTTTTCAAACTTGAACTCAAGTGACCCCTGCAGAATGTAGGCAAGAAAAGAAAAAAGATACAAAGTTTTGAACAGCCAAGTATTCTGGAAAGAAAGATTATTTAAGCTAGATTTTCATAGCATGTTAATACATGGATTAATTAAAAAAATAAATTCAGAGTAAAAATAATTTAAACACTTAGCTTTTTTTTTTTTTTAGTTGTTAAATGCCACCCATACATCTCAGCTCCTTCAGAGGCAGATACGAAATGTCTTTTACAAGACTAGCATGCTTAGTTTGGACGATATTCATCCCCTACCTACATTCGCTAGTGAACTACCCCCACCCACCCCTTTTCAAACTTGAACTCAAGTGACCCCTGCAGAATGTAGGCAAGAAAAGAAAAAAGATACAAAGTTTTGAACAGCCAAGTATTCTGGAAAGAAAGATTATTTAAAATCTGAAAAAGTAAAACAAATATTGTGGGTGAAAAGACAAGGCAAAAAGCTGCTTGAATGCAAGCAAGTGTCCGGTTGTAAAAAAATTCGGTGTCAAAAAGTCCAGCGGAGAGAGTGGTTTTGATCTATCTGCTCTATCTGGTATATTGAGCTGTATACTTTTCTCAATAGGTTTTACCTTTCCTAAAAGTTCGCTTTTAGTTCTCTTCTTTATATATATATATATATATATATATATATATATATATATATATATATATATATATATATATATAGTCTCGGAAGTTTCTCAACCATTAAAACTAAAAAATTAAAAATTAAAAAAAAGACGTCCAAGTCGTTCAGTGGAAAATCACTCATGTAAGTCAATTTATTTTTTACAGTTATTATATTAGTTTATTTCTAACATTATTTAAGAGATCATCAGTTGTTTACCATGAAAAACTGTTTCGAGAATTTAGTGTATATATATATATATATATATATATATATATATATATATATATATATATATATATATATATATATATATAAATGTATATTAAAATATAAATTTTATAACATATAAATTTTATAGCTCAATAGTGTAAGGCTTGAGTTATGTAGTATACAATATTTTCATTTAACTTTTTATACCATATCAAATGTTAAGAAGGACAGATTCGCATCATTTCACAAAACTTGTTTTTTATTCAGCATACAATTGTTTCGACTAA
>OY744554.1:44961758-45021758 GCA_963556195.1 Sepiola atlantica
ATTATTATTATTATCATTATTATTATTATCATTATTATTATCATTATTATCATTATTATTATCATTATTATCATTATTATTATTATCATTATCATTATCATTATTATTATCATTATTATTATTATTATTATTTGGATCTGCAAGTGACATTCATGGTCGGACACGACCGACGAAGGCCGATTACTACTATTATTATGATAAATATTATTATTAGTAGTAGTAGTAGTTGTAGTTGTAATAATAATTCTTTTTGAAAAAATTATTTAAAAAATTCTTTTTGAAAAAATTATTAAAATAATGTTTTTTGAAAAAATTATTAAAAAAATTCTTTTTGAAAAAATTATTAAAAAAAAAAAAATTATTAAATAAATTTTTTTGAAAAAATATATAAATGAAAATCACTTCTTTTTATCTTACTTCTCAACACCAACATATTTCCATTTCTTGCACTGTGATAGCCTTCTAATACTCCTTTATATACGTATTACACACAATGCTTCAAGCAAACTACCTCTTATATTTATATATATATATATATATATATATATATTATATATATTATTATTATTATTATTATTATTATTATTACTAAATTCTCTCACTTTTAATATAGACACAAAAATATTCCCTTATTATTATTTGTACTCACTAGGAGTTCTCACACAGGTCATCGTCAGTGATTGCTCACCGACAACAACCAGTGGTATTTCCTGGAGTCTGAGTGACAACAAGTCTCCCCAGACTTCCAGTATTCTTCACCTCTTTTCGATAACGATGCGGTATCGCAACAGCCTCTTACCATTGATTTCTCGCTGGTAACGACCATTGGTCTTCTCTGGGATTTGGGTGGCAATAAGCCTCCCCAAGGTCCCAGCATTCTCTGCACTTTTCCAGTGGAGGTCTGGTTTGTGCTGTCCCTCCTCGGACTTCTCATCCTCCTCGAATTATTATTATTTACTCATCAGGAGTTCTCACACAGGTCATCAGTGATTGCTCACCGACAACCGGTGGTATTCCCTGGAGTCTGAGTGACAACAAGTCTCCCCAGATTTCCAGTATTCTCCACCTCTTTTTTTATAGCCACCGCAAATCACCTTGCAGTATCGCAACAGCCGTTTACCATGTATTTCTCGCTGGTAAGGACCATTGGTCTTCTCTGGGATTTGGGTGGTAATAAGCCTCCCCAAGGTCCCAGCAGTCTCTGCACTTCCAGTGGAGGTCTGGTTTGTGCTGTTCCTCCTCGGTCTTCTCATCCTCCTTGACCCTATATTTTGTGTGGTGTCAGCCTAGGCTGGTACCATTTTCTTTTTTTTTTAATTTAAAAAAATATTTTTTTGAGAGCTGATTATTTTTTGGGGGGTATTATTATTATTTTTATTATTATTATTATTATTATTATTATTATTATCATTATCATTATTATCATTATTATTATTATTATTATTATTATTATTATTGTTATTATTATTATTATTATTATTATTATTATTATCATTATTATCATTATCATTATTATTATTATTATTATTATTATTATTATTGTTATTATTATTATTATTATTATTATTATTATTCTTTGTTATTGCCAACAACAACAGCAACAACAAAAATGTGCGACTGGGGGGAAAATGCTATCATGACGAACGAACATATACGACACTACCCTCAAAGGAGGAGGTAATGTCTAGGAAGATGCTCTTTTGACAACGGAACAAATACTACACTGCCCTCCCCCAAACAAATAAAAGGATGATTTAATAGACTAGACCTTCCTGGCCTAAACAGTTTGTCTAGTATATATATATATATATATATATATATATATATTATATATGATTATTTTTGTTTACACAGACATGTACAAAATTCTGCGACACTGGCATGTCGATGTTATCGACCAACAGTTATTATAAACTGAGATCTCATCAGGCAGGGTTCAATCCGATCTTAACCATAGATCATATTTGGAAAGAATGAAATGGAGAAAAAAGAAAAGAAATTTAAAATTTAAAAATTCTGGGAAGTCACGTGGTTGGGACCGTTAAGAATCAAAATGTTAAAATCCGAATCAAAATATAAAATATAAAATAAAATAAAAAATAAAGGGAAAAGAGAGAGATATAATAAAAAGGGGAGAATAAAAAGATAGATAGATAGATAGATAGATAGATAGAAAGAAATAAAATGAAATCGTCTGCGATTCAGACAGAAGTAGGGAAGGGGATGTACATGCAATAGAATGTGTCAAAAAAAACGTCGAAAGTTTTTCTTCAACTTGGGCAATACCGCGTATTCTCAAATCAGCTGTAATCAGCAGCAGCATATATGTGTGTGTGCGTGCAGACGTGTGTGTTGGGGGGGTGGGAGGGGTCGTTAACACATTGGGTTACTAATTTTGTATTTATCCTCCACTGTTTTATAATAACTGTTGATCGATAACATCGACATGCCAGTGTCGCAGATTTTGTACATGTCTGTGTAAATAAAAATAATCATATATAAAAGTTCTATTTGATATTGAGCACTTTTTATAAACCCGGTTGAAATTCTTTGGATTACTACCCTGTGGATGTTTTACCTGGATTATTATATATATATATATATATATATATATATATATATATATATATATATATATATATATATACTAGACAAACTGTCTAGACCTGGAAGGTCTAGTCTATTATATAAAGGAAAGTTTTGTGTTTGTGTGTGTCAAACACTACAAACAAACACCCACAAAGTTGGTATATTCTTGATCAGCGTTGACCCGGATTTAAAAATAATTATTCATCCTTTGGGGGTCAACTGGGCCAGATTTTGTAAGGGGGGGGGTTCGGTTTTTCAGCCATTTCAAATGTTATCTATTATATAAAGGAGAGGTGAATGACTTACATTATTAATATTTTCAACACATTAAAACAAGAGAGAGGAATGAGTTTCTTTGCAAGAACTTCCCAGCCGTCGAACACGTTACCTCAGGAATGATACCCTACAGACTACCACATGGTCGTTTTTTTAGGTTTAATGTCAACAAATGTCTGTCATGTCGTCTTGTAAATCAATCATAGTTCTCAATCCTTTCATAGTGTTGTCTCATCGTCTAATTGGAAATCTTACTAACCCGTATCCTCGAGTGGCTTTTGGAAAGCACTCGATTCGAACTTGGCGCACGCAGGGCGTCAGTCTGCGTCATTATCGACTTAACACCGTCACGCGTACAGGAAGGTAAACGCTAATGTTTACAATATAGAGCGGACAATACCTTGACAGCCGGTAATAAAAAGAATAATGTATTCTTATTATCAATTCTATCCACCTACTTATGCGGTTATCGGACCCCAAGTTTAACATCCTGCTTCGACCATGAATCACGAGGTCCAACAGTTTTGACCTCCATGTTTAAATTTATCCAAGTTTGTCCTGAATGTGGGGTCAGCCCAGGAATTAGAAAAAAAAACAAAAAACAACTTTCTAAGCCTATTTTTATTTATTGTTGCCTCCCCACAAGAGCAGAGATAGATACAATGTCGGTTTTTATTGTGGGGAAAATCCATCTAACCAAATAGGGGCACAAGGTCAGGAAGGTGGGGAGATCAAGTCAGGCCTAGCAAAAATAGCCTGGGTAGCCCCGTCGGCATTCTCCGGTTAGGGCGCCTACAGCAGCAAGCGATAAACTTACTCCACCCCAAAGAGGGGAGGCAAGGCCTGGGAGGGTGCACCTCCTAGAACAACCCAGGACAGTATACCTCAGTTTTGACCTCCATGTTTAAATTTATCCAAGTTTGTTCTGAATTGGGGTCAGCCCAGGAATTAGAACCCCCCCCCAACTTTCTAAGCATATTTTTATTTATTGTTCCTATTTACTCGCCTCCCCACAAGGGCAGATATAGATACAAGGTCGGTTTTTATTGTGGGGAAAATCCATCTAACCAAAAAGGGGCACTCTGGATTGAGACAAAAATAAAAATGTCTTCAGGGTATTTAATTCCATTCCCATTGCAGGAATATGTGACACAAGGTCGGAAAGTGGGGGAAGAGTCAAGCCAGCGCCCCTAAAGAAGGAGCGCTCTGGCCTAGCAAAAATAGCCTGGGCAGCCCCGTCGGCATTCCCCGGTCAGGGCGCCTCAGGCAGTAAGCAATGAACTTACTCCACCCTAAAGAAGGGAGGCAAGGCCTGGGTGCGTGCTCCTCCTAGGACAACCCAGGACAGTATACCTCAGCCCGGCAGATAAAAGGCCACCGGACTGATTGTCGAGACCGAATCCTCGACTGGTATTACCCCATCTAGACGTCCTCAATTAACCAAGGTCGGTTTTTATTGTGGGGAAAATCCATCTCACCAAAAAGGGGCACTCTGGATTGAGACAAAAATAAAAATGTGTTCAGGGTATTTAATTGCCTCCCACCGCAGGTCGGAAAGTGGGGTAAGAGTCAAGCCAGTGCCCCTAAAGAAGGAGCGCTCTGGCCTAGCAAAAATAGCCTGGGCAGCCCCGTCGGCATTCCCCGGTCAAGGCGCCTCAGGCAGTAAGCAATGAACTTACTCCACCCTAAAGAAGGGAGGCAAGGCCTGGGTGCGTGCACCTCCTAGGACAACCCAGGACAGTATACCTCAGCCCGGCAGATAAAAGGCCACCGAAATGGCCCAGTTCCTGCCGGACTGATTGTCGAGACCGAATCCTCGACTGGTATTACCCCATCTAGACGTCCTCAATTAACCAAAGTTAATGAGAGACTGAACAGGATGGGGCGAATGTCTTCAGTCTAGAACAGGGGCGGGCAACCTTTTCAGAGTGAGGGCCAAAGTGTAGTATCCATCAAAACAGATACTACACTTTGATCTTGGCCAAAAGGCCGTGCAGACAAACGAAAATGATATTTCAAACTTAATTATGACAGACCCAAGAAAATTATTTGAAACTTAAGGTTGACAGACTGACGAAAATATTACTTCAAATTTAAGCGAAGTAAAGGAAATAAAATTTTTAAACTTCGCCATGACAGACCAAACAAAATAATATTTCAAACTTTAACGTGATAGACTGCAAAAATTATATCTCAAGCTTTATCGTGACGCACTAACGCAGGGGCGGGTAACCTTTTTCAGAGTGAGAGCCAGATGAGACTTTTGAAAGGAGATCGCGGACTGGAGTGAAAAACGAAATCTCAGAATTACTACATTTTGTTTACATGAATAAATTGTACAAAAAATGCATTGAACACTCTACAAATCTGATATTTTTTCTCAAGAGACTTCTGTATGTGATGTTATAAAAGGCGCCGACGAAGAGCCATTTTGGAATCATAAAAAATAATGACGGGGGAAGTAACAAGTTGATCCAGCATTCGTTTTGACACACCTCACATAAGTTCTCTGTTTTATGCCCTTTCCTCGTCTCTCGTTTCCTCTTTGCCTCTCTCTTTCTCTTTTTCTATTTTTATCTCGGGCCAAGGATTTGAAATTAATAGTTAAAGAAAAATGAAATATACATGCATCATCGCTCGCTGATATTTATACATTTTTATCCCATTGTAAATCTTAATTGAAACCTACTTTTACGTCTATGTCACAAAATGATATGAGTTTTACTGGGAGGTCCGCGGGCCGGATTGCAATAATAAAGCATAGCAGGGTGGCGGGCCGGACGCTAAGCCTTCGCGGGCCGGATGTGGCCCGCCCCTGGTCTAGAAGGACATTTTGAAGTTTAAATGTGACTTTTTTTAGCAGCCCTGTCAGCATTCCTCGGTAGGTGTGCCTCGGGCGATTAACAAGAGAAGGTAAAGCCTGGGTGGATGGACCCCCTAGAAATGCACACAATCATACCTCAGATACGTCCCCAACAATCAGTCCAACAGAAACAAGGCCATCTAGCTGTCGGACTGATTGTTGGGGACGTATCTTCGACTGGTATGAACAGCGCCGGCACTTCTTTAAATCTACTATATGGCCTTTTGGCTAAGATCAAAGTGTAGTATCTGTTCCGATGGATACTGCACCCCATAGACTGGTGTTGTCTTGGCCTTCGGGTCTTGATTTACGCCGGTCAATGGGTCTGTCCTGTGCAGTTCTGGGAGGTTCACCTTCCCAGGCTTTGCCTCCCCTCTTTGGGGAGGAGTAAGTTTATTGCTTACTGCCTGAGGCGCCCCTACCGGGGAATGCCAACAGGGCTGCCCAGGCAATTTTTAAACCCCACTTTCCCGACCCGACCTTGGGTCACATCTTACTTGTGGGAGTAAGATAAAAACTGGCCTTGTGCCTAACTCCTGGAGAGGAGTAAATCAATACTATACGGGAGTCCCTATTGACTTGCTTCCCCACGAGGGCAGAATTAGACACAATGTCGGCGTTTCATGTGCAGAAAATCTAGCTTCCCCCAAAAAGGGGTACTCTGGGTTGGGACAAATGTTAAATTTGCCTCAGTCTAGAAGGATATCTCCTCCACTGACCGAGGACAGAAAAGATTACGTCTAGCTAAAAGGCCAAGGAATCCCGCACAAATATGCATGAGGCCAGTGAAATTCAGGTTGTGAAAAATTGAAAAAGATTGGTAAGTGACGTCATGAAGATTGGTAAGTGACGTCATGAAGATTGGTAAGTGACGTCATGAAGATTGGTAAGTGACGTCATGAAGATTGGTAAGTGACGTCATGCGTTACCGCAACGAAACATATCTGTCGATGGATGGTTGCGTGCTCGGCAGATTATCCATATTGCGAAGAGATTGCAAGAGTTAGGAGTGGATGCAGTAAATTCAAGGAACTTCTGCCATTACTAACTAGCAGAGCGTTACCACTGGTGTCTATCGAGGGAAAAGTCTATCAGGCATATGTACGCAGTGTGATGATGTATAGAAGTGAAACCTGGCCAGTGAAGGTTGAGGACATGCGTTGCATGGAGAAAAATTATATGATAAGTGTGTAATGTGAGTTTTAACAACAGGCTTAGATCTGATGACCTCAGAGGAATAATAAATCTGGGATATGTATGCAGAACAGGAGACTTTGATGGAATGGCCACGTTGAAAGAATGGATGAGAGTTTTTGAGTTAGTAGATGTAGAACAGTTGAGGTAGCAGGTCCAGTTCACAGAGGAAGGCCAAGGAAAAGATGGGAGGAAGTGATAAGAATGGACTTTAGAGAAAGAGGAATAAATGAAGACCTGGTCAGAGATAGGTTAGTTTGGTAGTCCAACACATGTCAGAATGTAAAACAGACGTTAAACCGAATATGATGATGAAAGAATGGATGAGGGTTCTTTGGTTAATAGATGTAGAACAGTTGAGGTAGCAGGGTCAGTTGGTAGGGGAAGGCTAAGGAAAAATTGGGAGGAAGTGATACGGATTGATTTGTGAGAGAGAGGGATAAATAAAGATCTGGCCAGGGATAGGTTAGTTTGGAAGTCAATTTCTAAAAAACGTCAAACACATGCCAGCATGTAACACAGACGTTAAACCAATGATGGACAGTTGTGTGCAGAACAGGGAGACTTTGATGGTATGGCCACATTGAAAGAATGGATGAGAGTTCTTGGCTTAGTAGATGTGGAACAAACAAAACTTAGAACAGTATAGGGAGGTGAGTGCAGAACAGGAGACTTCGATGGTATGGCCACGTTAGAAGAATGGGTGTGAGTTCTTGGATTAGTAGATGTAGACCAGTTGAGATAGTAGGGTCAGTTGGCAAAGGAAGGTCAAGGAAAACATGGCAGGTCGTGATAAAAATCGACTTGAGAGAAAGAGAAAGAGGGATATATAAAGACCTTGTCAGAGATAGTTTAGTTTGGAAGTCAGTTTCTTAAAGTCGTCCAACACATGCCAGCATGTAACACAGACGTTATTTGATGTAAGTCTTCCATTTCAGGTCTGGAGTAGACGGCAGTCATGGAACCCTGTCAAAGCAGGGGGTTTCCTCAAGGTGAGAGCTATTCATTTCAATTGGGGGCAAATGAGGGTCAGAGCGTTGGTGGTGAAAAGAGAGAAGCTTGATTTTGGACGCATTAAAAGTAACCAGCGACCTGTTGCACCGTTGCACCATTTTGCACCGTTGCACCATTGCACCGTGTGCACAAAGTCAGAAAAAAATACAACTTTCTAAGCGTATTTTTATTTGTGGTTCCTATTTGCTTGCCTCCCCACAAGGGCAGAAGAGATAGAATCAGAAAGATCTTGGTTATGGATTCTCTTCGTAGTGCTGTAGCAGAAGGTTGCGTGTTCAGATCACGTTGGGGTCACCATTTGTAATTGAAGGGGGTGTTTGTCCCTTCCTTACACGAAATGAATTGAACGAACAACTGAGTAACAGGCAACAAAAAAGGGGGGTTTATTGACTCAAGGATACCTATACCGTTTGGTATAGGTAGAAGAGAGAGTTGGACGGTGTCCGGTTGAGGAAGAGGAAAAATATAATAGTTCTCTGGGCTGCCCGTGGGTTTTCTTCAAGTGAAGATGGTAGTAGTCTTCGAGTGAGGCGACGGTAGCAGAAGAAAGAGCTTTTCCAGGTTCCTCGTCGGTGTTCTCGGCAATGCGTCAAAGCTGTGCCGAGGGGTCATCTCTGCGAGGCTGTTGAATGAAAAGAGGGTGATTTTTCGTTTGCACCGGATTTTATACTCAGAATGGCAGATAACTTTGGTGTCGCTTTTCAACGCCACCTGTCGGTGAATAAGCGACACCTAACGGCCAGCCGGTGCAGTTATGTGTGAAAGGAGGAGGTAACTGCTACAGTGCTGCCATGGAAGTCCCAGAGGGTTAGGGTTAGGGGTTAGAAAAATAAAAAAACAAAGAAAAGAGCAAACTCACACGTGGGGAAAAACTCGCTAGAACGCCATTTTGAATTTTTTCTTTGTTTTCGCCAACAATGACCCACTGTGCGGTGTAGATTTTTTTCAAGACATTTCAATTCAAAAACTTTTATTCTTTGCAGTTTTTCGGACGATTTTGTAATGTTGCAGGGACGATGTTGATATAATAATGTTGATTGGCTCACGTCAAAAGAAACGGACCGTAAAAATACATCTCACAAAAATGTTATGTTTTTTGGAAATTTGAAAAAGTAAAAATAAAAATTATTTTTTTAAAAACATGGTTATTAGAATATAAAATGAACCTGACTTACATATATATATATATATATATATATATAACGTCACACCAACCCAGGACGTCTTACCTATAAACAAAAGTAAAAGTTTGTTTATTTTATAAAAAATAAAAAGAGTAAAAATATATCTCTGATGATGGAGGTTTCCTCCGAAATTAATAGGAAAAAAGAAAAAAGAAATAAATTTGTCACGCATTGTAAAAAGGGCTTCTATCGTCATTTTATATATATATATATATATATATATATATATATATATATATATATATATATATATTAAAGAAAGAAAGATGAAGATAAAAAAGTACATGTAACTCCTTGCATCTGAACTTTCGATGTAATAAAATTTGTATTAATTTATGTAACTTTATGTAATTTTGTACAATTTTTTATCTTCATCTTTCTTTCTTTAAAATTGATTGCTCTACTCAACGTATTGAGCTTTATTTTATCGAGATAGATCACTCTACGATATTTCACTTATCGTTAATTCTATTATCATTAGTATATATATATATATATATATATATATATATATATATATATATAAATAATTATTTTTTATAAATAACTATTTATTATCCACAGACATATTATGTTTCATGTTCACTAAAAATCATCAGCGTGGCTTATATAACTGTACCGTCGGTTGAATGATTTGAACCCTGTACCGTCAATCTGCCAAGGGGGAGAACTTGCGATATTGCTTGATTAGAAACTTTTCATATTTTTCTCAAAGTTCTCGTCTTTAATAATTATCTTTTATAAATAAACTACTTATTGTCCACAAACATATATGTTTCATCTTCACTCGCAATCATCAGTGTGGCTTATACAACTATTTTTTTTTGTTTTTCTTAACTCTAACTTATTTTTTTTTTTTAGGTTGCACAGCAGCTTTCGCGATAATGGATCAGTTGTCATTTATCCACAACGAATCATTGAGCCGAGCAGCGTATCGTGTATGCACTTTCTTACCCGACAAAAAGTTAACAAAATTCTGCGATATCCTGATTAAGAGCGCGGAATCGTGGTTGGATCACATGTAAGTCTTACTATTATTTATAAGTTGTCTGATTTTTTTTTAATCACCGCAGAAAAAAAAAATTACCACCACCACCACCATCATCATCATCCTCATCATCATCATCATCATCATCATCATCATCGGGATCACCATCATCATAAGCATCGTCATCATCATCGTCACCACCATCGTCGTCACCATCATCATCATCACTGTCATCATCATCGTCACAATCATCGTCATCATCATCATCATCATCATCATCACCATCGTCATCATCGTGACGTCCATTATTTATAAGCGTGTTAACATGCTGAGTCAGCCCAGCCGGAAGTGGCCGGTGTTTAGTGTGCTGATGTCCCCTGTGAACATACGTCCGGTGTTTTGCCAGTCTCTATGTGCTCTGAACGTATGTACATTACACCCATCCCCCTTTTTCTAAAAAATAAATCAATCCCTACATTAAAAACCGACCTTGTGCCTAACTTTGCCCTCGTGAGGAGGCAAGTAAATAGCCTTTTTTTTTTAATAAATCTTTCTCTACATTAAAAACCGACCTTGAGCCTAACTTTGCCCTCGTGGGGAGGCAAGTAAATAGCATTTTTTTTTTTAAATAAAAAATAAAAGTTATAAAAAAATTTGTAGATAAAAGTATGCGTATTATGTCGTTTGTTTATACATTATTTGTGTCGACCCAAATGCGTCCTTTTTGGTATTTGGGGTGCCTCAAGTCTAATTTATCCTTTATCTTTTTTAATCTTTTTTTGTTGTTATTTACTTTTCTTTCTCAGAGATTCGGCGGGTGCGACTCCTGACACGATATGTCAAATACTAAACGTGTGTACAAACGTGAAAGGAAAATACTGTCATATCTTCCCAAAGGTAAGTGTTTGTTGCCGCAATAGCACTCAGGTGCAATCTGAACGAAACCGGTCAATATCTCGTTTGCGTTTCATTTCTTTCTGTGTTTAATTGTTTATTGTGTATTTTATCCTCATATATATATATATATATATATATATATATATATATATATATATATATATATAGTAGAGAATGGTAGTTTGCTTGAAGCATTGCTGGGTATAGTAGTAGTAAGTTTTTGAAAGGCTGTGGGCAATGCAATTCCGGGTAAGATGCAAGTTGAAAGGAAAGGAACAAAAACAATAAAAATAAATCGAATACGATATAAGACTTACTATTTATTTTTCCTTTTTTTTCCTTTTATTTTTTTTTTCCTTACATAACAGCAAGAGTGTATTAGCTGTCCGGGTGATTAAAAATCACTATTTGATATTTCGGGAAAAGACATCCCTTTTTCAAAAATAATTAGACCAGAAGAAGAATAATATTTTATTCTTCTCCGACTGTGTAGAGAATAATACAAAACAAAATGGCTGCCAGATATAGACCGCAGCAAAAACAGTTTCACAGGGAATATAAATTAAGTTAAGTTTTATTTTAATATTATGTTAAATATATGATTGGTGTTTAGAATATTAGTGTAATGTTGGTTAGATGTATGGTGTTCGATAAACTGTTATTTTTGATAATATATATATATCATTTTTTTATTTATTTTTTTTTTTTTTATATTTGAATATTTACTTTTGTTTTATCTTCGTATTTTTATTTTGTTTATCTTTCTATCGTAATTTAAGAATTTTAATATAAATTAAAGTAATTAGTCTCATATTTTAAATATTCTAGATCTATCTACTATTGATTTCGATTATCATCTATTAAAGAAGTGTTATTAATTACTAATTGTGAGTTTCGTCAAATTAGATTAACGAATTAACTTATTAACTTGATATATTTATCATAAGATAAAGGGGAGTAACTCTGGATTTTTTAAAAATATTTTTTTATAATTAATTTTTTTTTTTATAATTTTTTTTTTTTTTAATTTTTTTAAATTTTTTTTTTTTTGGTGGAGATCTGTATAACAATATTAGTATATATATACAACATATATACACAAATGCATATATACATATATATATACATATCTATGTATTATTGTTTGTTTAATTGTTTATCTATATATATTCATCAATTTCTTTACATATTTGTTTGTTTGTTTTGTTTTTTTTTTTTGTTGTTTTTTTTGTTTTTTTTTAAAAAAATTTTTATTCTTTTTATTTATTTATTTTTTATTATTATTATTTACTTGTTTAATTTATTTTATGAATTATTTATTTAATATTTGTATGTTATTTGTATACATTCTATATGTGTTTGGATTTATTAATTAATAATGCTAGGTTATGGAGTGACTTATTTTGGTGGGTTAGACGAGTATGCTGAATATGGTTTTTGGTTTGTGGTTCAAGTGTGTAAGGATGGAAGTTCATATGGGGAGGGGCCTGTTTGATTGTTTGGGTGTATGGTGAGTTTATTATGGGAGGTGAGTAATGGGTG
This sequence comes from Sepiola atlantica, assembly GCA_963556195.1. Lineage (NCBI taxonomy): Eukaryota > Metazoa > Mollusca > Cephalopoda > Sepiida > Sepiolidae > Sepiola > Sepiola atlantica. The sequence continues at coordinate 44,974,306 of OY744554.1, forward strand.
AAGTGGTGGAAACGGACTCTGTTAAGTGTTATATATGGGGTTTGGTTGGTGGATGGGGGGTAGATATTATAGAATGAAAGGTGAGTAGAGCTCGTGACGTTGATTGAGTGAGGGGTTTAATCTGGAGATGAGGATTGATTCTGTGATTCTAAGGTCACCGATGTTTCTGACAGATGGAGACGTGAATATCGCGCTGAGTGTTTGAGCAAATCTCTATGTGTTTGTGGAAAGAGGATATACGGGTATTCAAGTGCTCCTTTATGCGCAAGTGTAGCGGTCTTGTAGTGTTGCCGATGTAAAATTTTCTGCATTTATTACACTGTAGTTTGTAAACACAGTTAGTGCGAAGGCACAGACCTGTGTTGGAGATAGGGCAATTGGCCAGGGAGCAGGGTTCGGGTGTGTGGTTAGTGTGTTTATTAGATAGATGTTGGCGTAAGGAGGTGCCAGTATGTGTTAGTTGTATGTTAAGGTTTTCCTTATGTATTGCCTTGCGGATGGAGGTGGTGATCTTATCGCTGAAGAAAGGGAGTTTTAAGAAGCATGTGTTAGCGAGGGTGCGGTGTCTACGTGTTTTGGGCTTATTTAGGTGGGCTATGGTGGGGGCGGGGTAGCCATTATTTTGGAGGGTTTGGTGGAAGTTTTTAGTGTGTGATATTTTGTCAGCAGCAGAAGAGCATTTATTTTGTATTCGGGTAATTTCATTATGGGCATAACTTAATTTGGCTTTTGTGGGCAGGGCAGACTTATAGTGTATGAAAAGGTTTTTGCAGGCAGGTTTCCTATAGAAGTTAGTGTGTATAGAGCCATCTTCGGTGATGTTATATATATATATATATATATATATATAGTCTAAAGAAGCTTTGAGTCATTAAAAAAAATAAAAATGTAAAATGCAGTTTAAATCCCCAGACAAACTAACTAAATCCAAGATATTGCAGACTTAACATTCGTTGGAAAATTAATAAATGAAAAAATATAAGTAAAAAAATAAATAAATAAAAAAAAGGGGGGGGAGGTTAATTATCTAAGAGTGAAACAAAAACAGGAGACCTTAAGCGTCTAATATTAACACGGGGATCATCAGCTGTTTACCATGTAACTGTTTCGGAGATTTAAAAACAGGACAGTTATAATATTCATGGCTCTCCAATGGTACTGATTACACGACCATTTCCCCAATAATCGAGTGTCGAAATAATTCAGCTTAAAATATCACTAATATATATTACCCTTAAGACTACCGTATGATATAGTAATTTGCATATCAAATAACATTTATTAAAACAATAATAAAAAAATATATAAAAATAAAAATAATAATACTATATATATATATATATATATATATATGAAGTTAACCCAACAAAAGATATAAGAGGCAACTAATACATTTTAATTAGTGAAACATCCGGATAAAGACTGAAGCTCAATATACTGGATAGAGCATTAATAGCATTATATAAAATGAAATAATAAAATAAGGTGCAAATCAAATTTTATTAGAATTCAAAATTCAGGCAAAGTAACTCAAAGTCCTTAACTCATGAGTTTTCAAAGATAATTCTTCTCCTCAGAGGACCATTACCGCAGTGACGTTACTGCATGTGATAAAATTACGCTTTGAAAATATATGGATGGATTTTATAACTTTAACAAATAAGTATGTTATTGGCTTGATATATTTGATGTGTTATGTACTTTTATGTATTTTTGTATATATTTTTATATATTTTCAAAGTGTAATTTTATCACCTGCAGTAACGTCACTGCGGTAATGGTCCTCTGAGGAGAAGAATTATCTTTGAAAACTCATGAGTTAAGGACTTTAAGATACTTTGCCTGAACTTTGAATTCTAATAAAATTTGAATGGCACCTTATTTTATTATTTCATTTTATACTATATATATATATATATATATATATATATATATATATATATATATATATATATATGTCGCTATTTACAGTTAAAGTTACTCTATATTTACTAACTAATTGACGATGGATAAGATCACCGACTACGAATCAGTGGCGATTTGTGTTCGGGGTTCGCGCCTACCGACCGTCGGGAATTAGTTCCTAGACTGAAGATTGCGTTAGCATGAAACATCGATGTCTCTAGGTATTTAAATAATTAATATTTATTTATAAAAATATTATTGTTTATCAGCCCCCCCCTCCCCACAAGGGCTGGGCACTTTCGAGTAGCTCTAATAACAAGCAGTACAAATAGCTATATGCGAGATCCGAACACCGTTTCGTAAGATCACTCTATCTGCCTGGTAAATAGCAGCCGATTGTCGCTATATTTACTAACTAATTGACGATGGCCGTTTGGATAAGATCACCGACTACGAATCAGTGGCGATTTGTGTTCGGGGTTCGCGCCTACCGACCGTCGGGAACTAGGTATTTAAATAATTAATATTTATTTATAAAAATATTATTGTTTATATCTATATATATATATATATATATATATATATATATATAATAATAATTTATAAACAATATTCTCAAATTCACCCATATACACATGTGTTTCATGCCCAAACCTGCAATCATCAGTATGGGAGGAGATAATCCCTGCCGGGCACACGGTTCAAACACAAATACGAAAGTCATATTTGACTCAGTAGTCAGAGCGCGCACCAATATAATAATGGGAGAGTGAATTAACATCTAAATAGCAAATTCGACGGCTATATCAGCAAGCCGTCAAGAGAACTCAATAGGCGGGGTCTAGAGTATTGCATTTAGCTATAAATAACAGCTTGTTGTTAACTTACTTTAAGTGCTCAATATATATATATATATATATATATATATATAGATAACTTTAAAAAAAATACGCGGAAATCTCTCTAAGGCCCTTTCGACTATCATCTCATCAGGAGAAAATCGATAGTTTTAATTAATAATAACTTTCGAAGTTATTATTAATTAAAACTATCGATTTTCTCCTGATGAGATGATAGTCGAAAGGGCCTTAGAGAGATTTCCGCGTATTTTTTTTAAAGTTATCTATAAATTTTGTACCTCAAAACATTTATTTATATATATATATATATATATATATATATATATATATATATATATATATATATATATATATATATATATATATATATATTTACCACCCGGACAATTTGCATATCTTTTTCACGGAACTTTTCTTTTCATTCAATACGTTTTTTTAACAAAAATTATTTTAATAATTTTTAATAATAATTTTCATATTTTTCAAATATTTGAACTTTGGTTTTTTCGAAAGCCAACTTATCCATCTGTATTTCTCCTCTGATGATAAGATTTCGATCTTTGAAAAGCCTTGGCTTAAGGAAAGAATAATAAACACTAGTTTATTACTGAATGCACCTTGCATTGAACAATTGAAATTTGAAATAAATTTGGACAATCGTCGCATATTTATCACTCTTTTTTCTTCTCTCTCTCTCTCTCTCTCTATATATATATATATATATTATATATATATATATATATATATATATATATATATATATATATATAGAGAGAGAGAGAGAGAGAGAGAGAGAGAGAGAGAGAGAGAAAGAGAATAGTATTAGAAGGCTATCACAATGCAAGAAATGGAAATACGTCGGCGTTGAGAAGTAAGACAAAAACAAGTGATTTTAATTTATATATTTTTTCAAAACTTAAAAAAAATTTTTTTTTTTCCTATATAGCAAATCTCACTTGATTAGGCAAGATTTCAACACTGTGATGTAATATGTGTGACCGTGTTCCATTATATATTTCGAGAAAGACCTCTTTGTCAAATGGTGGGTGTTTCAAATCTCGAAAATCCATGTATTTTCAAAGATAAACTCCTTTCATCAGAGGATAGAGAAAAATATTTACAATTACATTGTCAGTTTTTCTCTATCCTCTGATGAAAAGAGTTTATCTTTGAAAATCCATGGATTAAGGATATGAAGCTCCTTGCTCTGAACTTTTGATGTTCTAGTAAATATTGTATCTTTACAATTTTTTATTCTCATCTTTCATCTCTAGAATTGATTGCTCTATTCAATATATTGAGCTTTATATTATCACGATAGATTATTATTAAACGATAATTCAATTATATTTAATTTAATTCAACATTTATATATATATATATATATATATATATATATATATATATATATATATATATATATGCAACCTTAATTCAACCTTAATTCCTATAAAATTTTATTTCTAGCTACCATATCGTAGAATGGTTCGTAGGTTAGGGTTAGTGTTTAGATAGTATTTTATTATTATTATTATTATTATTATTATTATTATTATTATTAGTATTACTAGTATTACTATTGGTATAAAGAATTTTATTTGATATGCAAATTACCATATTACACGGTAGTCTTAAGGGTAGTATATTATTATTATTATTATTATTATTATTATTATTATTATTATTATTTATTTATGTATATATAAGTAACATTTTAAGCTGAATTATTTCGACACTTGATTATTGGGGAAATGGTAGTTTTATCTGTACCATTGGAGAGCCATGCATATAACTGTCCTGTTTTTAAATCTCCGAAACAGTTACATGGTAAACAGCTGAAGATCCCCGTGTTAATATTAGATGCTTACGTTAAGGTCTCCTGCTTTTGTTTCACTGTTAGATACTTAATCCCCCTTTTTATTTTATTTACTTACTATTATATATTATTTATTTATGAATTTTCCAACAAATGTTAAGTCTACACTATTTTGGATTTAGTTAGTTTCTCTGGGAATTTAAACTGCATTTTCCTTTTTTTTTTGTCTTTTTGTTTAAAATAACTCAAAGCTTCTTTAGACTATATATATATATATATATATATATATATATATATATATATATATATATAAATATATATATATATATATATAAACAAGGGGTAAGGTAAATCAAAATACCTTTTAAAGCATGTTAAGATGCGATGTTTTATTAAAAGAAAAAAAATCGAAACCGATTTTTTTTTTATAAACTTCCATTTTTTTTTTAAAAGTTTATATTACAGATATATTTCGCCGAGTAAAATCGGCCTCTTCGGTGTAGTTAGATCCGATGTTAATGGTCTGCCGGTCTCAGATAGTGTAGTCGGCTCATGAGGTGTTTTTTTTTTCTCGTATGAAATCACACCAGCACGTGGATATAAACTAAAAAAAAAAAAAAAATGGAAGTTTATAAAAAAAAAAAAATCGTTTTCGATTTTTTTTTTTAATAAAACATCATCGCACATTAACATGCTTTAAAGGGTATTTTGATTTACCTTACCCCTTGTTTTTTAAATTTATTTGGATGCTTTAAAAAAAGGTATGAACTCCTATATATATATATATATATATATATATATATATATATATATATATATATATATATATATATATATATATATATATATGTTATTGTTTATTTATCTATGGACGTATACGTTTCGTCTCTTTTCAATATTCACCACCGGTCACACGATTATATATATATATATATATATATAAATAATATTTTTCAAATTAACCCATATACGCATGTGTTTCATGTCAAACCTGCAATTGCCAGTCACACCGTTCGAACCTCAATACGAAAGTCATATTTTAACTCAGTAGTTGGACACATACCGATATATATATATATATATATATATATATATATATATATATATGTTATTGTTTATTTATCTATGGACGTATACGTTTCGTTTCTTTTCAATCAAGACTCATCAGCATAGAAGTACGACTATATATATATATATATATATATATATATGTATATATATATATATATAATCGCTAGAAAACCAAGGTATATATATATATATATATAAATATGTACAGGGTGGGCAAAAATAAGGGTCCTATTTTTAAAAATTCATAACTTTTTTATTTATTGATTTTTTTTTTTTAGAATAAGTAAAGGACCCCTTCCGAAGCAAGCATGAGCCGTATTAGCCCTAAGGAACGTACCCTCATTTAGAAAACATTATTTTTGCTTAAAAAACTCAAAACAGTGTAAAAAACAATACTTTAGTTTTTGTAAGTTTTAAGAAGTGTTTTTCGGCTAAAATTTGTTTTGTTTATTTCAAAAAATCTCGGAAGGGTCAGTCTACACACACATAAAGTTTGGTGAGTTTAACTTTTATTTTGTGGAAGTTATTCAAATTCAAGTTATTCAAATTTAAAGATAGGACCCTTATTTTGGCCCACCCTGTATATATATATATATATATATATATATATAATCGCTAAAAAACCAAGGTATAGCGAAGTATAGATCGCAGCCTTAAAAGGGACAATCTTTAAAATAGCCCTCGCATATAAATTTGACTCATACAGAAATCAAGTGTTTGGCCCCCTTGATCTCTAAGAACTAACTGAACTAAAATATTTCGTTATCGATTATGTTAATATTGATTAATTCAGAAATTCTTTTCTCTTTTTAATTATTTTCAGAAAGAGAGGAACGATTTCCTCAGGCGACAAATTAAAATGAGACAACATTTTACCACTGTGGTAAGTGCATTTCTGCAATACTCTATGAATGACTTGTCCACCAAGTTAAAAAAATGAATGTCCAACGGTCTTTATTGAATGGAATTGCCCTGATTTGGGGTGTGATGGCCATTTTCTTTTGAATTCCGGTCCAGGGATTGTTGTGATAGACATTATCTTAGGGGAGGTTATAGTCCGGTGAGTGTGAAGCCCATACATGATAACACGTCCTACTGATGAGACGATCACTAAAGTATCCCCGCATGTCACTAACAGCGATAAAAGTAGAAAGTAGGAGAGTAGAAAGTGACTAACTTAGGTTTACTTTCGGCATATAACAAAGGAGAGTAGAAAGTGACTAACTTGGGTTTACTTTCGGCAGCCTCGTAACTCTCGCTTCCCTTATTTTGTGCTTTAGTCCTCACATTCCATGAGCGATGTTTCTGACAAAGGGGGAAGAATTGCTGTTTTCTGGGTCAGAATCTATCCATACAACACTTATCGTTGGCTGGTTTTTGACCTTGAAGTGGTATTTATTTATTTTTTTTTTTAGCTCCTTACATCAAGTGGCTTCATGTCTTGTCCGGAGCGATTTCCATAAAAAAAAATAAAAATATAAAGAAGACTGTTGGATATCTATGACTAAAACTTGATGGGAAAGTCAGGCACTGGGAACTGTTTTGATAGCCATTATATTTAAGATAAACCCAGAGGGGTGGTTGAGGTCCGGTGAGTGTGAAGCCGATTCATGATAACACCTCTAACTTATGAAACGATCACCAAAGTCCAGCTCCCCACCAAAGCTTCCTCCTCAAAAAAAATCTGACTCCTATCATAGTAGCCCCGTACGCTTCAGTCGCAATATACCTTGTTTGGGGTTCATAAAAATAATTTTTGTTTTAAATAAATTAAAAAGTTTAAAATATTTTTATATATTAACATAAAGATAGAGGCAAGATGCCTTCAAAGAAACCATGTGTTAGATGCAGATATTTTATCAAATCCAAATAAAAATCAAAATATTTCAAAACATTTCTCAAAATATTTCAAAATACCTTCCTTTTTTTTCTTCATCTTGATTTTTTTTTTAGCTAATATTTCGCTTGATAAAACAAGCTTCGACAGTGCAAACGTCTGCAAATGCGCGATCAATTTCTATTTAAAACAGACATTTGCACCGTTAGTCCACATCGTCGGACGAGACACTTCTACAAGACCAAGAAGGATATTACGGAAAACAAGGTTTTACCTTTATTTGTCTAAGCTCTGTCGAAGCTAAAAAAAAATCAAGATAAAAAATAGGAAGGTATTTTGAAATATTTTGATTTAATAAAATATCTGCATCTAACACATGGTTTCTTTGAAGGCATTTTGCCTCTATCTTTATGTTAAAATTCAAAAGATGATTAAAAAAATGAACTTTCCCAAATTTTTATATATATATATATATATATATTAAAGTATGAATATAATGTACTACGCATTTTACAACTCGTACTGATGAGACGACCACCAAAGTGTCCCCACAGTCATTCTAACGACTCATGCTGCCGAAATCACTGTTCACCCATCACAAAGCTTCTTCTTCATCTGCCGAAAACTTTTTAACGCTCACTCGGTGGTGCTCAGTATTGATCAAGGCAGAGCTGCACATTTGGAGCATATAATCGAATATTGATAAAACAAAAAAACTGTTGGATATTCTTGACTGAAACTTGGTGGACAAGTCAGGGATACCATGGGTGGCATTTTTTTGTACTTGCTTTGCCACGATGATAAAATTAGACACAAGGTCAGTTTTTGTGGGGGATATCCAGATATGCAGATACCCCCCAAGCGACGACTGGATTGAGACATTAAGAAACATTAGAAAGTGGTTGAATCAACATAGAGTTAGAGCGAGTGAGAGAAATACATAGAAAGCTAAGAGAAAGAGATGGGTGAGTTGTTCAGTTAATTATAAATTAGGGCTAATCAAACCAATTAAAACACTCACAGCAAAAACTCGTCTAACTACAACCATTGTAAAGACTTTTCTTTCTTCCTCTGTGAACTTATTTTTATGAGCAAAGAAGGGGAAGCTTAATCTTAATAATACATGATAATAATATTCTTAGGGGAGTAGAAAGTGACTAACTTGGGTTTACTTTCGTCAGCCTCGTAACTGTCGCTTCCCTTAAATTGTCTTTTAGTCCTCACATTTCATGAGCGATGTTTCTGACAAAGGGGGAAGAATTGCTGTTTTCTGGGTCAGAATCTATCCATATAACAAAAGAGAGTAGAAAGTGACTAACTTGGCTTTACTTTCGTCAGCCTCGTAACTGTCACTTCCCTTAAATTGTCTTTTAGTCCTCACATTTCATGAGCGATGTTTCTGACAAAGGGGGAAGAATTGCTGTTTTCTGGGTCGGGATCTATCCATCTAACACTTTTGACCTTGAAGGAGTTTTTTTTTTAGCTCCTTACATCAAGTGGCTTCATGTCTTGTCTGGAGAGACTTCCATAAAAAAAAAAACAGAAAAGAAAAGAATAATAACGCATGCAACTTTAATTTTCATGAGAAAAGTAAGGAAAGCCTTAATCTTCATAATAACTGATAATAATATGACAAAAAAGGAAAGAATTTCTCTTCGTCTTACTACCACCATTGTAAAGAATTTTCTTTCTTCCTCAGCGTACTTAAAACCAAACTGCTTTCGGCCTCTTCAGTTCCGGAAAAATCTGGGGATTCTTTTGATGGATATTATCTTTGAGATAACCCACAGATAAAAAATCTGGAGGTTTAGATCCGGTGAGTGTGAAGCCGAGTGGAAGTCGACGAAACCACGTGACTTCTGGACGGGGATTTTTTTTTTTTTTTCCTGTTCTGTCCTTTGAATAAACCTTTTATAAACTAAACAACGAGTGACGGCGTGGTTTTGTATCAACAGACGAAAAAGCAACCTGGGCTCACAACGACGACGGTGATGATGGCGGCGACGACAGCGACGAGCGCGGCGACACGGGGCATAAAGGATCTATGACCCCCATCGGTACCTAAACATGTGTACCTAAAACCTGGCTGATTTTGAGCTGCGATGGGCCTCTACAGTTCAGGAATAGTCTGGGGATTGTTTTGACAAATATTATCTTAAGCATAGGTTGTCCATTGTTTCACAGGCAAGTACTAAATCATCAGCATACAGCATCTCTTCTGGACAACCCTGTACGGAACTCCCGAGACAATACTTCTAAGGCACAAATAAAAAGCAATGGATTCAGTACAGAATCCCCGTACGAAACTGCTAGGACAATGCTTCTAAGAAGTTATTGTGGAGAGTAGAAAGTGACTAACTTTGGTTTACTCGTAACTCTCGCTTCCCTTATTTTGTCCTGTAGTCCTCACATTCTATGAGCGATGTTTCTGACAAAGGGGGAAGAATTGCTGTTTTCTGGGTCGGAATCTATCCGTCTAACACTTATCGTTGGCTAGTTTTTTTTACCTTGAAGTGGTATTTTTTAGCTCCTTACATCAAGTGGCTTCATGCCTTGTCTGGAGCGATTTCCATTAAAAAAAAAAATACACAAATGAAAAGCAAGAGACTCGCTATAAAACCCTGATGTACGCTTACTTAAAACTTTAAAGCTGTCACTAATAGTGCTGTTAATTGTAACACGGTGTTGAGCTTGAACAACCTTAACAGACCAGTTATTTGCCCTTAGTTTATGCAAAGCCCAGCAGACAACCTCTCTTAGCACTCTGTTAAAAGCTTGTCTAGATCCACAAAAGCAAAATACAGGTTCTTATTCCTACCAAGATACTTCTCTTGCATTTGTCTCGGGATAAATATAGCACGAGTGGTACTTTGCCCCCCAGGCATAAAAACAAACTCCCTTATTTTGTCCTTTAGTCCTCACATTCACCGAGCGATGTTTCTGACAAAGGAGGAAGAATTGGTGTTTTCTGGGTCGGAATCTATCCATCTAACGCTTATCGTTGGCTAGTTATTTGACCTTGAAGTGGTATTTTTTAGCTCCTTACATCAAGTGGCTTCTAGAGCGATTTCTATAAAAAAAAATAAACAAATGAAAAGCAATGGATTCAGTACAGAATCCTGATGTACTCCAACTTTAACATTAAAGCTGTAACTAATTGTGCTGTTAATTCTAACACGACTTTGAGCATTTCTGTACAAGCTTCACCAACCACTCGTTTGCTCTTAGTTTATGCAAAGCCCAGCAGACAACCTCTCTTGACACTCAGTTAAAAGCTTTCTTTAGATCCACAAAAGCAAAATACAGGTTCTTATTCTTACCAAGGTACTTCTCTTGCATTTGTCTCGGGATAAATATAGCACGAGTGGTACTATGCCCCCTAGGCATAAAAACAAACTGCATTTGAAGAGTTTGAATGCAAAATGTGATAAACGCCATTTTGAAAATCACAAAAAATGTTGCATTTCAACACTCAACATTTGTCTCACAACGTTTCTTTCTTTATACCTATTTCTATCAAACTTTTTTTCTTTTTCTTTTCTTTTCTTTTTTTTTCTTTTCTCTTTCTTTTTTTCTTTTCTTTTTCTTTCTTTCTTTTTTTTCTTTCTTTTTTTCTTTTCTTTTCTTCTCAACATTTGGTTCACAACGTTTCTTTCTTTATACCTATTTCTATTAAACTTTTTTTCTTTTTCTTTTTCTTTTCTTTTCTTTTTTTTTTCTTTTTCTTTCTTTTTTCTTTCTTTCTTTTTTTTCTTTCTTTTTTTCTTTTCTTTTCTTCTCAACATTTGGTTCACAACGTTTCTTTCTTTATACCTATTTCTATTAAACTTTTTTTCTTTTTCTTTTCTTTTCTTTTTTTTTCTTTTCTCTTTCTTTTTTTCTTTTTTTCTTTCTTTTTTTCTTTTCTTTTCTTCTCAACATTTGGTTCACAACGTTTCTTTCTTTATACCTATTTCTATTAAACTTTTTTTCTTTTTCTTTTCTTTTCTTTTTTTTTCTTTTCTCTTTCTTTTTTTCTTTTCTTTTTCTTTCTTTCTTTTTTTCTTTCTTTTTTTCTTTTCTTTTCTTCTCAACATTTGGTTCACAACGTTTCTTTCTTTATACCTATTTCTATTAAACTTTTTTTCTTTTTCTTTTCTTTTCTTTTTTTTTCTTTTCTCTTTCTTTTTTTCTTTTCTTTTTCTTTCTTTCTTTTTTTCTTTCTTTTTTTCTTTTCTTTTCTTCTCAACATTTGGTTCACAACGTTTCTTTCTTTATACCTATTTCTATTAAACTTTTTTTCTTTTTCTTTTCTTTTCTTTTTTTTTCTTTTTCTTTCTTTTTTCTTTCTTTCTTTTTTTTCTTTCTTTTTTTCTTTTCTTTTCTTCTCAACATTTGGTTCACAACGTTTCTTTCTTTATACCTATTTCTATTAAACTTTTTTTCTTTTTCTTTTTCTTTTCTTTTCTTTTTTTTTCTTTTTCTTTCTTTTTTCTTTCTTTCTTTTTTTTCTTTCTTTTTTTCTTTTCTTTTCTTCTCAACATTTGTCTCACAACGTTTCTTTCTTTATACCTATTTCTATTAAACTTTTTTTCTTTTTCTTTTTCTTTTCTTTTCTTTTTTTTTCTTTTTCTTTCTTTTTTCTTTCTTTCTTTTTTTTCTTTCTTTTTTTCTTTTCTTTTCTTCTCAACATTTGGTTCACAACGTTTCTTTCTTTATACCTATTTCTATTAAACTTTTTTTCTTTTTCTTTTTCTTTTCTTTTCTTTTTTTTTTCTTTTTCTTTCTTTTTTCTTTCTTTCTTTTTTTTCTTTCTTTTTTTCTTTTCTTTTCTTCTCAACATTTGTCTCACAACGTTTCTTTCTTTATACCTATTTCTATTAAACTTTTTTTCTTTTTCTTTTTCTTTTCTTTTCTTTTTTTTTTCTTTTTCTTTCTTTTTTCTTTCTTTCTTTTTTTTCTTTCTTTTTTTCTTTTCTTTTCTTCTCAACATTTGGTTCACAACGTTTCTTTCTTTATACCTATTTCTATTAAACTTTTTTTCTTTTTCTTTTTCTTTTCTTTTCTTTTTTTTTTCTTTTTCTTTCTTTTTTCTTTCTTTCTTTTTTTTCTTTCTTTTTTTCTTTTCTTTTCTTCTCAACATTTGTCTCACAACGTTTCTTTCTTTATACCTATTTCTATTAAACTTTTTTTCTTTTTCTTTTTCTTTTCTTTTCTTTTTTTTTTCTTTTTCTTTCTTTTTTCTTTCTTTCTTTTTTTTCTTTCTTTTTTTCTTTTCTTTTCTTCTGATATCATTTTCTTTTTCTTTTTTATTTTGATCATTTCATAATTTCTTGAAGTTTTCCCATTCAGAATTTGGTCGTTTAAGGCCTTACAATCACTTTTTATTACCTGCCCCAGGAAGATAAATTACTGGCCGATGGATTTGCTGATATTATAAGTTGTTTTTTTTTATAGATTTTATCTGGCGAGTCAAACATTTTTGGATCAAGAGTACAATAAGGACCCCAGTTCATTAACACGACACGCGGAACATATTCCGGAAGTCACTGGCGTCTTCTGGTTCGTCTTCCGGTTGACCTCGCAATACACGTGGTCGCTATTTACAAAACAACTTGTAAATAAAATAAACGAAATATATACGCTTTTTTAAAAATCGGCTGACTTGTAATCTTTCGTTTTGCAATAAACAAAACAATTTATCTTTTTTGTTTTACTTTTAATTACTAAAAAACAAACACATTTTAAACGCAGAACATTCTATATTTCGTATTGTGTATTTTAAGAAAAAGTGTATTGTGAGGTCAACCGGAAGACGAACTGAAAGACGCCGGTGACTTCCGGAATATGTTCCGCGTGTTGTGTTAATGAACTGGGGTCCTTATTGTACTCTTGATCCACATTTTTTTTACCAATGAACTTTAACATCGGAAGACTTCTAGAAGACTTTTCGCTATTTTTTGCTGGACATTTATAATATTCTGGATTCTTGTATTTGTCTCAGAATAAATGTAGCACTTTCAAATCAACTGAAGTTTTGTAACGGAGATGCCATCCGTAATTGTAGGAGAAATGAAAACGTTGTTTATTTTTATCAAGTCGGTTGATCAAATAAGACTATCTTTGGACCTTGGTGGTGGTTTGCGCACTCTGAGTGCTCCTATCTTAAACTGTTTTGTTCACATAAACGGTTTTAACCGGTCAGGTGAAAAGTGATTTTTTTTGTCTCTTCTTTCAGAATATCCTGGCCAACGTATTCAGCAATTTGGATGACGCACATCCCAACGTAAGTCATACAAACATTGTATTCAACAATAAATCTGATTTTTGTTTGTTTTTATCAATAAGGCTGTGTACAAAAATATTATATTTTTTGGTGGAGTCTTTGCTTACAATAAAAGTTTGGACCCTGAAGATTGAAGTGTTTGAAGTGTCTGAAGGGAGCCTTTAAGCTTGAAGTGTTTGAGGGAGGGATCTCTGAAGATTGAAGTGTTTGAGGGCAGTCTCCTGAATATTGAGGGGTGAGGGATGGTCTCAAAGCTTGAAGTGTTTGAATGGGTCCTCTGAGGCTTGAAGTGTTTGAATGGGTCCTATGAGGCTTGAAGTGTTTGAGCGAGGGACCTCTGAAGATTGAAGTGTTTGAGGGCAGTCCCCTGAATATTTAAGTGTTTGAGGGGTGAGGGATGATCCCAAAGCTTGAAGTGTTTGAATGGGTCCTATGAGGCTTGAAGTGTTTGAATGGGTTCTATGAGGCTTGAAGTGTTTGAGCGAGGGACCTCTGAAGATTGAAGTGTTTTAGTGCAGTCCCCTTAATATTTAAGTGTTTGTGGGGTGATGGATGGTCCTGAAGCTTGAAATGTTTGAGTTGGTCCTCTAAGGTTTGATGTGTTCAAAGTGGTTCCATGAAGCTTGCCATGTTTCTGGGTGTCCCCTGAAGTTCAAATAAATAATAAGGATTCAAAGAATGAATATCAATAGTAAAAGACAGATTTAAACTAAGAAGCAGTTCCTTGACCAAAGAGACCCTTGACCGTGCACAGCCAAAGAGCTACCGCTTTGACAGATATGGAATGATGGGAATGACTACTTGAACGAAGTGATCTAATAACCCAAAGAACATCTCCTGCATGGAACGGATCTCCAAAGGAAGGACTGGGTGACCTTGAATCGATCAAGAGCGAAGGTTGGAAGGGCAGCCAGTAACCTCCACAAGGGTGGGGGGAGGTGTAGTAACAATAAGCAACTGTTTTTTGTGGACATCCAGGACAAACAATGGAACACACCCTGATTGACTGCAGAGACGGACCAACTTGTATTGACCAAGATTTGATGAACTGTTATCTTGATGCTCGACGATGGATCAAGTATTTGCATGATAAGATATGATGATCAGGTTAGGGTTAGGATCAGAGATCGAACCCTCGATGTTGATGTCTATATTGAAATAATACGTAAGCTAATAACATCTAACGCTGCAATCACCTATAAAAATAATTACATAGAAATACATCGTATATATATACATATTAAATTCCCGAAACAGTTTTTCATGGTAAACAACTGATGATCCCTTAAAATAGTGTTAGAAACTAACTAATATAATAACTGTAAAAAATAAATTGACTTACATGAGTGATTTTCCACTGGAAGACTTGAGACTATAAGTTTTTTTTTTTTTTTTTTTTTATTATATAGTTAAAACTATATAATAAAAAAATTAAAAAAACTTCCGAGACTATATATATATCGGCAGCAAGTCGTTAATTAGACATGCGTCATTAAATACCACGGAGTTTTCTTTCTTTATGATCTTTTTGGTCAATTTCTCGACTCGGCGAGCGATTCTTCGGGTTTCTGGTACTAATGGGTTAGGATCAGAGATCGAACCCTCGATGTTGATGTCTATATTGAAATAATACGTAAGCTAATAACATTTAACGCTGCAATCACCTATAAAAATAATTACATAGAAATACATCGTATATATATATATATAGGGTAGGCAAAAATAAGGGTCCTATTTTTAAAAATTCATAACTTTTTTATTTATTGATTTTTTTTTTTTTTTAGAATAAGTAAAGGACCCCTTCTGAAGCAAGCATGAGCCGTATTAGCCCTAAGGAACGTACCCTCATTTAGAAAACATTATTTTTGCTTAAAAAACTCAAAACAGTGTAAAAAACAATACTTTAGTTTTTGTAAGTTTTAAGAAGTGTTTTTCGGCTAAAATTTGTTTTGTTTATTTCAAAAAATCTCGGAAGGGTCAGTCTACACACACATAAAGTTTGGTGAGTTTAACTTTTATTTTGTGGAAGTTATTCAAATTCAAGTTATTCAAATTTAAAGATAGGACCCTTATTTTGGCCCACCCTGTATATATATATATATATATATATATATATATATATATATATATATATTTATGAAGGCATTTTGCCTTTTTCTTTATATTTACAATTCTAAAGATGCTTAAAAAATGAACTTTTTCTCAAATTTATACCTACCAGCGACCATGCGCGA
This sequence comes from Sepiola atlantica, assembly GCA_963556195.1. Classification (NCBI taxonomy): domain Eukaryota; kingdom Metazoa; phylum Mollusca; class Cephalopoda; order Sepiida; family Sepiolidae; genus Sepiola; species Sepiola atlantica. The sequence goes on from OY744554.1 coordinate 44,990,294, forward strand.
TTTAAGTTCAATTTAAAAGAGACATTTACACCGTTAGTCCACACAACATCTGACGTCACTTTTACAAGACCAGGAAGGATTGTTACGAAAAAAAAAGGTTAATACCTTTTATTTGTCTAAAGCTCTTTTGAGGCTTGTTATATCAAGCGAAATATTAGATTAAAAAAAGTCAAGATGAAGAAGAAGAAAAAATGTCTTTATTTTTTATTTTATTTTTATAAAAAATATCTGCATCTAGCACATGGTGTTTATGAAGGCATTTTGCCTCTATCCTTATATATATATATATATATATATATATATATATATATATATATATATATATATATATATATATGTTTATATTATTTATTTATTTATTTATTTATTTTGGTACAGAACAATTAGTACAACATTCGTACCGTCGGTTTCAAGCACGGAAGGACTTAGCCATCCGGCTCTCTTCAGCTTCTGTTATCATCTGTTTCGGAAATGTGAAGTCACGTGTTACTCTCGTTTGGACGCGTTATTTGCTTAGAGTGTTGTGTATGTTTGTTTTAATTTAGTGTAAGGAAGGTTTAATAAGGTTTGAAAAAAAGGGGGAGGGGTGAAAAGTAAAGTAAAGTATATTTTTATACTACTACTACTACTACTACTATTATTATTATTATTATTATTATTATTATTATTATTATTATTATTATTATTATTATTATTATAATAATAATAATAATAATAATAATAATAATAATAATAATAATAATAATAACAACAACAATAATAACAATAACAATAATAATAATATATATATATATATATATATACATATGTTAAGGTCTCCTGTTTTTGTTTCACTGTTAGATAATTAATCCCCCTTTTTATTTTATTTACTTACTATTATATATTATTTATTTATGAATTTTCCAACAAATGTTAAGTCTACACTATTTTGGATTTAGTTAGTTTCTCTGGGTATTTAAACTGCATTTTCCTTTTTTTGTCTTTTTGTTTAAAATAACTCAAAGCTTCTTTAGACTAATATATATATATATATATATATATATATATATATATATATTAGTATAAAAATATACTTATGGCAAGTGTGTTTTCAAGTAAACACAACATATGGCGCTCGTGTTGGAGAAGAGACTCCTAACACGTGAGTTACTGTCAAATAAAATAAAGAAAACGTTGATGACAGGGAGAGAACGAGATAGACAGAAAGCGGAAAAGAGACAGAGACATTCAAAGAAAGAGAGAGAAAAAAAAATGTTTTTCACCCGTTTTTATCGTTTTTTTTTTTTTTTTTTTTTTTTTTTTTTCAGTTTGGCTTTCTTTGTAAACTTCCGGTGATTAAGGACATCTGTACTGCTTTGAAAAAGTGAGTTACTTATTTCATATTTCTTTTATTAATTTGCGAAAATCAAACGAAATAAGCGAGATATTCAAATAATCCCTATAGTATAATTGAACGCCGAACGGAAACGTCTATTTTGTCCCTTCCGTTTTTAATTTTAACTATTTAGTAATTTCAAAAAGTAGTTTTTTTAAGTTTTTAATATAAAGGAGGATGTGATACATGGGAGGATTCCCCCACAGAGGAGGTAATTCCTGGGAGGACGGTCTTATGACAACCGATACTACACTTATAAATTCCGACTGGTATTGTCTTGGCCTTCGGGGCTTGATTTACATCGGTCTATGGGTCTGTCCTGTGCAGTTCTAGGAGGTCCACCCTCCCAGGCTTTGCCTCCTCTCTTTGGGGAGGAGTAAGTTTATTGCTTACTGCCTGAGACGCCCCTATCGGGGAATGCCGACGGGGCTGCCCAGGCAATTTTTAAATGGCCAGAGTGCTCACCTTCTCGGGCGCTGGCTTTTCAAACCCCACTTTCTCGACCCGACCTTGGGTCACATCTTACTTGTGGGAGTAGGATAAAAACTGGCCTTGTGCCTAACCTCCTGGAGAGGAGTAAATAAATACACTTATAAATTCCGATTGAATCAAGCTTTTTGTTCCATTCATTTAAAAATGTCTAGTCACAAAAGAATGATTTTTATTGCTCCTTGGCCTTTTGGTTAAGATCAGAGTGTAGTATCTGTTCCGACGAATTCTACACTCTATAGACCGGTACCGTCTTGGCCTTCGGGTCTTGATTCTGCCCGCCTGGGATATTGTCCTGTACAGTTCTAGGAGGTCAACCCTCCCAGGCTTTACCTTCTCATCCTTTGAGAAGGGGTTAGTTTATTTCTAATCGCCTGAGGCGCCCCTACTGGTGAATGACGATGAGGCATTTTTTGTAGGCCATAGTGTTCCTCCTTTAGTGCGCTGGCTTTTTAATCCCACTTTCTTGACCTTGTGTCACATCTTACCGCTGTGGGATAAATAAATACCAAGTAAGACTCCTTGGTCTTTTGGCTAAGATCAGAGTGTAGTATCTGTTCCGATGGATGCTACACTCTGTAGACCGGTACCGTCTTGGCCGTGATTCCGCCCGTCTGATGTATTGCCCTGTGCCGTTCTAGGAGGTCCACCCTCCCAGGCTTTGCCTTCTCACCCTTTGAGAAGAGGTTAGTCTATTGCTAATCGCCTGAGGCGCTCCTGTAAGTAGATGATGGGTGGATGAAAGGGCTTATCCTTTTATCTTCTCGTAAAGAAACATAACAATGAAAAGTATTTCTGTAACAATAACAAAAAGGGGTTTTATTTACTCAAGGTTACCTATACCGTTTGGTATAGGTAGAAGAGAGTGGGACGGTGTCCGTCTGAGGAAGAGGAAGAATATAAGAGTTCTTAGGGCCGCCTGTGGATTTCTTCAGGTGAAGATGGTAGTAGTCGTCAAGTGGCGATGGCGGCAGGAGAGAGAGCGTTTCCTCGTTCCTTGCTGGTGCTCTCTGCGATGTGTTCAAGCTGGTGCCAGGAGGTCATCTGATCTTTTTCCTCGAACCCTAAGGGAACATAAGTAGTCCCTTAGAGAACTAACGATATTACTGCGCCCTGTGATTTGATTTGACAAGCCAGCTCACAGGGACAGTGATTACGCATTCAAAAGTAGTCCCTATTGGTGCCTGCTACACTCCTACCGGGGAATGCCGACGGAGCTGCCGAAGCAATTTTTTTTTAGGCCAGAGTGCTTTTCCTCTAGAGCGCTGACGTTTTTTGCCCTTGTGTCACATCTTACCAAGTAAGACTTAAAGGAAAGATTCGCATTTCAATTAGATTAGATTGGAATATTAGATTAGCTAGTATTCTCCATTATTTCGCAACATATTTCTTACGTTAAAAAAAATTTTGACAGACAGACAGATAGACGGACGGTCTAGTCATTCAGTAAATATTATGGAATCGACTGGATTCGAACTTGACACACCCAGCTCGTCCCGGTGGTTAAGTGGATAACAACTCAACCACCGTCACCTACTTTGGGACGAGCTGGGTGTGCCAAGTTGGCAACCACTATGTGGAGTCTCCTGCAAGACTGCCGACAACAGAATCAAATCAGTCAACAAAGTTGTACCATTCTGATTCATACGGATTTACTTACTAATTTAGTATTACGTATGAAGTAGGAATCGGTCATTGTATCGGAATCGGGAATTTAGAAGAGAATCGGGGAAAATATTGGAATCGTCCCATCACCAATTAAGACACTACTTAAACTACAATATGAAAAAAAAAAAACACTGAATTAAGAAGGTTAAACAGTGAGAAAGGAAAATCCCAAAAGTAATGAATCGAAAGTAAAGAAGAAGAAAAAAAAAGGCTGCACGGCTCCCTATTTAGGATGACCCCTTAAACTTTCACTCTAATTCTCAGTAGCCCCTTAACTTTTGACTTGTTTGGGGTGGACTAAGTTAAAAAAAAAAAAAAGTCACTCAGTAGAAAACCTTTGAAGTCATTTTCTCAAAGATTTGATTTATTTTTTGCTGATGGGTGGGTTAACTAGTATTGATATTTTGCTGTTGTTGTTGTTGTTGTTGTTGTTGCACTTGTTCTCATGTGATTGATGGATATTTTTACAGTTATTACAAACATGTGCCCGTATATGACAAAGATGGAGACTTGTTCAGTCAAAAATATGTGAGTATACAGATGTCGATCTATCTATCTATCATCTTCTTTCTGTCCCGCTCTCTGACCCATCTCTTTCTCTCTCTTTGCCCCTTTATTTTCTCTCTGTCTATTCCCTCTCCCTCTCTCTCTCTCTCTCTTCCCCCTCTCTCTCTTATATATGTATATGTGTGTGTGTGTGTAAAAAATAAGAGGAATATTGAATTCACTACCATAAACCATATTTTCGGATTTTATTTTTGGTCATTGGAATTTAAATAATCATTATACATTTGTATATATATATCGGTATCTATTTATATATACCTCTCTATATATGTCTACGTGTTCTCTCTCTCTTTCTATCTATCTGTCTGTCTGTCCTTCCTTCCCCCTCTCTGTTCTTTCTGCCCCCTCTCTCTCTCTCTAGCTTTCTCTCGTTCTATCTGTATTTTCCCTCACTGTGTACCACCTATCTATCTATCTATCTATCTATCTATCTATCTATGTCCCTTCATTCTCCTCCCCTCCCTTTCTCTCTTTCTCTATCTCTGTATATCTATTTATATCTATCATTATCAGAGAGAGGGAGAAAGAGAGAGAAAAAGAAAGAGAGAGAGAGAGAAAGAGAGAGAGAGAGCTTAATAATTTAAAAACAAGTTTAAAACAATAAAAATGGATGAAAAATATTTAATAGAATTTCTGTACTTCTAATCTCGACTATAAAATTCTAGAAAAGTTGAGAAACCTGGTATAGAGAAACCTGGGTACTTCAGCTAGTCATTTATAACTCAATTCCTTTTCTTGTTTTTTCTTAACAGACACTTCGGGGTGCGTACTGGAGAGGCAAAGACTGCGATGATTCCAATGCTAAAATCTACCCTGGTGCCAAGTAAGTATTTTTGCTGACGGCAAACACTGATGTATAAAAATATAATTATTATCTTTATTACTGGTGGCGATGAACGAGTGGAGGTTAGTAAAGAAAGTAAATACAGGTATTGGATCCACAGTGTTAGTTAATTTATAATAAAGTATATTTTATAAAGAACAAAACATGTGTTGTATTTCTGCTGTGCTTAAAAGAATGACGACAAACACTGATGTATAAAAATATAATGATATGTCTTTATTGTCAGTGGAGGTGAACAAGTGGGGCTTAGTGAGGAAGGAGAATGCAGGTATTGGATCCACAGTGTTAGTTAAGTTATAATAAAGTATATTTTATAAAGAACAAAACATGTATCCCAGTGTTGTATTTCTGCTGTGCTTAAAAGTGATATATAAAAATATAATGACATTTCTTTATTACTGATGGCGATGAACGAGTGGGGGTGAGCGATGAAGGTGGAGGACGCACAGGAATTGATGGAAGTTGTTTTCTCAAACTCGATCGCCAGTCGACTCTCCATCTCACTTTTGGGTTAGTTTATATAATGATTTGGGACACCCACCCATCCACCTGTAAACGCCCATTCTGGGATTCTTTTTTTATATTTAACTGTCTTAGCAAACTCACTTCTTCCTGATTACAACAACCCGGGCTCAATTGGTGACACAACGGCTCACATTTCTTATATACTTATCGCAGTGTTTGTTGTTTTAATCAATAATTAATTACCGCATGGCCAGCTAAAAATCAGAATCGCATACATCGATTACATGTTTCAACAGAAGCGTCATAGCACCGCGGACAACTGCACTCAATACCATGTCTCGAAAGTAATTATCTGTAGATACCTGCACAGTAAAGCTTTGTTGTTATTATAACAGGTAATAATTATGCCTTTTTGGTTCCAGTGGTCAGGGTTCAAGTTCTGCTAGAGACCAGAATTTGTAATGCACTTTTTTTTACATGTTTTTTTTAGTTCTTTCTTCAATATTTTCTTCTCTCTTTCTTATTCTCTTCTCCCCATCTCCCTCTACCTCTCTCCCCATCTCTCTTTGACGACTCCCCATCTCCCTTTCTACTCCATATCCCTCTCTGTCTCCCCTCATTTCCTTTGCTTTTCACCTCCCTCATCTATTTTCCTTATCTCCTTGTCTTTATCTCCCTCCCCTCTCTCTCCCCACCCACGTCCCTCTCTACATATCTCTTGAAGTATCCCCCATATCCTTCCCACCTCCCTCTCTTTTTCTCTCCCCATATCCCTCTTTCTCTCTCTCTTTATCTTTCTGACCTATCTCCCTTCCATCTCTGCCCACTAACGTCTCTCCCCATCTCCTTCAAATTCTTTATCCATGAGGACTTCTCTCCCCCATATCCCTCCTCCTCCTCCTTCTTTCTCCCCTTTTCTTATTTTCCTCATGTCCTCTCTCTTTTTCTCTCCCCATGCCCCTCCTTCTTTCTCTCTCGAATCTCCCTCTCTTTCTCTCTCTCCATATCCCGCCTCCCCTCGCTTTCCAATCTCCCTCTCTTCGTTTCTCTCCTCATCTCATCTCTTTTTCTCTCCCCATATCCCTCCTTTTCTAACTCCCTCTCCTTTCTCCCCTCATTTCCCTCTATTTATTTCTCCCCTCACCTCTTCCATTTTTTTGTCTCCCCATATCCCTCCTTTTCTCCATCCTCTCACCTCTCCCTCTTTTCTCTCCCCATACCCCTCACCCTCTCTCCTTTTTTATCTCCCATCCCCACCTGCTACTCTCCCTCCCCTCGTTTCCCTTCTCCCCACTAAAAAAAACATTGATTTCTGCATAACGTGAATTGATGCAAAAAAATTACTTTTTTTGCTGCAAAATTACTTTTTTTGCTGCAAAATTACTTTTTTGCTGCAAAATTACTTTTTTTGCTGCAAAATTACTTTTTTTGCTGCAAAATTACTTTTATTGCTACAAAATTACTTTTTTTGCTGCAAAATTACTTTTATTGCTGCAAAATTACTTTTATTGCTGCAAAATTACTTTTTTTGCTGCAAAATTACTTTTTTTGCTGAAAAATTACTTTTTATGCTGCAAAATTACTTTTTTTGCTGCAAAATTACAGATTTATATTAAAAAAAAAACTTTTCAAAAACTGAAAAACTTGTTTTTTTTTTATTGATTATTTTTTGTTTTTGTTTCAGGACAATCAACTCTGATATCCATACAGATTCTAATTGCAATGGAATTTATGTAAGTAAATACTTGTCACTTAGAAATATCATCATCATCATCATCATCATGATCATTGTCGTCGTCGCCAATCATCATATTGTTATTATGTCATGCAAGTACATCGAAATTTTGTGTTTATCTCTCCATCATGTCTACCCAAAATTTCGATGTACTTGCATGACATTTTTCTTCAAATTATCATCCTGAGGAAGTCTTACAATAAAGACGAAACGTTGAGGAATATATAAAAAATATCACTTGGTTTTTTTCCTTTTTCATTTCCCATATATATATATATATATATATATATATATATATATATATCGTACATGTATTGTATTAGTTTCTGTAAATGTAAATCCGTAGAAACTCAAGTGTTTATAAAAAGTGCTCAATACCAAGTAGAGCTGTTTATAAGTATAACTTTTTTATTTATACAAACATTATTGATTACATATGTGCATACATGTTTCGGTTGCACTTTTCCCAGAAAGTCAACCTCATCAGACCAAGAATTTTCGAGAAATGGATGGATTTGAAGAATTTTCTCTCCTAAATAACTCTTTTTGGGATTTAGTATTTTCTATTTCTTATGAATTAGTATCGGATTACCTATTCCACTTGCTGACCTTTTCTGCTAGTGGTTGTCCCTTTTATTACCCTTTATGGCGTCTCCCTCACCTTTTCCTGTCCTTATTTTATTGCTCCCTACTTTCTGGCCTACCCAGTTTTACAAACTCACTTCAGTATAAATATCTTATCTATATATCAAGATATCATATATAAAAAACTCTAATAGATACCCAAACACACATAAATAAACAAACAGATAAATAAACAGACATTGATATACATACACATCTAAACATGGACACACACACAGATACACAGATGTGTATGTATATCAATGTCTGTTTATTTATATATTTCAAATGTAGACGTTCGTCTTTTACGTGAACGGTTTGCCGGCATATTTCTTTAAAAAACTTCCATTCTTTCACCCGCTTTTTTATTCATTTTGTGCCATTAAAAAGACCTGAAGAGAATCGAAAACGTTAGTCAAACACACGGATCCTACATTACTTCATTCCATGTCAACGTTAAAAAGATCATTCGAAGAATGGAAAAAGTAAAAAAAAGGGATTACCAAACAGAAGAGTTCTGTCGTTTTCAACAACACATGCATTAATGAAAAAATGCTGTCTAAGTACACACAATATACACATATATATATATATATATATATATATATATATAAATATAGTTATCCACATGCACGTGTTTTGTCGTCTCTACGACTTATCAGTGTGGATAGACCGAGCGAGATTTGAAACCGGGACCCTAGTGACTGACGCCAACTGCTCTACTAATATATGTGTATTAGCGCGTGTGAAGAATTTTTGATAAAATTCGACAAAATGTCGAGGTTATAGATTAATGTCATTTTGTTTTTAAATCATTTACTTCTAACCTGTCTCGTGATAGACTTAGTCAGGAGTAGAAAGTGACTAACTTGGGTTTACTTTCGTCAGCCTCGTAACTCTCGCTTCCCTTATTTTGTCTTTTAGTCCTCACATTCCATGAGCGATGTTTCTGACACAGGGGGAAGAATTGCTGTTTTCTGGGTCGGAATCTATCCATCTAACAAAGGAGGGTAGAAAGTAGACATTGGGTTTACTTTCAGCAGCCTTGTAACTCTCGCTTCCCTTATTTTGTCTTTTAGCCCTCACATTTCATGAGCGATGTTTCTGACAAAGGGGGAAGAATTGCTGTTTTCTGAGTCCGGAATCTATCCATCTAGCACTTATTGTTGGATTTTTTTTTTTACCTTGAAGTAGTAGTATTTTTTTTTTTAGCTTCTTACATCAAGTGGCTTTATGCCTTGTCTGGAGCGATTTCCATGAAAAAAAAATCCCAACTTTATATTTCTCATCCCCCCACCCCCACCACCACTCTTTTAACTTTGTAACAGTTTCTTCTCCTGTATTTTCTTTTTTAGGGGGCCGACGCTACAGGACGTCCTTATGAAGATATGTTCTGCAAGAATACATCCCAGAGAGGTTTTGCTGTGCTTGGCGATTCCGTAGCCGCTCATTTACATATTCCAGAAGAATGGTTCGATGCCACAAAAATTAACAAGGTAAGTGTGGTAGTATTGTTAGAGTTAGAGTTAGTGTTAGGGTTAGTGTTAGGGTTAGGTTTAGAGTTAGGGTTAGTGTTAGGGTTAGGTTTAGAGTTAGGGTTTAGGTTAGGGCTAGGGCTAAGGCTAAGGTTAGGGTTAGGGCTAAGGTTAGGGCTAGTGTTAGGTTTAGAGTTAGGGTTAGAGTTAGGGCTAGGGCTAAGGTTAGTGTTAGGTTTAGGGTTAGGACTAGGGTTAGGGCTAAGGTTAGGGTTAGGTTTAGGGTTAGGGTTAGGGTTAGAGTTAGGACTAAGGTTAGGGTTAGTGTTAGGTTTAGGGTTAGAGTTAGGGCTAAGGTTAGAGTTAGTGTTAGGTTTAGTGTTAGGTTTAGGTTAGAGTTAGGGCTAGGGTTAGTGTTAGTGTTAGGGCTAGGGTTAGTGTTAGGTTTAGAGGTTAAGCTAGGGTTAGTGTTAGTGTTAGGTTTAGAGTTAGGGTTAGAGTTAAGGCTAGGGCTAAGATTAGGGCTAGGGTTAGTGTTAGGTTTAGAGTTAGGGTTAGTGTTAGGTTTAGGGGTAGTGTTAGGGTTAGGGTAAATGTGGTAGTATTGTGGTGGTTTAAGTTCCCCGGCTTTGGATCGGGTATTTCAGACAACGGTCGCGTCTTTGGGGATTGTCAAGCACCACGCTAACAATTACTATACGTGTAGCTGGTTGGAAATTTGCTACGCCAGTCGGCACTGACATTTCAAATGCCATGGGTGTCGGAAATCCGACTGCAGCAATATGGTAAAGTAATAATATGCCGCGCAGCAAAGTGAGGGAATAATGCTTGGGAAGCGGTTATATAAAAAAAAAATCCCAAAAAATCGCGACTGTCGTCTGAAATACCCGATCCAAAGCCGGGGAACCCAAACGACCACAATACTACCACCCTAACCCTAACTCTAACCCTAAGGTTATGGTCAGAAAGTTATTGCTGGTAAATAACCGAGACCGAATGTTATAAACTAATTGTTTGTTTAAGGAAGAAGAAGCGGTAGTGAGAATTTTCACTAAATTCAAAAGGAACTTTTTCTTTTACGAGCTGAAAGGGAATACATTTGACAGACGACAATTCAAGCAATGGCAAATAAGCAGAAATATATTGAGAAGAAATAATGCTTGTGTGAACTTTAACTCTAGCCCTAACCCTAACCTGTTCAAAGTCGCAGTTCTTCATTCTTGCTTTTTTATTGTTAACAATGATCAACAAATCATCGGCTATTGTTGGCAAATACAAGAAACAGGGCCAAATTTTGTTATTGCTCTGTGGCTGTTTTTGACTCTTTCTGTTGCCACCGCAGAGAAAAGTTTCTCAAACCTAAAGCTTGTAGCAGTTACCTCCTCCTTTCAAACATAACTGCACCGGTTGGCCGTTAGGTGTCGCTTTTTCACCGACAGGTGGCGCTGAAAAGCGACACCAGAGTTATCTGCCCTTCTGGCTATAAAAACCGTTGCAAACGGAAAATCACCCTCTTCTTTACTCAACCGGCCTCGGCAGAACGACGCTGACACAGTGCTCCGTCTCACTCTTCTCTTTTCTCTTCAACTGGCCTCGGCATAACAACTACCAACACACGTTTCTTCTGTCAACACGTGGTCAAACAACGGTAAGAGTTCTCAACTCATTACTTTTCCCACGACTCACTTCTACACATACGCATTTCAAGAACTGTTTCTTATCGACACACATACACACACCACACACTTCATCATTCCACATTACACACACGTTCAATAAACCTTATTTGTAACTAACTCATATTGTTTATTAATTATTACTCTGTCTTTGCATGCAACATTGCTTGATTTAACGAACACGTTTATAATCGGGGGACACGACCCTCTCGATCCGAAATAAGCTTATTAAAATTTATTTAAGATCAAGCATGTTGCAAGATCGCCTTCAGATTTGTCGCTCTTATCAATTGAACATGAAACTTCTACAAAAGCTTGCAAAGGCAAAAATTCAATAAATCTATCAGCTAATTGAAGAAAAATTATTTTTTCTGTTTTTCAAATTCATTATCAGTCATTGTTTTTTGCGATCAGCATCATTATAATTTGTTAATTTCTTTTTTGTCAGCATCGCAGTAATCTGCCCGGTAACAAACTCCTCTCTTTGAGGACGAAGTGGTTTTAAGTCTTGAACTTGATAAGAATATACGAAGAAACAGACCTAACCCTAACCCTGACACGAAGAACAAAACCATCGTTTGTCTTCTGGAGGTGCCTCTACAACTCCCACGTAACCCCAATTGTACCATTCGTCGTAATGATCGCAACAGGTCATGGGCCTGCTATCTTCCTAAACAGGTAGACTTGGGCAAGTGGAAACAATTCTCGTCTTCCATGGTTGAAAACGGGAATATGATAAATTTTCTCTTTCTTAAAGTACAGAGTTGATCCTTTCAAAACTCCCAAAGTTGCAAGTGACTGCCGAATTCAGACCATTAGCAATGTGAACGCCTTTATGTTTTTCTTTTGAATGAAAAGCTTTTGGCGCCAACTTCACGTCGCCAGCGAACACGAGATCAAAACGAGATCTCGTGCATAATTTTCCCCCTCTCCCTGTCTTATACGGAGAAGGGGAGGTAAGAATGAATAAAGAAATAAATAAAAGAAAGAGGAAGAAAAGGAAATATTTCTTTCAAGCTAAATTGGCGAATGAACAAGATCGATAAAAACATATACGTTTTTGAATAGAGCACCATTTAGCAAGTGCTAAATTAAACAAAAAAGAAAATGTCAACTCGAGCATAAAACAATTTTACAAAGATGTAAAAAATAGCAGATCAAAATTTGCTGAAGGTTGAAAAGTTTTTGAGCGTTAAATTTGTTTTCAAGTTCCGTTACGCGCGCGTGTGTGTGTGTGTGTTTACATATTTCGGTTAAACTGTTATCAGAGAGACAGCAGCCGCGCTTAAAGGTGGATTCTCGGCTACGCACTTAAAGTCGCGCTTTTTAAACGGGCGGTAGTCGTTGATGAGAGTCGAGGCGCGTCTTCTGTCGCCAGCGAACTCTGATTTCTTTTGACCAGTTCGCTGTTTTTATAAAGTTTCATTTCACACCTGCTTGTTACCTTCAGATTAAAAACACGAGTGAACTCTTTTCACTGAGCCAACATTTGTATGTACTTATTTTATTAGCAAATGACCTCGGTGATTCCCTCTTCAAGAAAGAAAGAAAGGTTGATATGCCGTAAAACAACCAAACCAAACAAAACACCATGAATAAATACTTGAAGATATAAAGAACTTGAAGCATAAAATCTTTTGCCAAAATGACCGCATTCGGCATTAAATAACCCAAAAAGGGTTGATATGCCGTAAAACAAAACAACCAAACCAAACACCATGAATAAATATTTGAATATATAAAGAACTTGAAGCATAAAAACTTTTACCAAAATGACCGGATTCGGCATTAAATAACCCAAAAAGGGTTGATATGCCGTAAAACAAAACAACCAAACCAAACACCATGAATAAATATTTGAAGATATAAAGAACTTGAAGCATAAAACTTTTACCAAAATGACCGCATTCGGCATTAAATAACCCAAAAAGGGTAGATATGCCGTAAAACAAAACAACCAAACCAAACACCATGAATAAATATTTGAATATATAAAGAACTTGAAGCATAAAACTTTTACCAAAATGACCGGATTCGGCATTAAATAACCCGAAAAGGGTTGATATGCCGTAAAACAAAACAACCAAACCAAACACCATGAATAAATATTTGAAGATATAAAGAACTTGAAGCATAAAACTTTTACCAAAATGACCGGATTCGGCATTAAATAACCCGAAAAGGGTTGATATGCCGTAAAACAAAACAACCAAACCAAAGAAAGTAATATTATTCAATATGTGTTTGACTTATTTATTTATTATGCCTCTTTGATGACGTAACACTTCCTGCCTCTTTTCTGTTAGATTTTGTCCGAGATGGACATGTCTGCGCCGGTCAGTGTATCGGGGCGGATAATTGGGTTACTTAGAACAGCCACAGATAGCTGCTTTCGTTTCTGGAAGTATAACAAACATGTGAACCATACAAAAGGTGTCGTTGTCGCTTGAAGTTTTTGTTAAAGGTCGACAAAGGTGGCTTATCTATTTATTATGCCCCATTCGAAGACATAACCCTATTTTAAATATCTCCAAGTGTTTTTTGTAGTTTTTGTTAAATATAGCCTACATTTAACCCCTTATGACTAGCCACTGTTTTCCAAAATTTAATTAGTTTAGGAGTGAATCCAACACAAATATATAAGCAGAAACATACATAAGTTTATATACATAGATAAAATTATATTAAAATTTTTGAAAGGATGTTTAAATTTCATACCCCTCACCCCCTTGCGGAGATGTTGGTATGCTGTAGACCATGAAACATTTATTGAATATTTTACTTTTAGGAATCTTTCAAAGATGTGGTTGTGATTTTTCAAGACGAGTTTGATTGGCCGCAACTTTCATATTCAACAGGTAATTTGAATTTTGAATGAATTAAATCCTATCCTAATTTGCATAATTTCTCCCTGAAGTTTTGTGTAAAGTTTTTTAAAATTCTTCTATTATATAAAGGGCAGTTGTCTGTACATGCGTCTGTATGTATGTTTGTATGTCTGCAAAACCGTAACCCGACAGACTCGACAGACCACCATGAAGTTGAGTTGACGTTTTCTGAATCAGCCAGCTTTCGGGCGAGAAATATCGAAAAATTGGAAACAAAACATTGATTTCTTCGTGCCGAACCGACACTGAACTTCTCGGGAGGAGGGGGAGGCGGTCGAGCCCCGGACAACGCCGGGTACCCCTGCGAGTTCATATAATAAAAAGGAGATCTGAATTAATTCCACTGTATAAATGCTCGATTAATTTTATTTCTATTATAAAACAAATTGTATGCCGATACATTTTACTATGGTAAAAAGCAAGTGCCGATGCATTTTACTATGGTAAAAAGCAAGTGCCGATGCAGTTACTATGGTAAAGGACGTATACCGATGCATTTACTATGGTAAAAATCATATGCCGATGCATTTTACTATGGTAAGAAGCAAGTGCCGATACATTTTACTATCGTAAAAAGCAAGTGCTGATGAATTTACTATGGTAAAAATCATATGCCGATGCATTTACCATGGTAAAGGTCATTTACTATGGAAAAGTTTGTATAGCAGATGCATTTACTAGGTAAAGTTAATATGTACCAATGTATTAACCATGGTAAAGTTCATATACTGATACATTTTCCTTCGGTAAAGGCCATATAATTATGTATTTACTATGGTAAAGTTAATATGTACCAATGTATTAACCATGGTAAAGTTCATATACTGATACATTTTCCTTCGGTAAAGGCCATATAATTATGTATTTACTATGGTAAAGTTAATATGTACCAATGTATTAACCATGGTAAAGTTCATATACTGATACATTTTCCTTCGGTAAAGGCCATATAATTATGTATTCACTATGGTAAAGTTCATTAGCACATGCATTTTCCTATGGTAAATGTCATATAACAAAACATTAACTATGGTAATTTACTGTGGTTTAAAAGTTATATGCCAACGTATTGACTATGGTAAATGTTATATGCTAAATATGGTAATAGTCATACGTCAATACAGTTACTATAGTAAAATTATATGCCGATACATTTACTATGGTAAAAGTCATATGTCGACTCATTTACTAAGGTAGAAGTCATATGTCGACACATTCACTATGGTAAAAGTCATATGTCGACTCATTCACTATGGTAAAATTATATGCCGATACATTTACTATGGTAAAAGTCATATTTCGACACATGCACTATGGTAAAATCATATGTCGACACATTAACTATGGTAAAAGTCATATGTCGATACATTTACTATGGTAAAAGTCATATGTCTACACATTAGCTATGGTAAAAGTCATATGTCGATACATTTACTATGGTAAAGATCATATGTCAACACATTTACTATAGGAAAGGTTATATGACATGTAAGATTTCTCCCAGGGTTCTATTAAAAGGGTAGGGTTCAAAATTCAATAACGGTTTCCGAGTTTGACATTAGGCCCCTAGAGAAGAAGTCTGAAGGGTAAGTGAGCGAAAAGTTGCAAATAAAACAAAGATGAGGATCCCAGTCTGAAAATTGTAAATATTAATTTAATTTGACTTTATTTATTTATTTATTTTTTTTTTGTTCATTTATTTATTTTTATTTATTATTTATTTATTATTATTTTTTTTAAATTTATTTATTATTTATTTTATTTATTTATTTTTTTATTTATTTACTTTTTTATTTAAAAAAAAAAATTTTTATTTACTTTTTTATTTTGAAAAAAAAAATGTTTAATTAAAAAAAAATTTTTTTTAATTATTTATTTTCTATTTATTTTTATTTATTTTTTTTCATTTATTTTTATTTATTTATTATTTATTTTATTTTTTCCTTATTTTTTTTTATTTACTTTTTTAAAATTTATTTATTTTAATTTTTTATTTATTATTTATTTTTATTTTTTTTCCTTAATTTATTTGAAATACTTTTTTAAAATTTATTTATTTTTATTTTTTTTATTTATTATTTATTTTCTTATTTATTTTTAATTTATTTATTTATTATTTATTTATTTTTTTATTTTTTATGTGTGCAGGATTCATGAATAGCACTTGGAATGTCATCAACGGTTCAACAGATTCACTTTATTATCGTCTTTGGGAGCGGAACCATTGCATCCACAGAGACTTCCAGAATATCGGCATCAATGGTAACAAAATTCTTAATGTTTTTTTTTTTTCTTTCGTTTCTTTATCTTTTCATTTAACACGGGGGGGGGGGGAGGACAAGTATACGCCTTAAGTCAGACCCACTTCTATATTTTGAAAAAGAAAGAAAATATTATTTTCTTTTTTTTTTCCTTTCTTTTCTTTTTTTACGGAGGGTCGATAGAAAAGCGGGAAATTTTCAAATGGTATTTTTTTTTACAAAGAATAACATTTTTCGGTGCTTTTTTAGTATAAGCTCCATGCAGAAAATTATTTTCATGTAAAAGCATTATTTTGTACTTACTCAGTAATATTTTATCTCTCACGGCACGAAAAAGAATTTAAAAATATCAAGCAGAACTTTAATTAGAACGATTTTTCCATTTCCATAAGGGCGATATAAAACGTCGACTCGCCGACATTTTGGGAGTGGCCGATTGATGGAATAGCTAACTAAGGGCAGATAAGTGTCGCGAAATTGTGTGCCCTATGTAGGCACGTGTGACCTAATTAGTACTTTTGAAAAAACAAGAAAATTATATCGTGGAAAGTAGCCCGGTGAAGAAATTAAAAATAATTATTTAATTATCTATTTTTTAATTTAATAAATATATATTTTATTATTATTGCATATGTGTTTCTTTCTTTTTAAAATCCTAACAATAAAAACGGAGTTAATGCCCTTGGCTATTCCATCGACCGCTCATACCCAAAATGTCGGCGCACACCCAAAATGTCAGCGAATACAGGGTGTACATCGAAATGGAAAAATCGTTCTGCTTGATATTTTTAAATTCTTTTTCGTGCCGTGAGTGAGAAACTATGACTGAGTAAGTACAAAATAATGCTTTTACATGAAAATAATTTTCTGCATGGAGCTTATACTAAAAAAGCACCCATTTTTCAAAGACTAATATAATATTAGTGTTTGAAAAATGTTATTCTTTGTAAAAAAAAAAATGGTCTTCTCCAGAATTACCGAGACATGGAAGGGGGGGGGGAGGGGGGGATAAGAAAAACTGAAAAATATCTGTTTGATGTACGTACACGTGACGGAATGAATATATACGTATACCAAAAGAACACGTAAATTAATCAAGTAGTTTTTATTTTATAAAAGAAAATCAAATATGGCACTTGTATAGATCGGGTACACAGCGAAATTTATTTTAGAAGAGTTCCAATGGTGTAAGGGGCAGATAACTCTCTTTTTTTGGTACGCAATTTCTCCAAAAATGGAAAATATCCATGACTCTTGTATATATCGGGTACACGGGCGAAATATTTTCCATTTTGGGAGAAATTGCGTACTAAAAAAAGAGAGTTATCTGCCCCTTACACCATTGGAACTCTTCTAAAATAAATTTCGCCCGTGTACCCGATATATACAAGAGCCTCAAATTTTATCGATAAACGAATCACTTTTTTCGGTCTTTATACGTTTTCGTTAACCCAATCCAATAAATGGTTCCAGTTTTTGAACGAAATGACAAAAAAAAAAGAAATTGTGAATTCTATAAATAATTTAAAAAAAAAAAAAACGTTTTTAATCTTTTCGTCTTTAACATCTGTAAACGTAGCCACGCCCATTTTTTTTCTTTTTTATGATATTATTTTCGCTTCCTTTCCCTACATTCTTCGCCCATTTGGACCTTCAAGTAATTATTTATTTATTTATATTTTTTTTTGACTAGCGTTATTCACCCGGCGTTGCCCGTACGGAGATATATTTCTAGTTAGAAATACATTAAAATATACCTATGTTTAGAAAGAAAAGTTAAAAAATAACATTTACAATATGAGGTTAAGTAATAAAAAAGAAAAGAAAATTGGGTTCTTGTTGCTTAAAAGTACGAAAAAAAATGTTTTTGTCTTTTCCTGAGAGAGAGTTAATTAAGGGGCAGTAACTCTATTCAACTGTTGTTATTACATCGAAAGCAATTAACTGGAAATTAATTATTAATAAATGAACGTAAAAGAATACAGTAATGGAAAATTTAAGAATTTATTTGGCTTAAATTTGAATTTTGGGGCATCTTTTACGAGACTCAGCAGAGTAAAAACGCTAAAAAAAACAAATTTACAACAAATAAAAGTAACTGTAAGCTGTAAAAGTTAGTTTCAAACTTGCATGTGCTATTTGTTTGTATTTTAAACTCGTTTGAAGTGCTATTTATTAGAAATCAATAGTTTTATCACCGTAAGTTGGGAAAAACATGGCTGCTTTTGGGGGGGGGGGGCATTTGGTAAGGGAGCACGTGAATCGCCATCTTGAATTTTGTGTAAGCCTTTGGGAAAAAAAACAATACATTTTTTTTTTTAACATCTAATAAAAACCCATTTATAATACGTAAAAATAAAAACAAATTACATAGGTAAATAGAAAAATATCTATTCTCGTCGCAGGTCAACTTCACTTGTTGCAAATTTATGCTTTTAAACCCTTTCTCGTTCTTTTTTTGGACCCCGTTCGCGACTGTGCTGAGCGTCGTAACATATACCCGAATTTTGTAGTGAATGAAATCACTGAACGAAATTCAGCGAGTTACGTCTAATCGACGTCATACTTGCACAGTAACCACTCGTGCAACGCCAAAGAAATCCATCAGTTTTCACTGTTGATGGCACAAGTCGCATGTTATGCCCACAACTGCAGGTTTCTTCGCCAGAAATAAGCCCATGGGCTTGCAAGAAATCGATCTGTTTAGTTTTTTCGGAAGTAAAATAAAGTACGTCTTCAAACTGGAACAAGTTCAGATCCATGATCGCAATTTAATACAAAATCAAAGTTGTTAGATATTAAAGACAAAATCTGGCTCAAAATTACAATTCACAGTTACTGCCCCTTAATTAACTCTCTCTCAGGAAAAGACAAAAAAAATGTTTTTTCGTACTTTTAAGCAACGAAAATTGGGGTATCTTTAAGAATGATCAGTACAGTCGCGGACGGGGTCCAAAAAACTAACGAGAACGGGGTTATAAAAATAAATATGCAACAAGTGAGTTTAACCTACGTCGAGAAGAGATATTTGTCTACTTACCTATGATATTTGTTTGTATTTTTACGTACTATAAATGGGTTTTTATTAGATGTAAAAAAAAAATTCTTGTTCATTTTCGACTAGTACTTTTTTCTATACAAGATGGCGTCTTCTACTCACTCTCTTACGAGCAAGCGCCATTTTGTATTTGCAAGTTTGTGTTACAAAACTATTGATTTCTACTAAATAGCAGTTGGAACGGTTTAAAAATACAAACAAATATCACAGGTCAGTTTTAAATTAACTTTTATCGACTACAGTTACTTTTATTTGTTGTATATTTGTTTTTTTGAGCGTTTTCAGCGTACTGATCATTCTGAAAGATACCCGAAAATTGTATTGATATATCGGCAGCATTACTGGTCATATTCAACGAAGCTAAGGGAGAGAATCCCCTAAATTCCAGACTTTATTTGATTTTTGGATTATCTCCCTTGAATATGAACAATATGGTGCGGATATTTCAATCTTGTTCGTTTATCGATAAAATTTGATTTTCTTTTATAAAATAAAAACTACTTGATTAATTTACGTGATTTTTTGGTATATGTATATATTCATTCCGTCACGGGTGCGTAAATCATACATATATTTCTTATTTTGTCTTATTTTTTTCCCTCCCCCATGTCTCGGTAATTCTGGAGAAGCACCATCATAATATGCTCAAAATGTCGCCTGTGCAAATCAAAAAAGTGAATAAGCCAGACGCAATAAAATTTAAATTAAATAAAATTTTTATAATAAAATTTACAACCTCGAATTTCCCTAACCCTAACACCCTTCAAATTTCCCGCTTTTCTAGAGACTATCGGATTGACATCCTCTATTTTATCAAAAAAAAAAAACAGAAACCGACCCGAATTCACTTCAACAACAAAAGATAAAACTGGGGTCATAAAAATCAGCTCCCAGAGACAGTCAAACAAAAAAGGCGCAAAAAGCCAAAAATGTTGATCACGTGACGTGCTTTGTACTACGTCCGCCAAACCACTGTGAAAACATATAAAAGCAGATCGCGCAACAAAATTTGCCTCTTTTTCTCTTTTCTCTACCCCTCGCCTTTGGGCAAGGGGGTGTCATGCGCGTCGGCTGACTACTAAACACACATACACACACGCACACATACACAAAGACTTACACTCCTAGAATTCTTCAATGCATACAACCACACACTTCTGACAAAGACACAAACACATACAAATGCTTAAACGCATACACGCATACACGCATACACATTCGTATAACCATGAACAAAAGGTGATATGCCCATTCACACACTTCGACACATGGCTACACTACGCACATACATACACATTCATAAATCACAAACCTATGTCTGTATCTGTCTCTTTGCTTCTCTTTCTTTCTCTCCCCCTCTCTATCTACCTATGTCTGTATCTGTCTCTTTGCTTCTCTTTCTTTCTCTCCCCCTCTCTATCTACCTATGTCTGTATCTGTCTCTTTACTTCTTTCTTTCTCTCCCCCTCTCTATCTACTTATGTCTGTATCTGTCTCTTTGCTTCTCTCTCTTTCTCTCCCCCTCTCTATCTACCTATGTCTGTATCTGTCTCTTTGCTTCTCTTTCTTTCTCTCCCCCTCTCTATCTACCTATGTCTGTATCTGTCTCTTTGCTTCTCTTTCTTTCTCCCCCCCTCTCTATCTACCTATGTCTGTATCTGTCTCTTTGCTTCTCTTTCTTTCTCTCCCCCTCTCTATCTACCTATGTCTGTATCTGTCTCTTTGCTTCTCTTTCTTTCTCTCCCCCTCTCTATCCCTATGTCTGTATCTGTCTCTTTGCTTCTCTTTCTTTCTCTCCCCCTCTCTATCTACCTATGTCTGTATCTGTCTCTTTGCTTCTCTTTCTTTCTCTCCCCCTCTCTATCTACCTATGTCTGTATCTGTCTCTTTGCTTCTCTTTCTTTCTCCCCCCCTCTCTATCTACCTATGTCTGTATCTGTCTCTTTGCTTCTCTTTCTTTCTCTCCCCCTCTCTATCTACCTATGTCTGTATCTGTCTCTTTGCTTCTCTTTCTTTCTCTCCCCCTCTCTATCTACCTATGTCTGTATCTGTCTCTTTGCTTCTCTTTCTTTCTCTCCCCCTCTCTATCTACCTATGTCTGTATCTGTCTCTTTGCTTCTCTTTCTTTCTCTCCCCCTCTCTATCTACCTATGTCTGTATCTGTCTCTTTGCTTCTCTTTCTTTCTCTCCCCCTCTCTATCTACCTATGTCTGTATCTGTCTCTTTGCTTCTCTGTCTTTCTCTCCCTCTCTCTATCTACCTATGTCTGTATCTGTCTCTTTGCTTCTCTTTCTTTCTCTCCCCCTCTCTATCTACCTATGTCTGTATCTGTCTCTTTGCTTCTCTTTCTTTATCTCCCCCTCTCTATCTACCTATGTCTGTATCTGTCTCTTTGCTTCTCTTTCTCTCACTAACTTGCCAGAGATTGTTGTCAAGTTGAGTTAATAATAAAATAAAGAAAAAAAATTTTAAATTAAAAAAAAAAAAAAAAAGTATAAATCAGCAAGGGAAGGGAGATAATAATAAAAAAACATAAGCAATGAACATTTATCGTTTCTTTAACTGGACACTTGAAATGAACACTTAATGCTCTGTAATTTGTAAATACATAAATATTTTGTGTTACTTTTGAACTACGTTTTATTCTTCCTTTAACTTCAAAATGTTGATCATGTGTGGTGCTCTGAACTACGTCCGCCAAACCACTGTGAAACAATATAAAAGCGGACTTTGCAACAAAATCTGCCTCTTTTTTTCCTCTTTCTCTTTTTCTCTCTCCTCTTTTTCAAAGAATACAACTTCGGCTACCCCACGCCTTTGGGCGAAAGGGGTGCCAACATGTCGGCTGACTACTAAACACACACACACATACACAAAGGCTTACACTCCTCTCATTCTTCAACGCACGCAACCACACACTGCTGACAAAGACACAAACACATACAAATGCCTAAACGAATTATCAACTCTCACGCATACACATTCGTACAACCACGAACAAAAGGTGACACACACATTCACACACTTCGACACATGGCTACATTACGCACATACATACACCTTCATAAATCACAGGCATGAACATTAACTGGACACTTGAAATGAACACTTAATGCTCTGTAATTTGTAAATATATAAATCTATTGTGTTACTTTTGAACTACGTTTTATTCTTCATTCAACTTATGCATGCCTTATCTTTCATTCAACTTTCATACATGTTTTTCCATGTGTTATCTGTTGTTGATAAAATAGAGGATGTCAATCCGATAAGACCACCCTGTATATCGCCAATTTGGATGGATGTGTCCAGTTTTACACTTGATCAAAATTAATTCCTCCCCTCATTTCTTTGATTTTCAGAAATGAGTGAAGACCTCTTGTGCTCCAAGCCCTGAACCCCATATTACCATGTTTATTATTTTTTTAAATGTTCATAAGTTTTCCTTTCTTTCTGCGTTGTTTTGTTTATTTTGCAACATGTCTACGTCACCCATCTTTGTTTTTTTATTTTAATTTTATTTTTATTTATTTTATTTTAATTTTTTAATTTTTTTTATTTTTATTTTTTTTATTTTGCAACATGTCTACGTCACCCATCTTTGTTTTTTTTTTATTTTATTTTATTTTAATTTTTTAATTTTTTAATTTTTCTTATTTTTCTTTTTTTTATTTTGCAACATGTCTACGTCACCCATCTTTGTTTTTTTTTGTTTTTTATTTTATTTTAATTTTTTTATTTTTCTTATTTTTCTTTTTTTTCTTTTTCTTTTTTTTATTTTGCAACATGTCTACGTCACCCATCTTTGTTTTTTTTTTAATTTTTATTTTATTTTTATTTTATTTTTTTTATTTTTATTTTTTTTTTTTTTTATTTTTTTTTTTTTTATTTTGCAACATGTCTACGTCACCCATCTTTGTTTTTTTTGTTTTTTATTTTATTTTAATTTTTTTTATTTTAATTTTTTTATTTTTCTTATTTTAATTTTTTTAAATTTTTATTTTTTTATTTTGCAACATGTCTACGTCACCCATCTTTGTTTTTTTTAATTTTTATTTTATTTTAATTTTTTAATTTTTAATTTTTTTAATTTTTTAATTTTTTTATTTTGCAACATGTCTACGTCGCTCATCTTTGTTTTTTTTGTTTTTTTATTTTATTTTAATTTTTTTTATTTTAATTTTTTTATTTTTCTTATTTTTATTTTTTTTAATTTTTATTTTTTATTTTGCAACATGTCTACGTCACCCATCTTTGTTTTTTTTAATTTTTATTTTATTTTAATTTTTTAATTTTTAATTTTTTTAATTTTTTAATTTTTTTATTTTGCAACATGTCTACGTCGCTCATCTTTGTTTTTTTTGTTTTTTTATTTTATTTTAATTTTTTTTATTTTAATTTTTTTATTTTTCTTATTTTTATTTTTTTTAATTTTTATTTTTTATTTTGCAACATGTCTACGTCACCCATCTTTGTTCCATCACTAGCCCTTCTTAATTTATTTTTAATTCGAAATTCTAAAACCATTTTTTGCATCTGTTTATTTCACAGGGGCCAAAAGTTTCTCCGAAATAAAATATGCTAAAAGGTAAGAAATTATTTCATTTTTTGCTGGTTCTGTCCTATCCCATCAACTCATGACGCAATCCGCTACCTGTATAATAATAATGCCAACTGACCCTGCTACCTCAACTGTTCTACGTCAATGTTTCTGCCCTATCCATTTGTTGTGTACATTTCAGGATCGCTCTAGAAAATATCTCACTCATGACGCAATCCGCTACCTGTATAATAATAATGACAACTGACCCTGCTACCTCAACTGTTCTACATCAATGTTTCTGCCCTATCCATATCTTTTGCACATTTCAGGATATAAGGTTTTTGAAATGAATGGCACAAACGTCTAGGGCAGGGATTCCCAACCAGGAGCCACACAGAGTTTTCTGGTGATAACACGACCGTGTTAAAAGTTTTTTTTTTTTTTTTTTAAACACAGCGTAAACAAGTAGTTTTTTTAGAACACCGCCGCCTTGACAATTTTATTTTTATTACTTGACCTCATATTATAAGTGTTATTTTTAACTTCGCTATCAAAACAAAAAAAAATGTAAACATGACTATATTTAAAATTATTTATTTCTAAAAGACCTTCCGACCATCAATATATCACCACCCGGGCAACCACTAGTATATTGTTATGGTGCCATACCTATTGTCATGTTTCATACCCGGCCCCTCTTTCCATCAGGGACAGATTCATCCCTTCACCGCTTTTTCTTATTGTTTACGTCTCATTCTCGCTACGACATGTTTCTTTTCGTCTTTCTTTTTCTTCATTCCTTTTTTATTCTGCGTTCTCCTATGCGGATTTTAACTAGCTTTATCCTGCTGTAATTTTTCATTCTCGATTTATTTAGTCTAATAACAATTATCACCCACTCTCGTCGGCGTGATTTGCTCGAGACTTGTTCTCCTTGGCGTTTTTTTCAACCGTCGCCATTTTTCTGCAGTTCGTTAAATGAAACACACTGGCGCTTCGCTCCGCAGATTCTTCCACCCCGCTAACATAACTTTGGTATGTAAATTAATTCTCTCCTTTCCTTGCTAAGCCAATACTCTTTATTATGCCTCTCATGTTTTCATTAACAATGTCTCCCCGTCGTAACAATGTTACAACTCATTCCTGACGTCGCTCAGGTTTCCTACGACGTCTTCCCTGATATTTCTACTTCCCTAGTATGGCGAGCCCATCTTCGTCTCGCTCCCACTAGTAGTTAAATTAAGTCATCTATTCCTTTGTATTCACTTGTTTCTCCTTTCGTTTATCTATGAATACTTGTTTCTTCTTCTTCGTCGTAGTGAGTTACCTTTTTGTTTATTTTTTATTTTCAGATTTTTTACCTGTTTCACATGGGATAAAGGTTTTTTCTGAAATGGAATTCGTTTGTTTTTGTTGCTTCCTTTATCTCCGTGTGATTCTGTTAGGAATAACTAAAGAAAAACGGAATTATGTCCCTTGGATCATTAACGAGTTATCACCCCTTATCGAGTGGCTTACCGAGTGAAAAGTAAACATTGACACAGTATCAGACTGGCATAATTCCATCTCGCGTTACAGCGGCTAAATAACTCATTTCATTCTAATTTCACTTTTAATAAATCTGTTAAACCTTTCTGTTGAAAAGTCATCCATTTTGTTTTACGAGTTATTAATTATTATAACCTAAATTACATGATTTATAACAGATTCCGAGTAAAATGGCTGTCTAGGAAAGATGATAATTATCATTTTGACGATGGCAGCACACCTATAACAAACATTTTGGACTCGTCCATTGTAAATAGGTGCAGGGGGGGGCATAGGCTTCTCAGCGTTTGAGTTCAACCCTAACCCTAACAGTCAGTACTGGCGTACTACTTCTCTTGTTTCTTCTGTTGTATATACTTTTCTCTAATATATTTGTTTTATCTAAACCCTGTGCCCATGTTCTCATTCCGGCCCCTAAACAGGGCCACAAAATATATCTATATAAATAACCCTAACCTAATACCACTAGTATATCTATATAGATATAGTTGTTTTTCAAGATTTTTTTAATATTTTTTTTTTCCAGTTTATCCCGGAATCAAACAACGGATTATCCCTTGTTTGTGAGTTATTCCTTGGTCGGAAACGATGTCTGCAACTGGTAAGTAATGCTTAACTTCTTCCGAAGCTCCGACTCGTTTGAGTGTCAGGAACAAAAAGGATCGAATATCATCCCAACGGAAGTGACATCATCCGACTTCCGTTTAAACTCAGTATAGGGAAATCTGTGCAGAACAGGAGACTTTATTGGTATGGCCATGTTGAAAGTAATGCTTAACTTCTTCCGAAGCTCCGACTCGTTTGAGTGTCAGGAACAAAAAGGATCGAATATCATCCCAACGGAAGTGACATCACCCGACTTCCGTTTAAACTCAGTATAGGGAAATCTGTGCAGAACAGGAGACTTTATTGGTATGGCCATGTTGAAAGTAATGCTTAACTTCTTCCGAAGCTCTGGTAGCAGAACGGTACCAAATCGAACGGTTCATTTGGGACGCTAAAGCCTATACAATAAAAAAAATACTCTCACATCTTTTCTTCCTTCATGTACATTAATTATTAATTATAAATTAATTTTCATGGAATAATATATATAATTTAAATATATACATATACCACGTGCGAGCGTAATCTCGTACCGAAAGTGAGAAAAAAAAAAAAACACCTCATAAACCGGCTGCAACAACTAAACTGGCTGTCCAATAAGATCGGATCTACAAACTACACTGAAGAGGCCAATTCTATCTTGGCGAAATTTATCTGTACTATAAACTAAAAATGAAAGTTTATAAAAAAAAAAGAAAATCGGTATCGATTTTTCTTTTTTTTAATAAAAAAAAAAATATTGCATCTTTAACATGCTTTAAAAGGTATTTTATTTTACCTTACCTCTTGTTCTTAAATTTAATTTGGATGCTTTAAAAAAGGTATGAACTTTTCAAATATATACATATACCACGTGCAAGCGTAATCTCGTACCGAAAGTGAGAAATAAAAAAAAACACCTCATAAACCGGCTGCAACAACTAAACCGGCTGTCCAAT
Source organism: Sepiola atlantica (assembly GCA_963556195.1). Classification (NCBI taxonomy): domain Eukaryota; kingdom Metazoa; phylum Mollusca; class Cephalopoda; order Sepiida; family Sepiolidae; genus Sepiola; species Sepiola atlantica. The sequence goes on from OY744554.1 coordinate 45,017,054, forward strand.
AAGATCGGATCTACAAACTACACTGAAGAGGCCAATTCTATCTTGGCGAAATTTATCTGTACTATAAACTAAAAATGAAAGTTTATAAAAAAAAGAATAAAATCGGTTTCGATTTTTCTTTTTTTTAATAAAAAAAATATATATATTGCATCTTTAAACTTGCTTTAAAAGGTATTTTATTTTACTTTATCCCTTGTTCTTAAATATAATTTAAATTGGAATGTAGTAACGGGCGAAAACATCGAATTCGTTTTTAAAAAAAGGGGGAGATAACTATAAATTTCGGAAACTGTAGGTATTTACCTCTCCCTCTCCCTCCCCCTCGCGTGCTCCGACTGGAGAGCACATACGCTTACTAGTGTTGATAGATGAAACTCCTCTTTCATTCAAGGCACACTGACAGTCTGAAGCATATGACTACCCCAGAAGAAATTTTTCGCAACACGATGGAAGTTTTCAAATACTTGGTAAGTAAGCTTTTAGTTCATAATTGACTCTCTTGTTTCTGCTACGTACGGCTTGTCTAAATACAATTCCATGAAAAATGCCAGTATACTGAAATCATAGCAGAGATAGAGGTTCTAGGTTCTAGTTGATGGCATTTTAATTTCAGTTTACCATATACCTTAGTTTTCCAGAAAATTCCAAAAAACCTTAAAAATGACCATTGTATTGAGGCATAGCCTTTACAAAAGTAGTGACATTCCATGAAAAATGCCAGTATACTGAAATCATATGCCCTTAATAGGGTTAAAATGAAAATTTATATACACTTAATGTACAAAAGCAAGGAAATTCCCAAATGTTTACACTTTTATTGTCATTAAGGGTATGCGAGAACAACAGGGCTATGTATTTTACTGGTAGGAATTTTTCTTCAGCGCACCTTACACACTTCATCCACTCATGCGTAGATATTTATACTGTAGTGATGTGATAATGAAATGGTTTGGTTGATATGTAGTCATACCCTTAATGACAATAAAAGTGTAAAAATTTGGGAATTTCCTTGCTTTTGTACATTTAGTGTATATGAATTTTCATCTTAACCCTATTAAGGGCATATGATTTCAGTATACTGGCATTTATCATGGAATTTAAGTTATATTTTCAAGAAATTTTTTAAAGAAACAAAAAAATAAAAATAAAACAAGCAAAACTTAGCAAAATTACTGTTATCAAATGAATATTTTAATTTTTTTTTAAGTAATCAATGTTAGGGTTTAGGGTTGAAGGAGCCGTTGTATTTCCTGCAGTTAAACACGGACTCGTCGATCTCAACGGTATGCCCTGGGCCTCGATACAACGTATAAGGTATACGGTAAACTGAAATTAAAATGCCATCAACTAGACCCTAGAACCTCTATCTCTGCCAAAAATCAGCTGAATCCATCAAATAGTTGATGAGATACAGGGTGGCACATATGTACGTACGTACGTACACACGGATAACACAAAATCATGCCTGACCTTTCTGGATCTCTGGGTTGCCTTGACTAATGATGCTGAAATTCTACACACTTATAGAACCTATCAAATAAAAAATAATAAAGAAGATAGATATTTGTTTTATTTAAAGAAGATTTAGCTGACAATTAAAATTATTTTTACGGAAGAAAGTAGAGTCATTTTTTTTTTAGTATTGACCCTGACAGCCATTTATTATTTCAAAAGAAATGTAATTATTAACAATAAAGTATGCATATTGATGTAGAAAGCACTGTAGAATTTCTATAAAGTCCTGCTAGTAATTTTGTGTGTATGTGAGAATTCTAAGTGGTCATAAATGTATGTGCTTGTTTGCGGGTGTGTCATAACTTTTTTTTTTTAACATAGTTCACCCCAAACAAGGCAGGCCGCCACTGTAGACGTAAGGGGCTACTGAGAAAAAGAAAAGGGGAGAAGGTAGGGGGGTGGTCAACCTAGATTGGGATCTGCGCAGCGAGGTGTCTGTTTACATTAGTTTTAAACTTCTGCATGTCTGTACTGTTGGGGAAACAGGGGGCAGGGAGGGAGTTCCAGAGGCCAGCAGTACGGGGAAAGAAGCTATTTGAGTAGAAGGCTCTCCGACATCTGGGGACCTCCACAGTGAATGAATGAGATTTAGTTGATTGTCGAGTTAGTCTAGTGAATTTACGTCGAGGGGGCACCAGAGTAGCCAATTCATCGGAGCATAGTCCATTGAAGTACTTGTAAAACAAGCACAAGGTTGCTACATTGCGGCGATGGGACAGAGGCTGGAGCTTGGTTGACAGTGAGGGACCCATTAGGTTGGCGATTCTTTTTTGGACCCTGTCAAGGAGGGAGAGACTAGTAGATGATGCACCAGCCCAGATGTGACAACAATACTCCATGCATGGGCGGATGGTGGCTTTGTAGAGGTACAGGATAATGTCAGGTGTGAGGAGTTTACTAGCACGGTAGAGGGAGCCAACCTTCTTTGCGGCAGCCTTGGCAATGTCTTCATTATGCCATGTTTTGGGGTATGTATGTATGTAGTTTTTCTAAGTGGTGATAAATGTATGTGCTTATTTACGGGTGTCATGACTTGTGTGTATGGACATGTAATTCTGTTTATGCATGTATGTGACTTACGCTTTTTGTTTTTTAATGTGTAAAGGTTATAGGAGACTTGAATTCTACAGCCCTATCTTGAGGTGAAGGATGTTGTCGCTTGATGCTACATAAAAAAAAAATGGGGGAGGGGGTGAAATCACCCCCCCCCCCACCGCCCCCCTTTAAAAAATACTTCTGATTTTCTTTTAGACTTCTTCTTCTTTCGTTTGCTTCACAGCATCTCACTGTTAGATCACCAGCTTGGTTGAGAAAAAAGCCATGCTAATGTTTTGTTGTCTAGCGCAGCTATGCCGGCTTCGTCGTCGGGTGGCCGATGTTTGAGGCATGACACACGTCCAAGCTCCCAAGGTATGGCGACAAGCCAAGGTCATCGCTCTCCCTGAGGCCAAACAAGCCGCTGGATGACCCAAAGGGATATCGCCCCATCGCCCTCCTCTGTATGCCATACAAGATCATGGAGCGTCTCCTCCATGCGCGTCTCGATCCAGTAATCGACCCAATACTGCCAAAAAAGCAAGCTGGTTTCCGCCATGGAAGGTCCACCGTGGACCAGGTAACCCTCCTCACCCAAGATATCGAGGATTCCTTCCAACAAGGTGAGAAGGCAGGCGTCGTTCTCCTCAATCTCACAGCAGCGTACGATACTGTCTGGCTCCGTGAACTCCACCTAAAGCTCCTTCTTTCAGACAATCACCAGTCAGCCCCGAAAGGTGTGCACTTGAACACTAAAACATAAATTAATTTGTGCAGACGGTTTTAATGTTTATATAAAGTTTATTTATATATATATATATATATATATATATATATATATATATATATATATAACCCCCCCCCCCCCCATCCTGACCCCAAATCTGAAACTTTTATCAACTTTGCCTTTTTTTGTCTCATTCTGAGTTAATCCTTGTATGAGATCCTACTGTTTTACTAGGCCCGGAAGTAAATCAAAAAAATGGCCTGTTTTCCTCTTCTCAGCCTCTTTTAAGTGCATCTGGACTTATCTACTTTTGAGCACCTTCTCCAACCGGCTCCCGTGCAAAGAGTTTTTCTTCACTTTCTACAATTTCACCGAACTTTTTCAACGGAAACTTACCACCCGGACAATTTGCATATCTTTTTCACGGAATTTTTCTTTTCATTCAATACGTTTTTTGACAAAAATTATTTTAATAATTTTTAATAATAATTCTCATATTTTTCAAATATTTGAACTTTGGTTTTTTCGAAAGCCAACTTATCCATCTGGACTTATCTACTTTTGAGCACCTTCTCCAATCTGCTCCCATGCAAAGAGTTTTTCTTCACTTTCTACAATTTCACCGAACTTTTTCAACGGAAACTTACCACCCGGACAATTTGCATATCTTTTTCACGGAATTTTTCTTTTCATTCAATACGTTTTTTTGACAAAAATTATTTTAATAATTTTTAATAATAATTCTCATATTTTTCAAATATTTGAACTTTGGTTTTTTCGAAAGCCAACTTATCCATCTGTATTTCTCCTCTGATGATAAGATTTCGATCTTTGAAAAGCCTTGGCTTAAGGAAATAATAATAAACACTAGTTTATTACTGAATACACCTTGCATTGAACAATTGAAATTTGAAATAAATTTGGACAATCGTCGCATATTTATCACTCTTTTTTCTTCTATCTATATATATATATATATATATATATATATATATATATATATATACTTTGAAAAGTCACACAATTTGAAGCGTTAGGTGGGTGGCAATAATAAAGATATTTCTTTATAAAATATTTAGAAAACCTTGCACAACGCACATTATTTGTTTTTAAAATAAATTATTTATTCATCTCAAAAACATTTTTTTTTTTTATAAACTTGAGTACTTTCGGTAAATGTAGATTCAGAAGAATATTTCTTCTTTTTCTTTTTTTTCTTTTTTTTCTCTTGGTTGAGACATTCTCGTGGCCAAGTTGAAAATCCGTAAAGAGTGATAAATATGCGACGATTGGCTTAAGGAAAGGAAAATAAACACTAGTTTATTACTGACAACCTTGCATTGAACAATTGAAATTTGAAATAAATTTGGACAATCGTCGCATATTTATCACTCTTTTTTCTTCTATCTCTCTCTCTCTCTATATATA
>OY744554.1:45024258-45069258 GCA_963556195.1 Sepiola atlantica
TTTTTTTTTTTAAATTTTTTTATATAGTTTTAATGGTTGAGAAACTTCCGAGACTATATATATATATATATATATATATATATACATATACACATATGATGACTGCACCGTCTTGTCAGACGAGTGCCACTCTTTAATTCAGAAAAGTGTCATTGTCTGAAGGAGTGTCTGTACTTGAGATTGCAAATAAAGAGATCTAGCTTTCTACGACAGCTAGATCCCTCTCTCAGTTCAAACTGTTGGGGCCAGCAACCAGCGAAAGCAATATAGTCAGTGACAAGTTGAAACTGCAGACCAACATGATGTGAGGAGTAGTCTGTCATCGGGCTGCCGGATCTTGATCCATCAAGCCTTTTGGCTAAGATCAAAGTGTAGTATCTGTTCCGATGGATACTGCACCCCATAAACCGGTATTGTCTTGGCCGTCAGGGCTTGATTTACGCCGGTGTATGGGTCTGTCCTGTGCAGTTCTAGGAGGTCCACCCTCCCAGGCTTTGCCTCCCCTCTTTGGGGAGGAGTAAGTTTATGAGACACAAAGATAAGACGGACACACACACACACAGTTACTATTTTATTTATATATAAATTATTCTATTCTATATTCTATTATTCTATATTCTATTTTATATTCTATTATTCTATTATATATTCTATTATATATTCTATTATTCTATTATATATTCTATTATATATTCTATAGAAGATAAGGTACAGGTGTTCCGATGGATACTGCACCCCTGTCCTGTGCAGTTCTAGGAGGTGCACCCTCCCAGGCTTTGCCTTCTCACCCTTTGAGAAGGGGTTAGTTTATTGCTAATCGTCTGAGGCGCCCCTACCGGGGAATGCTGACGGGGCTGCCCATGCAATTTTTTAAGGTCCTAAGTACTCTTCCTCTAGAGTGCTGACTTCTCAACTCCCACTTTCCGACCTTGTGTCACATTCTGCTCCGTGGGAATTAGATAAATAGGATCCATCAAGCCTAGTATTGTCCTCTGCCTTCTTCCACTGACGCTGAGTATTGATTTACTCCTCTCCAGGAGTTAGGCACAAGGCCAGTTTTTATCTTACTCCCACAAGGTAAGATGTGACCCAAGGTCGGGTCGGGAAAGTGGGGTTTAAAAATTGCCTGGGCAGCCCCGTCGGCATTCCCCGGTAGGGGCGCCTCAGGCAGTAAGCAATACACTTACTCCTCTCCAAAGAGGGGAGGCGAAGCCTGGGAGGGTGGACCTCCTAGAACTACACAGGACAGACCCATAGACCGGCGTAAATCAAGCCCCGAAGGCCAAGACAATACCAGTATGGGGTGCAGTATCCATCGGAACAGATACTACACTTTGATCTTAGCCAAAATGCCAAGAACGTTTAGTAGCTCAACTCTTGGGGTCTTGTCTGATTTGATTTCATAGTTTTCCTTCTCCTATCCTTTGTATAAAGAGGCAGCAAGGATGGAAAGGCATATTTCACCCATAGGCGGGACCCTAGACAGGTGTTACCACTCCGGGTCAGAGTGGACCTGGGAGCAGTGAGGTAATCTTCAGAGCTCCAGCTCTGTTTGGACTGGAGCCTCCACATCGGATGCAGTTGAAGGTCATACCCAAGACAATATACGCACATACACGTGTATTTATCAGCATTCAGCGGTCAGCGGTCAATCGACCCATCTCATTAACCCCAATCCTCAAATGGGTTTAGCCTTGATAAATGGTGACTTATTAGTAGAAACAAAAGCAGTGGAACATGGCGTTGTCCGGGAGCACTAATTAATTTTATTTTATATTTCTAGCTTAATATGTGTCATGGTTGGCTTACTTCAAATGAGACACTTCGGGAACTTACAAGACAAGTAAGTATTTATTTTACGCTTTCTTGCTTTCTCTCTTTCTTTCTCTCTCTCTTTCTCTCCCCCCCCTCTCTTTCTCTCTCTCTCCCCCTCTATCTTTCTCTCCCCCCCCTCTCTTTTTCTCCCCCCCCCCTCTTTCTTTTTCTCTCCCCCCCCTCTCTTTTTTTCTCTCTCCCCCCTCTCTTTTTCTCTCTCTCTTTCCCCCTCTATCTCTCTCTCTCCCCCCTCTTTCTTTCTCTCCCCCCCCTCTCTTTTTCTCTCTCTCTCCCCCCTCTCTTTTTCTCTCTCTCTCTCCCCCCCTCTCTTTTTCTCTCTCTCTTTCCCCCTCTATCTCTCTCCCCCTCTTTCTTTCTCTCTCTCCCCCCCTCTCTTTTTCTCTCTCTCCCCCCTCTCTTTTTCTCTCTCTCCCCCCCTCTCTTTTTCTCTCCCCCCCCCTCTTTTTCTCTCTCTCTCTCTCCCCCTCTCTCTGTGGATGCAATTGAAAACAAAGCAAGATTAAACAGAAAATAGTATCCAAGATGAGAATATATCATCTTATGTTGTTAAATTTGTTGTTAGTGTTATGGGTGGCAGGATTAGTAGATATGATTGGGAGAGTAAGTACTCCTCTATTTCTCTATTCATGGTTAATAAAACATAATATTTTGGGCCGAAGAATCCACATAATACAAAAATAATATTTTGGAGAGAAAAAAGAAGACAAATTGCAAATAAATACATCATCATCAGTTTAACATCCGTTTTAAATTCTGGCATGCATTGGACGGCTTTTACAAATTGACTTCCAAACTATCTTCGAGGGAGGCAAATAAATAGGAACTCCACACTCCCGAATGTTACCAAATTGGAGCCTCACCACTAGGTGTCATCATCATCATCATCATAATATCCGGTTTAATGTTCGTTTTACATGCTGGCATATGTTGGACAGCTTTACAAAATTGACTTCCAAACTAACCTATCTCTGATCAGGTCTTTATTTATCCCTCTTTCTCTCAAGTCCCTCCTTGTCACTTCATCCTATGTTTTCTTGGAACTGGACCTGCTACCTCAACTGTTTTACATTTACTAAACCAAGAATTCTCATCCATTCTTTCAACGTGAGCAAACCAACAAAGTCTCCTGTTCTGCACATACTATCTCCCTATACTATCCAGATTTAATCAGATCTAAGCCGGTCATTCAGACTCACATTACACATCCATAATAACTCATATCATTTCACTCCATGCAACACATGTCCTCAAACCCTCACTGGCCAGGTTTTAACATGCTATGTCAACATATCCAATCTCCCGAAAGATTAATCGCTTTCCGTAAACCTTCAGAAGTAAGCAAAAAAAGCCAAAATAAAGCAAAAACAAAAAAAGCAGATTTGAAATAAAACTTTGCACAAGGAAATAATTTTCTTCCGAAAAAAAAAAAAAATTATTTATTTGAAACTTTTCTTTAAAAAAAAAGAGATTATTTATTTGAAACTTTTCTTGAAAAAAAAAGATTATTTATTTGAAACTTTTTTTAAAAAAAATTATTTATTTGAAACTTTTCTTTAAAAAAAGATTATTTATTTGAAACTTTTCTTAAAAAAAAACGATTGTTTATTTGAAACTTTTCTTAAAACAAAAAATTATTTATTTGAAACTTTTCTTAAAAAAAAAATTTGAAACTTTCTTAAAAAAAAAAAAATTTGAAACTTTTCTTAAAAAAAAAAAAAATTATTTATTTGAAACTTTTCTTAAAAAAAAAAAATTATTAATAACAGTTTATTTGATATAAAAACTAAAAAAAAAACTTTTACGAGTTGTTTAAAAAACAATTTATTTCATATAATTAAAAATACGGTGACGAGAACACTGCGTTTTGAATTTATCATCTGGCGGGCTTCGTGTCGGCATTTTCTGACTGCTTACGTAACCTGCCAGAAAATACCGACGCAAAATTGACGGAGATTGGGTCGTAAACTGGACGAGTACCTCTTCATGGTTTTAATTTTTTTTTTCGTTTTTAAGCGACAGAACCAACTGAATAACGTCCTGGAAAAGATTACGAAGAAACACAATAATTTCAAAAACTTTCGTATTCATTATATCGGGAACCTTTTTCAAAGACGTAAGTATTTGCTTCATTTTAATTCTTCTTTTTTTTTTCCACTAAACGGAGACGGAGAAACCAATGATAAACCGGTGAAAAAGTCGTAACATTCTGATTCACTCGCATGGACGGCGGCACCGGGGGGGGGGGGGGGGTCAGGGAGAGGGCCAAGCCCCCTCACTTTTTGACTTGGGGCCCCCCCACTTTACGGTCATCAATAATTAAGTTGATATGCATGTGTTTAACCGGGCCTCCCCACTTTTTAGAACCCCCCCCTCCACTTTTATAACTGTCCCGCCAGCCCTGACTCGAATGACATTTATTAGATTAACCATTTACTTATGTGTTGTATAGTGTGAGGAGGATTTCTTCGATCCCAATAAATTTTTTTCGGCTACGGTGACAGCTCTTCGTATAGCATGAGAGGACTTTCTTCAATCCCTACATATCTTTTTCGTCACCACAATACCACATTTACTTTATGGGCTACCTCTACTTAAAGTATGCCCAATTGGTTTAAATTGAATTTGGTTTACAAAAATATAAATATGTATATATTATATACAATTTCATTGGAAAGAAAAAGATGGGAGCGGGACAATAAAAAAAACGCCTAAAAAAGAAAGAAAAAATCCTTGGATCAAGAGAAGAATAGGGACCCCAGATCATTAACACAAGACGCGGGACATATTTTGGAAGTCACCGGTTGACCTCGCAATACACGTGGTCTCTATTTACAAAACACTTGTAAATAGATCTTTTATTTATGGTAATAAATGCAGTATATTTCGGAATTTTTTTTCGTGTTGTGTATTTTAAGAAAAAGTGGATACTTTTTTTTCTTTTCGTAGGGAGGCGAGTAACTAGCGAAGTTTTATTTATTTGTTTATAATTGTTGCTTAAAGAAAAAAAGGAAAAAACTTCACGAGGGCAGAAATGGGGGGTGGGGGTATGAAATATTTATCACCGTACTTAAGTAATCTTTCGTTTTGTAGGGAAAAATCAAGCTTCCCAAAAAGGGGCACTCTGGATCTTACCTCAGTTTAGAAGGATTTTTCCATACTACACATTGCTTCTAGCCTGAGGAGGCAAAACGGATGATTACGCAAGTTATTTTAATAAATAAACGAAATATATACGCTTTTTAAAAAATCGGCTGACTTGTAATCTTTCGTTTTGCCTCCCCACGAGGGCGGAGTTAGACTTCAAAAATCAGTTTCTAAACGGAAGCAATTTAAAATTTATGAAGTTTTTTCTTTTTTTTTCTGTAAGCAACAATTATAAACAAATAAATAAAACTTCGCTAGTTACTCGCCTCCCTACGAAAAGAAAAAAAAGTATCCACTTTTTCTTAAAATACACAACACGAAATATAGAATTGCGTTTAAAATGTTTTTTATTTAGTAAATAAAAGTAAAAAAAAAAAATGATAAATTGTTTTGTTTATTGCAAAACGACAGATTACAAGTCAGCCGATTTTTAAAAAAGCGTATATATGTTAAAAGAAAAAAAACCCGAGTTGTTTTGTAAATAGTGACACAAAAACATGTTTTAAAAGAAAACATGTTTATTTATGAACTCTCTGCCTTAAAATAAATATTAACATGTTAAAAGAAAAAAAAAATTCCGAAATATACTGCATTTATTACCATAAATAAAAGATCTATTTACAAGTGTTTTGTAAATAGAGACCACGTGTATTGCGAGGTCAACCGGTGACTTCCAAAATATGTCCCGCGTCTTGTGTTAATGATCTGGGGTCCCTATTCTTCTCTTGATCCAAATCCTTTCCAAAAAATAGATAGCTAACTGGAAGACTGTTATATGACTCGCAGACAAAGCAAATATAGCCAGTCAGTAAAGACATACCCCACTTTCCGACCCGACCTTGGGTCACATCTTACTTGTGGGAGTAGGATAAAACTGGCCTTGTGCCTAACTTCTGGAGAGGAGTAAATAATACATGGCGCAATGCATACTTGGCCTTTTGGCTAAGATCAAAGTGTAGTATCTGTTCCGATGGATACTGCACCCTATAGACCGGTATTGTCTTGGCCTTCGGGGCCTGATTTACGCCGGTCTATGGGATTGTCCTGTGCAGTTCTAGGAGGTCTACCTCCCAGGCTTTGCCTCCCCTCTTTGGGGAGGAGTAAGTTAATTGCTTACTGCTTGAGGCGCCTGTGATCACTTTGACCTTTGGGGGGGAGGGGGGTGGCAGAGGGTAACTAGGAATGTTACATCGGCATAGGGGCATCATCATGGCATCATCATGACAACCGACGAGATAAAATCGAAAAGGGAAGATATTAAAGTCAAGAATGCATCTCAACGTTTCGCCCATATGTTACTAGAGCCTTATCAAGAGTGAAGTTGAAAAAAAATAGAAGAGATTTGGCATTTTTCAGTAGAAATCTGAGTACAATAAATTCAAATATGTCCGAGGAAGTAGGTGAGCAAATATGTACACATGTGTGTGTGTGTGTGTGTGTGGGTGTGTGTGTGTGTGGGTGTGTGTGTGTGTGTGTGGGTGTGTATTTAAAATAAAAAAAATTTTTTTTTTTTTTAACATATCTGCTAGGTGTAAGGGGTCGTAATGTGGGATATATTTAGTTTAATTGGGTAAAAAAGAGGATGGAATCAGTTTATGGGATTCAGAAACCTCCGATTTTTGTGAATTTTTTACAATAAGTATTAGACGTCAATTTATAAATATTCCCCAAATTTCAGTTTCTTTTGGGGGTATTTTAAATGGTTTTTAGGGGACATAATATAGGCACAATGTCCCATCTGAAAATTAAAATATTTCAGATTTGCATTAATTTGGATCTGTACTTATTTGAGTCCAATTTCTTTTCAAGCCTTTAATTTTAGACATTTTCTAGAATGAAAATCATCTTATGGATTTCGATCAAAATTGGAATAAGGATTTTAGACATAAGGCTTAGTAATATTATATCTTGATTTTAACCTTCATAAGGGGACATAAAAGTGGTGCAAAACTGTTCTGGGAATTAATTTCATCCGTCCTGGGACGGGTATTTTCTGGTATATATATATATTTATTTGAAGAGAGCCGGATGGGTAAGACCTTCCGTGCTTGAAACCGACGGTACGAATGTTGTACTAATTTTTCTGTACCAGAATAAATAAATATTATGCTCTTAATTTTTAACTTTAATTCTTAATTAATCGAGCACTCTGCTGGGATTTTTCCTACCATTTTACAAAGAAGTTATATATATATATATATATATATATATATATATATATTTATTATAAAATAAAATCTGAGACTAAAAGTATACTTTTAGAGAATTGAACCTATAGTGAAATGGTTTAAGCTCAATATACGAGATAGAGCAATTATAAAGATAAATGAAAGAAGAGAGATAAAGATGTGCGGATGACAAATTTATTTCATCTTCGATTGTTCAATGCAAGGTGTACTCGATAAAAACATGTTAATTTTTCTTTCCTTAAGCCAGGCTTTTCAAAGATTAAAATCTTATCATCACAGGAATTACATAGATAGATAAGTTGGCAGGGGAATAGCCAAAATTTAAAAAAATAATTATATATATATATATATGTATATATGTACATGAATGCCACTATGATAGGCTTTTATATATATATATATCATAGTGGCATTCATGTACATATATATATATATATATATATATATATGTGGTAAAATGAAAAAGGAAAACCAAAAACTGGATGTTTTTTATGTGTACATCAACGTTTCGTCTTTATTTATAAGACTTCATCAGGATGATGATATAGGGAAAAGATATCATGCAAGCACAGATACATGTAGGGTAGACATGTTGGGAAGAAAAATAAAATAAAATGAAAAATAATGGCAGCGTCTTGCTGGACGTCCGTACTTGTTAGAGAATGAAAATGAGTGACGAAAATGAGTGGGAGAAAAGGGGAAGGGTGGAGGGAGCAAGGACTACTGTGGCTGGCGATGAGAGAAAGAGGTGGGGGATGAGCAGGGGTAAAATGGATGGCAGAGAGAGATTGGAGGAAGAGGGGGAGGGGGTGTTTGACCAGATGGCTGTGGTCAAGATTGAAGGGGAAGAGTGAGTTGGAATGTTTGTGTGTGGGGGGTGTATGCAGGGAAAATGGGGATGGGTAGAGAGGGAGGGGGGGGGCTGTGATTTTGGTGGATGGGCGAAAGTTATGGTCTTAGAGAGCGTTTTGAGAAAATGAGGGATGTATATAGTGTGTATTTGGGTAACATATATATTTGATAAAAGTATCGATCCTCTTTATTTTTTTCAGTTGTTGATGCTTGGGAAAAGAAAGGTGGCAATGCCTGGGAAATCATTGAACCTGTCGATGGTTTTCATAACAACCAGGTAAGTCTGATTAAATCATCTGGGCTGGTGCACCAACCACTCATCTCTTCTTCTTGGACATGGTGCAAAAAACAGTCTTTAACCGCAATGTCTATCAAGGTTGTGTTACAGAATCCTTCCGATTTATTAAGCTTTTTTTCCCCCTAACGCCTTATTGCTAAAACCCTATTTCAAACGAACGAAAACGATAAAAGTCAGCAGAAGCAGAAAAAACGATTTCTCAAAAATACTCAATTTTGATTGGTTAATCAGATTCTCTTTAACCAATCAGAAACAGTCGCCGTTGGAGCCAAGCACCTGTCAAATATTTACATATAAGGAAAACCAAAGCACGCCCATTTAAGCAGGGGCGGGCAACCTTTTCAGAACGAGGACCAGATGAGACTTTTGGAAGGAGATCGCGGGCCGGAGTGAAAAACGAAAGCTCAGAATTACTATATTTTGTTTACATGAATAAATTGTACAAAAATTGCATTGAACAATCTACAAATCTGATATTTTTTCTCAACAGAAAGAAAGAAAGAGATAAAGAAAGAAAGAAAGACAAAAAGAAAGAAAGAAAGAAAGAGAGAAAGAGATAATGAAAGAAAGAAAGAAAGACAAAAAGAAAGAAAGAAAGAGAGAGAGAAAGAAAGAGATAAAGAAAGAAAGAGAGAAAGAAAGAAAGAAAGAGAGAGAGAGAGAGAGAGAAAGAGAGAGAGAGAGAGAGAAAGAAAGAGAGAAAGAAAGAAAGAGATAAGAAAGAGGGCAAGAAAGTAAGAAAGAAAGAAAGAAATTACTATATTTTGTTTACATGAATAAATTGTACAAAAATTGCATTGAACACTCTACAAATCTGATATTTTTTCTCAAGAGACTTCTGTATGTAATGTTATAAAAGGCACCGACGAAGAGCCATTTTGGAATCATAAAAAATAATGACGGGGGAAGTAACAAGTTGATCCAGCATTCGTTTTGACACACCTCACATAAGTTCTATGTTTAATGCCCTTTCCTCGTCTCTCGTTTCCTCTTTGCCTCTCTCTTTCTCTTTTTCTATTTTTATCTCAGGCCAAGGATTTGAAATTAATAGTTAAAGAAAAATGAAATATACATGCATCATCGCTCGCTGATATTCATACATTTTTATCCCACTGTAAATCTTAATTGAAACCTACTTTTACGTCTATGTCACAAAATGATATGAGTTTTACTGGGAAGTCCACGGGCCGGATTGCAATAATAAAGCATAGCAGGGTGGCGGGACGGACGCTAAGCCTTCGCAGGCCGGATGTGGCGCACGGGTCGGAGGTTGCCCGCCGTTGCATTAAAGGATCCAAGCTCGCCAAACAGACCCTTGTCATTTAAACATAGCAAACAACCCAAATTAACCCTGGCCAAGGGTTGTCGACAATCAAGACAACTCACGGGCATCTATCTATACAATGCAACCAAGGAAGAAATATTTCGTGGTTATTTGCGATCGAAGACCACACAATATTATCTAAAAAAAATTTTTTTTTTAAATGACTGAGAACAGGTCCCTCACTGTCAACCAAGCTCCAGCCCCTGTCCCATCACCGCAACGTAGCATCCTTATGTTTGTTTTACAAATACTTCGATGGATTATGCTCCGATGAATTGGCTACTCTGGTGCCCCCTCGACGTAAATTCACTAGACTAACTCGACAATCAACTAAATCTCATTCATTCACTGTGGAGGTCCCCAGATGCCGGAGAGCTTTCTACTCAAATAGCTTCTTTCCTCGTTTTACTGGCCTCTGGAACTCCCTTCCTGCCCCCCGTTTACCCCGACAGTACAGACATGCAGAAATTTAAAACTAATGTGAACAAGCATCTCGCTGCTCAGATCCCAATTTAGGCTGACCCCCCCAACCTTCTCCCCTTTCCTTTTTCTCAGTAGCCCCTTACGACTACAGTGGCAGCCTGCCTTGTTTGGGGTGAACCATGTTAAAAAAAAACAAAAAAAACTATTATAGTTACTAATTTGTTAATCAAAACAAACTTTCTTTTAAGAAAATCACTTTGTCATTGGGCAAACGATAACTTTTCTTCCAATTTTATCAAAAATAAATGATTGAATATTACAATTAGCTAAAAGTTCATCCTGTGTTTGCCATCTGTTTCTTTCTCGTCACCGTACGCTCATTAGTGTCAGAAGTGTGGCCTTATATTTCTTTGATGAACCCAAAGGTACTCTTCTTCTTCATGGTGGTCGAACAGCACACTCGATATTTAAATTACCGTTACCCTTAACGACAGATGCTGATCTAATTTGCCAAATAGAAAGAGGATCAGATTCATCTAAAGTTTTACAGAATTATTCCTGGGATGAGCGTACATTCGAAGCTCTAGATAAAACATTGCGTGATCTGAAAAGACGTTTATTATCAGGTGACTTCCGACACACACTTCCTATTGTTCTAAAGTCCCGCTGATGAGTTTAATGCTTCCATTAAATTGTCTTATTTTTGGAAGTACATCGAGACTATAACATTATCTACAAACATGCGTGTGCATCTCAATAGTGACCCAATGGCCGGTGAGTTTGCCTCGCTACTTATAAAAATAGGTGACGGCAAGATTGCAACAACCGACTATGGCAAGATTGTCACTGCGCCAGGTGTTGCATAAATTCAGTAATTCGCAATTCTTCATATCGGCCGCACCGAGGATTGAACCTTCAACCTTACGATGACTGTCACTTAGAACTTAAGTTTACTTAGTACTATATCCATTGCGCCACAGGTCCTTGCGGACGTCTTCCAAGTCATGGCAGATGGAACGAGAGCATGCTACCCCCGTGGATTTAATAAAGGGTTCCGTTCGAAATTCCGTCCAGATTCCCGAGTTCGACAAAATACACCTGAAGAAGGTTGGAGGTTACATCGGCCGAAACGTTGTGATAAAAACACCCAAGATGAGAACAGTAGTCCGAATATACCAAATTATACAAATTATCAACCCTCATCTCAAAAATTCCGAAACATTTCACGCTAAATAAAAAAAGTCAACGGTAATGTTTTTTTTTCTTTAGGTCATCAGAAATGATAATAAAAATTTATATTTTAACAATTAAATTACTGACGTAATTCTATGATTTCGAAATAAATTTGTAATGAAATCCTTCACGCTAAATAAAAAAAGTCAACGGTAATGTTTTTTTTTCTTTAGGTCATCAGAAATGACAATAAAAATTTATATTTTAACAATGAAATTACTGACGTAATTCTATGATTTCGAAATGAATTTGTAATAAAATCCTTCATGCTAAATAAAAAAGTCAACGGTAATGT
Organism: Sepiola atlantica; assembly: GCA_963556195.1. NCBI lineage: Eukaryota > Metazoa > Mollusca > Cephalopoda > Sepiida > Sepiolidae > Sepiola > Sepiola atlantica. The sequence goes on from OY744554.1 coordinate 45,035,853, forward strand.
TTTTTTCTTTAGGTCATCAGAAATGATAATAAAAATTTATATTTTAACAATGAAATTACTGACGTAATTCTATGATTTCGCAATGAATTTGTAATAAAATCCTTCACGCTAAATAAAAAAAAAGTCAACGGTAATGTTTTTTTTTCTTTAGGTCATCAGAAATGATAATAAAAATTTATATTTGAACAATTAAATTACTGACGTAATTCTATGATTTCGAAATGAAATCCTTCACGCTAAATAAAAAAAGTCAACGGTAATGTTTTTTTTCTTCAGGTCATCAGAAATGATAATAAAAATTTATATTTGAACAATGAAATTACTGACGTAATTCTATGATTTCATATGAATATTAGTGCGAACACTGGCAAAGCATACTTTTCATCTAAACAAATATCGATGAATACTTATCTCTTTTTATCTCTTTTTTTTTTTTCAGGCGAGTCAATCAGTCTTAACAGATGTGATATGGAAGACATTAGAGAAGGAAGCACCAGAAATTCTTGGACAGCTCAACCCGAACAACGCGAAAATCGAAAAGATATTTGGTAACCAAGGAGGCTATTAATTACGCCGCCGCTGCCGCTATACACACACTGGAAATACCAGCGGCAAAAAAAAAAAAAAAAAAAAAAGAAATTACAAACATCACCATCATAGCATTCTCTCATTTAACCTCTCTATGCAAGCATAGATTTCTCTCTATCTCTCCTCAACAATAACCCAGTCTAATAATAAATTTAAAAAAATAATAATAAAATAATAATAATAATAAATAATAATAAAAAAAATAAAATAAAATTTTAAAAAATAATAATAATAATAAAATACTAATAATAATAATAAATAATAATAAAAAAAAAATTTTTTTTTTAAATTACAAACATGACCATCATAGCATTCTCTCATTTAACCTCTCTATGCAAGCATTAGTGAAAATCAGATTTCTCTCCATCTCTCCTCAACAATAACCCAGTCTAATAATAAATTTAAAAAAAAAAAAAAATTATAAATAATAATAAAATAATAAATAATAATAAAAAAAATAAATAAATAATAATAAAAAATAATAAAATAATAAAAAATAATAAAATAAAAAAAATAATAATAAAAAATAATAATAAAATAATAAATAATAATAAAAAAATAATAAAATAATAAAAAATTTTTTTTTTAAATTACAAACATGACCATCATAGCATTCTCTCATTTAACCTCTCTATGCAAGCATTAGTGGAAATCAGATTTCTCTCCATCTCTCCTCAACAATAACCCAGTCTAATAATAAATTTAAAAAAAAAAAAATAATAATAATAAAATAATAATAATAATAAATAATAAAATTAAAAAAAATAATAATAAATAAAATAATAATAATAAATAATAATAATAAAATAATAAAAAAAATTTTTTTTTAATTACAAACATGACCATCATAGCATTCTCTCATTTAACCTCTCTATGCAAGCATTAGCGAAAATCAGATTTCTCTCCATCTCTCCTCAACAATAACCCAGTCTAATAATAAATTAAAAAAAAAATAATAATAAATAATAAAATAATAAAAAAATAAAATAAAAAAAAATAAAAAAATAATAATAAATAATAATAAAATAATAATAATAAATAATAATAATATAAAAAAAATAAAATAATAATAAATAATAATAAAAAATAATAATAATAATAAATAATAATAAAAAAAATAAATAATAAAAAATTTTTTTTTTAATTACAAGCATGCCCATCATAGCATTCTCTCATTTAACCTCTCTATGCAAGCATTAGCGAAAATCAGATTTCTCTCCATCTCTCCTCAACAATAACCCAGTCTAATAATAAATTTAAAAAAATAATAATAATAAATAATAATAAAATAATAATAAAATAATAAAAAAAATAATAAATAATAATAAAATAATAATAAATAATAAAATAAAAAAATAATAATAATAAATAAAATAATAATAATAAATAAAATAATAATAATAAATAATAATAAAAAAATAATAAAATTTTTTTTTTAAAATTACAAACATGACCATCATAGCATTCTCTCATTTAACCTCTCTATGCAAGCATTAGTGAAAATCAGATTTCTCTCCATCTCTCCTCAACAATAACCCAGTCTAATAATAGATGCTGATAGCCAAGCATCTTATGTCAGAGACACGTAAAAATTTAAAAAGAACCCAGTAAAATCCTACCTATGCGCCCTAAGGATGCAAGTCGCAATTGTTATGCAAACACATTTCCAAGCACTGATAACACACTTCCCCGAGAGTGCAACGTTCAACCTCCTCGGCCTAGCATTCACAGAACATGAATTAGAACAAATACATAAAAGATACAGCCTTTGGAGTTCCCTCCCTTGACTGTACCACCATACAGAAATTTAAATGTAATGTGAACAAACATCTTGCTGTACAACTCCGCACTTAGGATGTTCCTTTTGGCCAAGATCAAAGTGCAGTATCTGTTCCGATGGATACAACATTGTCCTGTGCAATTCTAGGAGGTCCACCCTCCCAGGCTTTGCCTTCTCACCCTTTGAGAAGGGGTTAGTTTATTGCTAATCGCCTGAGGCGCCCCTACCGGGGAATGCCGACAGGGCTGCCCAGGCATTTTTTGTAGGCCAGAGTGCTCACCTTCTCGGGTGCTGGCTTTTCAAATCCCACTTTCCCACCTTGTGTCACATCTTACCACTGTGGGAGGAAGATAAATACAGGATGTTTCTATAAACCTGTCTCCTAACTCAGTGGCCCCATGACTGGTTCGGGTAAACAAAAAAAAAAAAAATTATATATATATATATATATATATATATATATATAATAAATATTTGTTTTGTTTATTATCTCTGTACGTATACGTTTCGTCCTTTTATAATCGGGACTCATCAGCATAGAGATATGACTATTCACTACTGGTCATGCGATTCGAAACCCCGGATTCCGAGTATTTTTACAACTCAAATCCCGACATCTAGAACCACTCGGCCAATGTTGAACAGCGAATAAACAGTGATAATTTTAACACTTTATCCGGTGGCTTGACGTCATAGAACGTTCAACTTAATGAAAGGAATGATGTATTTATAGCTAGCGACGTCATGTTGTGTTAATACTACACTTACTTGCCCATCTAGACGGGTTTTCTAGGAACTACAAATAATAAATATTTGTTTTGTTTATTATCTATGTACGTATAGTATACGTTTCGTCCATTATAATCGGGACTCATCAGCATAGAGATATGACTATTCACTACTGGTCATGCGATTCGAAATCCTGAATTCCGAGTATTTTGCAACTCAAATTCCGACTCATATATATATATATATATATATAGTCTCGGAAGTTTCTCAACCATTAAAACTATATTAAAAAAAAAACAAAAAAACTTATAGTCCCAAGTCTTCCAGTGGAAAATCACTCATGTAAGTCAATTTATTTTTTACAGTTATTATATTAGTTTATTTCTAACACTATTTTAAGGGATCATCAGTTGTTTACCATGAAAAACTGTTTCGGGAATTTAAAAACAAGACAGTATTTAATTTCATGGCTTCCCAGCAGAGTTGATCAGACCCCACTTCCCTTAAAAGACAAAACATATATATATATATATATATATATATATATATATATTGCAATGCACACAGAAAACCTGTCACATGTTAGGGTTCTAATATACCTCCTGTTTTTATTTTTTAAATTTTATTTTTTATTCCCCCACCATTTCAAGCTAAGAACAGTCGACCTGATCTATCCACCATTTTTTTTTTCTTTTGCAACTGATCAATCTAATTTTGTGAACAGGATCAGGAAAATACATTTTTTGATTGTACGTAATGATGAAGAATATTATGAGAGGATTTTTTATACTAATGAGTCACCACTTATCAAGGCTAAAAGGCACTCGAGGATAAGTGTTAATGAGATGGATGGATTGTCGGTTGAATGATGAAGAATATTATGAGAGGATTTTTCATACTAAGGAGTCATCACTTATCAAGGCCAAAAGCCACTCGAGGATAAGGGTTAATGAGATGGATGGATTGTCGGTTGAATGATGAAGAATATTATGAGAGGATTTTTCATACTAAGGAGTCATCACTTATCAAGGCCAAAAGCCACTCGAGGATAAGGGTTAATGAGATGGATGGATTGTCGGTTGAATGATGAAGAATATTATGAGAGGATTTTTCATACTAAGGAGTCATCACTTATCAAGGCCAAAAGCCACTCGAGGATAAGGGTTAATGAGATGGATGGATTGTCGGTTGAATGATGAAGAATATTATGAGAGGATTTTTCATACTAAGGAGTCATCACTTATCAAGGCCAAAAGCCACTCGAGGATAAGGGTTAATGAGATGGATGGATTGTCGGTTGAATGATGAAGAATATTATGAGAGGATTTTTCATACTAAGGAGTCATCACTTATCAAGGCCAAAAGCCACTCGAGGATAAGGGTTAATGAGATGGATGGATTGTCGGTTGAATGATGAAGAATATTATGAGAGGATTTTTCATACTAAGGAGTCATCACTTATCAAGGCCAAAAGCCACTCGAGGATAAGGGTTAATGAGATGGATGGATTGTCGGTTGAATGATGAAGAATATTATGAGAGGATTTTTCATACTAAGGAGTCATCACTTATCAAGGCCAAAAGCCACTCGAGGATAAGGGTTAATGAGATGGATGGATTGTCGGTTGAATGATGAAGAATATTATGAGAGGATTTTTCATACTAAGGAGTCATCACTTATCAAGGCCAAAAGCCACTCGAGGATAAGGGTTAATGAGATGGATGGATTGTCGGTTGAATGATGAAGAATATTATGAGAGGATTTTTCATACTAAGGAGTCATCACTTATCAAGGCCAAAAGCCACTCGAGGATAAGGGTTAATGAGATGGATGGATTGTCGGTTGAATGATGAAGAATATTATGAGAGGATTTTTCATACTAAGGAGTCACCACTTATCAAGGCCGAAAGCCACTCGAGGATAAGTGTTAATGCGCATAAAGCTGACTGAACAAGGATTCTCAGCTCAGAACCACATTCTCACGCCTCACCGGGACATCAAGAGCAACTTCCGAGAGTCAACCGTTCTTTGGAATTTTTGTCACGTGATTCCTCGGATGGGGTGAGGTATGGGGTGGGGTAATTCACACATGAATCGAATAAAAAACTATCTTTTTTTCTCATTTTATTCCGAGAATCGTAGCATACATTTCCCGGGGACGCATTCGAATCAAATTTGTGGATTCCACGACTCACTAAATTGAAAAGCTATCAGCACCACTTTGATGAGGGGCCAGATTTCAAAGGGAGCATCCTAAATGGGGAGTTGGGCAGCAAGATGTTTGTTTGCATTACATTTAAATTTCTGCATGTCGGTACGGTCAGGGAAACAGGGAGCAGGGAAGGAATTCCAAAGCAGTTTGAGGAAATAAGCTATTACATTTAAATTTCTGCATGTCGGTACGGTCGGAGAAACAGAATTTCAAAGGTTTCACCGTCCTCCCGCAAAAAGTGCCCGATATTCTCAAATGGTCACCCATCTCGTACTGGCCAGACAAAAACGTTGCTTAACTTATATATACATTAGTAAATCCATTGAAATTCTTTTTTTTTTAGGCGCTTGTTCGTAATACTCTACCACCCATTTTTCTCGACTTTTTTTACTGACCAGATTTTTTTTTTTTTCATTGTATCATTACGCTACAGAATTCCGTGTTTTGTGGAATTTAAAAAAAAAAAGAAGATTTTAGAAGGGGGATCAGTTTCCTGTATAAATTTAACGTAAACTGGTCACCCACTTTTTGACCGTGTTGCATGTTGTCGTTTCTCCCCCCACCCCCACCCCCACCCCCGTTTTTTTTCACCCTTTTTTTTTCGGACCAAATTTAAAAAAATTTTTCTGTGTACAATTACCTATCATGCCGCTACAGAATTCCGGGTTGTTTGGAATTTTTTTTTCAAATAATTTAGATTTTAGGAGGAGGGATCAGTTTCCTATATAAATTTAACGTAAACTGATCCCCCCACTTTTTGACCATCACAAATTTTTTAAAAAAGTTTTACACAGAAAAAAGAAAAATAATTTTGTCCGTAAAAAAAAAAAAAAAAAAAATGGGCGAATAAGCAACACGGTCAAAAAGTGGGGGATCAGTTTACGTTAAATTTATATAGGAAACTGAGCCCCCCTCCTAAAATCTAAGTTATTTGAAAATAAATTAAAAAAAAACAAAAAAAAAAAAACAGATTTCTCTCGCGACATGATAGGTAATTGTACACCAAAAAATAAAAACATACACTAGAATTGAAATTCTTTTTTATTATTAATATTTTAACTTTTAGAGAGCGCGTGCATTGGGGGGGGGGGGGTCACTTTGATTTGGTGTTTGAGTATTGGCAGTGTTTTGGTCGTGCTATCTAAGTTTGGTTTGGTTTTACGGCATATCAACCCTTTTCGGGTTACTCATTTTGGTAAAAATTTTATGCTTCAATTTCTTTATTATTTTTTTCAATTGTAGAAGAAAATTGCTGTTTTTGAATTTTTTGCTTCGCAGAACATGATTGAGTTTTGCAAAGGGAAAGGTAAAAAAAAAACAAAAAAAAACAATAACACGAATATTTGGTCAGGAAGCCGGTCCGGTATCTTCAGACAGCCTGATCTGGTAGCACCAGAGTTCTAAGTAAAGGAGTGACAAGTACTACTACAACAACAACAACTATTATTATATACGATTGCTTAATTTCATGCATTTTTTGTTTTTGTTAACAGATATTCACATGTATATTTTTGTACAAAATAAAATTTTCTAATTTTGTTTATCCACGTTATTTTTTTGTTTTTTATAAATCCTGGAAATCATGTATATTAACGGGACCCGTAGAAGTTCCACAGTGCTTGTAAAAGTAATTGTCATTCATCAAACAAATAAAACGAATATATTTTCTTTATTTATTTAAAATTGTAGCAATTTAATTATTTAAAAAAAAAAAACAGAAAATAGTCTGTCTTCTTTTAAAAAAAATTTTTTTTTTAACGTAGTTCACCCCAAACAAGGCAGGTCGCCACTGTAGACGTAAGGGGCTACTGAGAAGAAGAAGAAGAAGAAGAAGAAGAAAAGGGGAGAAGGTTGGGGGGTCAACCTAAGCTGGGATCTGCGCAGCGAGATGTCTGTTTACATTAATTTTAAATTTCTGCATGTCAGTACTGACGGGGAAACAGGGGGCAGGGAGGGAGTTCCAGAGGCCAGCAGCACGAGGAAAGAAGCTATTTGAGGAGAAAGCTCTCCGGCATCTGGGGACCTCCACAGTGAATGGATGGGATTTAGTTGATTGTCGAGTTGGTCTAGTGAATTTACCGTAAAAATAATTGTCAGCTAAATTTCTTCAAATCAGTGATATTTTGAAACATTTATTTAAAATTGCATCGTTTTAGTCGACGGGACCACAATTTTCTTTTTTGGAACAATTCATTTCAAAATCGGTAAAGTCGGAATTGTTTACCTTAGCGCCATCAGATTAATTGTTTGATAGACAAAGAAGGAGTGGAAGCCGTCAGTGAAAGTTTTAAAAAATATTTTTGGTCCGAAACAAAGAAAATCAAATAATTATAAACTGGACTTGCGGTTTTGCATGTGATGAGAATTCTTTGTGGCAACCTTTGCACCCGGCACAACGAGCGGATAGATCACGGCCGGTGCAGTGATCGGCCTTTTGGCTAAGATCAAAGTGTAGTATCTGTTCCGATGGATACTGCACGCCTGTCCTGTGCAGTTCTAGGAGGTCCACCCTCCCAGGCTTCGCCTCCCCTCTTTGGGGAGGAGTAAGTTTATTGCTTACTGTCTGAGGCGCCCCTACCGGGGAATGCCGACGGGGCTGCCCAGGCAATTTTTAAATGGCCAGAGTGCTCACCTCTCGAGCGCTGGCTTTTAACCCCACTTGCTCGACCCGATCTTGGGTCACATCTTACTTGTGGGAGTAAGATAAAACTGGCCTTGTGCCTAACTCCGCGAGGAGTAAATAAATATTATAAAACGATTGAAATATTCCAACTATAGGCCCTTCTCTCCTAACGTGATTGACCAATCAAAGCTGTTTGTATCTCTCGGCTCACCCGATCGAACATTATGTGGAAAACACAGATAAAAATAAAAAAGAGAAAAGAAAGTAACAATATATTAATAAAAAAAATGAATTTATTTACAAACCAAACAATAATTTGTCAGATATCAGACGTGGGTGTCAGTTCCCAAAGGTTCAAGATCCGTAAACCCTGTTGAGATCATCTGCCGCAGAAGGTAGGGGATAAATTTGATTTTCTCATCCAACAGTTTTCTCTTCTTATAGTGACGTTCTGAAAATAGAAAAAAAAAAAAAATATATATATATATATATAATAAATATTTGTTATTATTTATTATCTATGTACGTATACGTTTTGTCCTTAAACCAGAACTCATCAGCATATATATATATAATTCCCGAAACAGTTTTTCATGGTAAACAACTGATGATCCCTTAAAATAGTGTTAGAAACTAACTAATATAATAACTGTAAAAAATAAATTGACTTACATGAGTGATTTTCCACTGGAAGACTTGAGACTATAAGTTTTTTTTTTTAGTTTTTTTTTTATATAAATTTTTTTTTTTTAATTTTTTTTTTTTATATAGTTTTAATGGTTGAGAAACTTCCGAGACTATATATAGTGAGACTGATTGGTTAGGAGTTGTGGTGAGCACTGCTTAACTATTAAAACGGTCCAAGAATGAAAATCCATGCATTTAGTCTGATGATTTCCTTTGGCAATGAAACAAACCTTCCTGTGCAGCTCCCTTGTCGTAAGTATATTTTTATACCAGGGTTGCGGAGTCGGACTCGTAAGAATGCTAGGGGTCGGATGTTTTAATTTATAAAGAATCAACAGACATTTTAAAATCTTCGGTACTGTTCCAGGGTTCCCGTTAGGGTTAGAGCTCCCATTCTTAGCGATAGCCAAACCCTGCATTCATTCGGACAAATAAATATACATATTATATTTTCCCAAGATACTGTGTTGTCATTTTTATTAAGCTCGCACAATACAACACTCAGATCAACAGAGACACAACTGATCCCTCTGCCCGTTTTTCTAAATTCTATTACATAAAATGCAGTTATGTGTGTGTATGGTTGTATGTCCAGCTAAAACTTAAAAAATATGCAACACATACCCACAAAGTTGACATTTTCGAAATCGTCCATCTTTCAGACATATAATATGCAAAAATTGGGGGAAAAACGTCCATTCCTATGAGGGAGCGACCGAAAGTTGCCGAGACAAAAGCGCCAAGCGTTAATGGAAGGCTTGCAGGCGATAATATAAGACAAATAAATTCAAAGAAAAAAACATAGATAAAAAAATAAAAACTGAACAAACTGTAGAGTGGGGGTTGGAGGGGGGTCAAATGCACCATTTTCAATCAAATTTGTTTTTTTTTGGGGGGGGGTGATTTTTTTTCAATGTTTTCTTTTTTATTTGTCTCGCTGTTTTTGTTTTTTTCTTGCTAACATAAAACAAAGAAAGATAGAAAATGGGTTAGGGTTAGGGCTCCCGTTCTTAGCGATAGTCAAGCCCTGCATTCCAACTGCCAAGCTCTAACTGGCAGACGATAATACTTATTGTTTTATGAACGAACATAATTGGCAGACGATAATATAAGACGAATAAATTCAAAGAAAAAATACATAGATTAAAATCATTTTTTTTTTTTTTGTGAAAATAATGTTTTTTATGGGGGGGGGTAAAATTTTGTCAATGTTTTTATAAGATAAAAGAAAGAAAAAACGTAATTATTCCGTCAGCGTTTGGACGCTTCCGCGACCTGCCCGATCGTTGTCGACGCGAAGTCACGGAAATTAGGCACGTCATCTGGAACGGTAACCAAATCTTCCAATATTCAGATATTTTGGCATTCTAGTAGGCAGACCTTACACCTCTCCCCTTGATCTTCTTTCTTCGCTACATAGATCTAACATGACTACTACACAGTACAACGCTAACCCTAACATGAATATTACACAGTACAACGACTCGTTTTTGGAGAGATTTGTTTCCACATTTCGTAGACATTCTTTGAGAATAAACAAAACGTGCTGACCTCAAGCAGGCGAGACTAGGACCACTACGCACAGCGAAACAACTTCATTGCCTACGACAACTTGTGCATGACAAGGCCGGATGGTCTGGGACTAGCATGGAGGATTGATTGCAGCTACGGGATGTCATTTGACTACCGTAGCCGCAGAACACAGTTTTAATAAAAAATAAACAAAACAAGCAAATCACCTGTGTAGGCCTGGAGGTCACGGCATTGTTGCTTGGTCATCAAATGGTCCGACGGTAAACTCGTGTCCAGTATCTTTTGCAAAAGGAATTGACCGATGTCACTGTAAAAACTGTTAGTGTTCCATTTTAGCAGATATTCGACCAGTCGTTCTGAAAAAAAGGGAAATTAAAAATTCTTAAATAAGGAATGGGGGGGGGGGACATACATTTTGATGAAACAGACAATAACATAGAAGACTAAATTTATGACACTGCGATTGAGCTTGGTGTTTATCGGAAAATATGCAGGTGTCAGTGCGGAGTGGCGTTGTAGTGTCTACAAGATTGTGGTACGGTTCATTAAGTGTAGAGAATGGTACAAAAAAGTGATTCCCCATTTTTCCTTAAAAGGTGGAAAAAAAGGAAAAGAGTGGGAGGGGGAAAGGGAGTGATAGGGTGGGAAAGAGAAAAAAAGAGGAAAAAAAAGAACACGATAAAAAAATTTTTTTAAAACGGATTAAGAAAGAAAAAAAGGCACAAATAAGTTATCATATTTTCTTAAAACGCAGAAAAAAGGAAAACAAATAAAGAAATGAAGAAAAAAAAAAGTGGGGACAGGTTGAAAGTCGGAGGACAAAAAGGTGGGAAAGAGGAAAAAAAGAAACATGATAAAAAGAAAAAGTCGAAAAGAAAAAAAAAAAGCTGAAGAAAAGAAGAAAAAGGCGAAAAAAAAAAGCTGAAGAAAAGAAAAAAAGGCGAAACAAAGTAGAAAAAGGCATAAAAAAAAGGAAAAACAGGCAAAAAAAAAAAAGGAAAAAGGCATAAAAAGAGAAAAGTTAAAAAGGAAGGGAGGGAGAAAAATAAATCTTACTTTTTCTGATCTCGGCCAAATCGCTGACCAATTCAGTTAGTTTATTGTCTTCTTCCATTGAAATTAAATCTACAATTAAAAAAAATTTGACAGAACAAATAAGAGAACAAAAACAAAATATTGTTTTGAAAAGACAAAAAAAAAATCCAACGGTGCTAAATGAAATCACGTGAAAATTTTGGTTTTTACTGACTCCTATCATTAATTATTTGGATCATAATAGCAATGCCTAACCCTATTCCTAATCTTCATTAATGATCTTCTAAACTATATTCCGAGATCATTTGTCGACATCTCTGCAAATAGCACCACTGTCTATGGCAGCACCTCGAAGAGCACTGCTGATCAACTTTTCGTTGGTCCTCTCTTTTGAACTTTTGTGGTGCGACGGGGGGGGGAAAAAGTGCCTCGTTACTTTTAACACCTGTAAAATCAGCGTTTGCATCCTTGTTTTTCCCAGCAGAAATGAATCGTTCTCTCCTTGCGGAAGCCGTTTTGCTTTGATAAGTTCACAGGACTGGCTTGAAGACTAGATCTTGCCGAGGTCGCTACAAAAATAGTTGGATCATTCCATCGCTCCAACAAGTACCTGACTCGTGATGCCATCCTCTACCCATATAAGTCAGCTACGACACAAGATGGACTAGTGCACCCAGAAGGTGCCGCTAAGCGCACTTTTCGTTGTCTAGACAGAGTTCAAAAGCGATAACCAAATCTTCGTTAGACATTGCCGCTAGTCTCTCTCTACTCTATTGAAAAACATCATCAATCCATCAACACACAAATAATTACCTTTAACGATGTTGTAGACATTTTGCGGCTTATTCAAGTCGAGTGCCAAGTGTAAGGCCCGTCTTAATTTTCCAGATTTTAAAGCGTTGTTGAGTGACTGTTCTCTGTAAGAAAAGAAAAAAATTTATTTCCTTCAAGATTGTAGGGAGCGTCTTCAAAATTGTCAAGTAAATCACACTCAAAAAATTAGCGACCACAAAAAAATCCAACAACGGTGAAATGTAAATTATTTTAACGCCTAAATATTCTACGTTAACTAAAAATATATCCCAGCTCAAATGTTTGTTGGAATAATATAGTAAACTTCACGGAAATTCACTTGACCAGGCATGCTTAAATTCGTCTGAAATAGCATTTTCATTCGTCTGCCATCCTTTAGCCTGAAATAGCATTTTCATTCATCTGTCGCCCTTTAGCCTGAAATAGCATTTTCATTCGTCTGTCGCCCTTTAGCCTGAAATAGCATTTTCATTCATCTGTCGCCCTTCTGTTACATATCCGAGTCGGGCACGGAAAGGTTGTTGATAAAACAGATGCACCTGGCGATTGTCAGTTGATAAGATAATTGTCGGATGACCAAAAAGTTATTTGAAAATAAAATAAAATAACTCACAACCAGACAAACACCTGCACAGGAAGAGGCAACATATGATCGATTGTCAAAAGATAAGTTTCTTCTGACAAAAAAAAGGATGCATCTGCAAGAATCACTTAAACAGTGATGTCAGAAGAAAACAGAGATGTCGGAAAGGTTAAAGATCATATTGCCAGGTGCGGTTGTCTCATGCCAGGAAAAGATGGACAGATTTTGGAAGTGTCAAATAAAGTTCAAGCTGTCACCGAGTGCAATCTCAATGAGGTCGTCCAGGTGGCGACAAAATCGTTATATAATAACAACCGAAAATAAAGACAGTCAGTTGACGATTGAACCTCGGAGAGAATCAACTGTCTAGTTCCCTGTGCACAAAGCCTCTCCGACCACCACCCTCATCGTCACCGAGAAATAAATATACTTATTATATTTTCCTAAGATACCTGTGTTGTCATTTTTATTAAGCCCCGCACAATACAACACTTCAGCTTGAAATTCGTCTGTCGCCCTTCGGCAAGCATTCAAAATGTGGGTCAGACTCAACCCATATCCCAAACCAAATACAGAGAAAAAAATCTATCTTTTCTTCTTCAGAAGAGCTACTTCCTGTTATCGTATTTGACCCCCTGAAAATCTACTTCTTGTTATCGTAATTGACCCCTGAAAATCTACTTCCTGTTATTGGTCCATCGATTTATAAAATCAGGGGACTTATGTTTTGAGGCATTTCTGTCTGTCCGTCCGGATTTTTCTCCGCAACCATAGATTGAATTTCTCTGAAATTTTGCATGAAGTTGTAACTTTTGTCAGGTTAGAAAGTGACATTATTCGATTTTTGAAAAAAAATCTGGTTAGACCCCCAGGGGGTCAAAAGGCCCCGAAATGGCAAAAAATGATATTTTTTGCCCCATAACTTTTCATCCATCCATCAATTTCCCTGAAACTTGGCCAAAATGTGGAAGCAATTGTTCCTAATAGAAAATAAGTATCGCTGACCTTGGAAAAAATCTGGTTCGCACCCCCAGGGGGTCAAAAGCCCCCAAAATGGCAAAAAATGACCCTTTTCTCCCATAACGTTTGATCCATCCATTCAATTTTTTGGAAACTTGGCCAAAATGTAGAGGCAATTGTTCTGGATATAAAATGAGCATCCTTGAGCTCAGAAAAATTCTGGTTCGCGCCCCCAGGGGGTCAAAGGGGGGGGGGGGTCAAAAATGTCCCAAATTGCCCAAATTTATTGCATTTTACACTCAACGCATCGAGTCACATACAGAGGGGGATCACGCATGCGCGGCTTGTTGTATTTGACTTCCCGAAAAGCTACTTCCTTTTATCGTATTTGACTTCCTGAAAAGCCACATAGCCAATAATCTTACAATACCTGTATAATAGTTTTATAAATCGCCCCCAAATCACCCTCGATTATCTTACTAGACACATGGCTAAGTGGATAAGAGCGTTGGTTAATACATATTCTAGAAAAAATTCTATGTAGATATTCAGAGTTCAATCCCTGCTGATGATAGCAGATACTTAAAACACCATTGAACACGGAAAGAGCTGACTGCTATTTCAAAAGTGCACTTCAATGGCCACCTCCTGATAGCGTTGACACTCACCAACTGATTTAACTATTTCAAAAGAACCATCTCTCTATTACTCCACATGATCTTCGTCAACCAATCAGAGCCCTAGGTATCTCTCACCCCCTTCACTATCAAACAGCACTCAAGACTTACTTGCTAATATAATCTTCTTTCTCTTCCAGTTCTTGCATTCTGTCTCGATCGGTGACGTCCTGGAATGGAATTAGAACGTGAGAAATACAAAAAATATAAATAAAAAACAAAAGTGTCTAGCTTGGCTTAGCTCCATCACACAGTCGTCATCCATTGCATAATATTTTTAGGGGTTAGGGTTTTATAAAAAAAATTCATATGAAAAAAAATCTTTGAAAAGCCTTGGCTTAAGGAAAAGAAAATAAACATGTTTTTATCGAGTACACCTTGCATTGAACAATCGAAGTTAAAATAGATTTGTCATTCATATATCTTTATTTCTCTTCTTTCATTTATCTCTCTCTATATATACATATACACACACACACACACACATCTATATATATACATATACACACACACACATATATATATATACATATACACACACACATCTATATACTTTGGAAATTGAGAAACCAGGCAACCTGATGCGTGATTTTGTCAAATAAATTAAATCTTCTTTTTTAATTTTTTTTTTTTAATCCAAATTTTTGGTTTTATAATTTTTATATTTAATAAATATTTCATTTATTTGACAAAATGCGTCAAGTTGTCTGGTTTCGCAATTTTCAAAGTTTATCATTTCAACAACGTTTCTAACTGTAGTAACACCTATCTCATATATATATATATATATATATATATATATATATATATATATACGGACGCGTGATTTTGTCAAATAAATTAAATCTTTTTTTTTTTAATCCAAATTTTTGGTTTTATAATTTTTATATTTAATAAATATTTCATTTATTTGACAACATGCGTCAAGTTGTCTGGTTTCACAATTTTCAAAGTTTATCATTTCAACGTTTCTAATATATATATATATATATATATATATATATATGTGTGTATATATATATATACACTAGCTGGTGTTGTTCATATATTCCTGTCATTCTATTTTTTTTTACTGCCCGAGCGAAAAAATACCATGAGAGATTTTTTTTTTCATTCATTTTAATCGATAAAGCAAGTCAGAGATTACTTCTAGAATGTGATTTGCCGTCAAAAAAGTTTATTCTCAAAGTTGAATGTTATATATATATATATATATATAATTAACTTGTTACAAATATCCAGGGGGCATAAATCCGAAGGAAGTTGAAACTGGGTTTATGAGAGTGCTCAATGAAAATTCAGAGCAAAATATATTTTTTTTTGTTGGTGATTTTATTATTGCGACAAAATATATGCTGTTTCATTAACGTTCATAATGAACGCTAATGAAACAACATATATTTTGTCGCAATAATGGAATAATAAAATCACCAACAAAAAAAAATATATATATATATATAAAATTGAAATATAAGCCAAATTAGCAATACAAGATTAATTTATTATTTTTTTTTTTTACATTAATCCTACCGATTACGGAATAAAATTCCTTCTTCAGGAGTGACCAGTATTGAGTCATTTTTTTTTTTTCCATATATATATGAAAAAAAAAAATATAAATAAATTAATCTTGTATTGCTAATATGGCTTATATTTCAATTTTATTAACTAACCCTGCAATACTTTGAAATTTGAACGACAAACCCACACTTTTCATGACAGCGTGTTAACGCTTCTTTCGTTCGACACCGGATTTGAATCATAACCGCCGGTACAATGGACGTTTATCAAGTAACAAAGAAATAAGTTTGTTTATTCTTGTTTTTTGATGAAAAAAAAAAAAAAAAATGACTCAATACTGGTCACCCCTGAAGAAGGAATTTTATTCCGTAATCGATAGGATTAATGTAAAAATTAAAAAAAAAATAAATAAATAAATTAATCTTGTATTGCTAATATGGCTTATATTTCAATTTTATTAACTTACCCTGCAATACTTTGAAATTTGAACGACAAACCTACACTTTTATTTATATATATATATATATATATATATATATATATATATATATATGATTATTTTTATTTATACAGACATGTACAAAATCTGCAACACTAGCATGTCGATGTTATCGATCAACAGCTATTATAAACTGAGATCTCATCAGGCAGAGTTAAAATCCAATCTTAACCTTAGATCATATTTGGTTTCTTTCCAAATATGATCTAAGGTTAAGATCAGATTTTAACCGGGAAGACACACATTCATTTTT
The DNA here is from genome assembly GCA_963556195.1 of Sepiola atlantica. Lineage (NCBI taxonomy): Eukaryota > Metazoa > Mollusca > Cephalopoda > Sepiida > Sepiolidae > Sepiola > Sepiola atlantica. The sequence goes on from OY744554.1 coordinate 45,052,346, forward strand.
TAAAATAAATATACAAGTCAAATCTTATCATATTTTATGTATAGGTTAGAAACAAGATGATTAGTATTGAAAACATCATTTCGTGTCATTTACACGGATCCCGCTAGTTGTTATTATTATTATTTATTTATTTTTTTTTTTTCTTTCATCTTGTCTCATGTTTGAAGTTAGACATTTCACGAATGACTTCCCACTTTTCATATATGTTGCCATTTCACTTGTGCCGTCCGCCAGGATCGGTCGTCATCAACCGATCCCCTCCACGTCTTAAGCGGCCTACCACGCGGCTTAGAATATAGAAGATAAAACTTACCTCCCAGAATCTAATAATGGAATCCGACCCGCCAGACACGATCTGCTTGCAATCCTTGCTGACATCTATCGCCCAGGCATGTTGGCTGTGCCCTTCTAGGTGACCCTGCAGAGTCTGAGTAAGTACATCCCAGATGTTCAGATAGCCATCACTCGTCCTAAAAATTAAAAGACAAATATGTTAGGGGGTTACGAAGATACAAAAACCGTAAACTATGCAATTGCCCCTTGAAAGGGAAGAAAATACCATATCATCTTTAACACACAAACAAACATTGACTTTTATATATATATACTAGCAGGGCTACCCGGCGTTGCTCGGGGTCATAAAAACATATAATTGAAGAAAAATCGCGTGTGTAACATCTTTATATTCAAACTTATATTTCTCCCCCTCCTCTATAGCCGTCTCTTTATCTTTCTACCTTTTCTTTTTAGCGTAGATGCTGTTAAATATTATCCAAACCTATCACTACAGTAGCTCAATCTAGGACATTGAGCACTTTTCTCCCGGACAACGCCGAGTACTTTGAAAATCAAGGAGGCCTCCTGAGCACTACTGAAATCACTCTTATCGATTCCCCCATCCTTTTCAGCATATATGGTATTAAAATATCATCCAAACCTATCACTACAGTAGCTCTATGTAGGACATTGAGCACTTTTCTCCCGGACGCCGCCGAGTACTTTGAAAATCAAGGAGGCCTCCTGAGCACTACTGAAATCAATCTTAGGTATCCTCCTTCCTTTTCATCGTCAAAATAGTGCAAAGGGGAACGAAGATGGCGTTAAAATATTTTCCAAACCTATCACTACAGTAGTTCTATCTAGGATATTGAGCACTTTTCTCCCGGACAACGCCGAGTAATTTGAAAATCAAGAAGGCCTCCTGAGCACTACTGAAATCACTCTTATCGATTCCCCCATCCTTTGTCCTCAACTGTTGTCAGTACCGTAACTGTATTTCCTTGCATGACTTCGTAGGTGACTTTGAAGACCAGCCCCTGACATACAAGTGTTATATAATAGGACGAATGTGATGATGGACGTATGAGATTGCTTAGCTTGCGCGATTTGTAACGAAGTCATCTCGTGCAAGTTTAGTGCAATGTTGTTTCTCACGGTCACGGTCGCAGTAACGGGTGATAAGACCGTAGTTCAAAGGTTAGATCACACCTGCATTTTGATCACGAGATTTTGTGACGTCACAGTTTTCCCGGTGGGAAAACTGGAGTTGAGATTTCAGTTTTGACTTGGAAGCCGACTAGTCAAGTCGCCGTAGCCATGTAGCGCTTACATAAGCTAGGGGGATTTCAAATCCCCAAAAATGAGAGCCAGACGATGTCCCCCTCTTCCTTCCCTTACAAGTGATTAAGTAATTAGTTGGTTAACTAGCGTGTTTCAGCGGACTTGCTTCGGTGTCGACAAAATAATAAACGAAAATAAATGGCTAAAAAGAAGGCTTGTTATATTTTGTTATGTGTAGATTGATTCCAGTTACAGAAAGAAACCGCCGGCACGAAATGGTGACGACGACAAGCGTCTGCAAAGAGCGATGGCGACGACAGGTCAGCTGCTAACAAAGCAGCCAGGGTGCAGACATATGAAAGCAGAAAGAGAAGAGACAGCCCGAATTGGGTGTACTGCTGTGTCAGCCGAAAGGGAGAGATTGAAAGCAGGGACCGACTGACAAGACCACTCGACGTCGCCCGGATCGAGAAACGACATATCGTCCCGTTAGCAAGCGATGCCGTTCGCTGGATCAACAAAGGAGCTGTTGTACACGTCAGATTCCGACATTACAAGTTATTATTAATAACGAAATATTCAACACAAGGCTGGAAACATAGGTTGCAGAATAAGGTCCGACACACATGGTGGTTGTCCATCTCAATAGATGATTGTCGTCTCAGTACACGTCACTATCTTGAACGATGAATGGACGTGTCTTAAAAGCACAGAGATGTCCAATGTAAAAAAACAGAGCTTCTCCCAGTCAAATCAACCTCACATGCTCGTCATGAGTACTGCTTCGTAAACGGGGCTCTGGTTGACGGCAAGTATTTAGCGCTGCAAAATTCTCAGCTCCACATACATACATACATATGCCACAATTACATACATACATGATGACTGCAACGTCTTGTCAGACGAGTGCCACTCCTTCATTCAGAAAAGTGTCATTGTCTAAAGAACTGTCTGTAATTGAAATTGTAAATGAAGAGATCTAGTTTTGTACGATAGCTAGATCCCTTTCTCGGTTCAAAACGTTGTCAGCACCATTACTGTCTTTCTTTGCATGACTTCGTAGATGACTTTGAAGACCAGTCTCTGGTTTGGTTTGGTTTGGTTGTTTTGTTTTACGGCATATCAACCGTTTTCGGGTTATTTAATGACGAATCTGGTCATTTTTCATTATATCTCACTTTATTGCCCGCGTCAAAGAATTCACCCGATTCAGATACAGAGACACACATACCCACTGAGAACTTGACGGCCTTGGTTCATCAGGATTAACTTCATCACAGGCATTTCATGCTCCAAAACCTGAAAGAAATAAAATTATTTCAAATTGATAAATGATATTATGAGATGATTTTACAAGATATATTATGAGATATATCACAAGATGATATCAGATATTATGAAATGATATAAGATGATATTACAAGATGATACAAGCTATATCACAAGATGATATCAGATATTATGAAATGATATAAGATGATGATACTAGATATATCACAAGATGATATTAGATGATATCAGATACTAGGAAATGATATAAGATGATATCACGAGATGATATCAGATTATGAAATGATATAAGATGATGATACGAGATATATCACGAGATGATATCAGATTATGAAATGATATATGATGATGATACGAGATATATCACGAGATGATATTAGATGATATCAGATACTAGGAAATGATATAAGATGATATCACGAGATGATATCAGATTATGAAATGATATAAGATGATACGAGATGAAATCAGATTATGAAATGATATAAGATGATATTACGAGATGATATCAGATTATGAAATGATATAAGATGATATTACGAGATGATATCAGATTATGAAATGATATAAGATGATGATACGAGATATATCACAAGATGATATCAGATACTATGAAATGATATAAGATGATACAAGCTATATCACAAGATGATATCAGATACTATGAAATGATATAAGATGATATTACGAGATGATATCAGATTATGAAATGATACCAGATATTAGTGTGCTATCAACGACAACTTGTAGAAAGCAAATGATGAGCGGAAACTTACCATTGCCGCAGACAGATCAGTGATCCTCCAAATGCGCACCGTTCGGTCACGGGATGCGGTAACGACACACTGAAAATAAATTAAAATGTCATGAATTACATACAAACAATTTTACAATTTCGAAAGGTTTTTCAAGTTACGTATATAAAAAATGAAATAAAAAGAAAGGAAGTTCCAGATCGGAAGAGGGTAGATTGTTCTCATTCTATCAGCCATGAATGGGTAGAGGTAAGATAAGATATTGCTTAATGGCACATCAACCCTTTTCGGGTCATTTCATGCCATGAATGTAGAAGGAAATATCCTTCATTTGAGTCTTATGTCAGTGGGTCATTTATAGTCATTAGTTAAGAGTTTTGGTATTTTGAATTGTTGTCATTTTGGTGAAGGTTTTTATGCTTCAAGTTCTTTATATCTTCAAATGTTTAATCATGGTTTTTGGTTTGGTTGTTTTTGTTTCATGGCATATCAACCCTTTTCGGGTTATTTAATGCCGAATCCGGTCATTTTGGTAAAAGTTTTTATGCTTCAAGTTCTTTATATGTTTAAGTATTTATTCATGGTGTTTGGTTTGGTTGTTTTGTTTTACGACATATCAACCCTTTTCGGGTTATTTAATGCCGAATCTGGTCATTTTGGTAAAAGTTTTTATGCTTCAAGTTCTTTATATCTTCAAATGTTTAATCATGGTTTTTGGTTTGGTTGTTTTGTTTTACGGCATATCAACCCTTTTCAGGTTATTTAATGTTGAATCTGGTCATTTTGGTGAAAGTTTTTATGCTTCAAGTTCTTTATATCTTCAAATATTTATTCATGGTTTTTGGTTTGGTTGTTTTGTTTTACGGCATATCAACCCTTTTCGGGTTATTTAATGTTGAATCCGATCATTTTGGTGAAGGTTTTTATGCTTCAAGTTCTTTATATCTTCAAATGTTTAATCATGGTTTTTGGTTTGGTTGTTTTGTTTTACGGCATATCAACCCTTTTCAGGTTATTTAATGCCGAATCCGATCATTTTGGTGAAGGTTTTTATGCTTCAAGTTCTTTATATGTTTAAGTATTTATTCATGGTCTTTGGTTGAGTGAAAGAGGGGGGGCGAGAGAAATAGGAGAGAAGGAAAAAAAGAGGAGGGAGAGAAATTGTTGTATTTTGTTTTGGATTTTGCAGAACATGATTGAGTTTTGCAAAGGAAAAAAAAAACAATAAAACATCAATGTTTGGTGCATTTTGAGTCAGGAAGTCAACAACTTCAGACAGCCTGATTTGGTAGCGCCAGTAGGTTCTATTTGACCCATAGATGGGGCCCTTAAAGGTACTACCACTCCGGGCCAGAGTGGACCTGGGAGCAATGGAAAAAATTTTTTTTTTTTAATGTATGATGTGTGAAAGGTAATATCGACATAAAAAAATAGATGAGGTCTCTCCGCTAAATCACCCCCCCCCCAAAAAAAGACGCAAAAAAAATGAAAGAAAAAAAATTTTTTTAACTAAATTTTTCACTGTTGTGTCGAAAATGAAACTAACTAAATCACACATTCTTGGCTTTCGGGCTAGGATCAAAGTGTAGTATCTGTTCTGGCCAAAGATGAAACAATTATATTGCTGGATTTGCATTCCGCACCGGACATCCATAGGATGCAAATATGTCAAATTTTTTCCAAGGGTTTGGGAGATAGACCCAGATATATTATGAAACTAACCATAATACTTAGATAAGCGTGTTTCAATTTGAACTAAGGTCGTGCCATGATATCGTGGGGTATGCGTTCACGCCGGATGTCCACAGAATGGAAAGATGTCACAAAGGATAAGACTGTGGAATTTCTACGGGTCCCACTAGTATATTTAATTGCAGTCAGTGTTTCAATTTAATACTCACCTTGTCTACAGGTGAAAATTGGATAGAGGTCAGTCCGTGTTTATGACCTTTCAGGACTCCTTGCATCTCTAACGTGGCCCCACACCATAACTGAATGGAGGGAAGAAAAGAAGAAAAACAATATAATAACGAGGGTGGGGGAAGAGTGTGCCATATATATATATATATGAGGTAAGGTACACGATAATTCATGAAAATTAAATGTCGTGGTGGACAAAATGTGTGAAAAATGGCAAACGAAAAACAGGTTAAAATGCAGGAGAAAAACAAAAACAACAGATTTTTTGACCGGTTTCGTTCGTGTTGCCGAACATCTTCAGAAAAAGTGAAGATTTGGAAATAATTTTATTTTGAAAGGCACACACATGGGAGGAGGAAAGGATGATCCGATTGGACCATATGAGAAGACTTTAAGTGACATTGAAATATGACAAGTGGGTGACACATTCTTCTTTGTTTCTTATTGTTTTTTTTATATTTTTATTTATTTTCTTTTTCTTTTTCACTTTGACACCTACTGAGCTAGTATGGGGGAGGCGGTGGGGGAGGGGGTAAAAGGCGATAAGAGGGAAGAAGACAGAGGAACTGGCCAGGATGAACAACAAATAGGAGTGGGCATGAAAGCGAGAAACCAAAGATTAATCTGAATGAATCAGAGATAGGTCTGCTAATTTGTCACACATTAGGTTTAAAAAGGCATATATATATATATATATATATATATATATATATAATATATATATATATATAATTTGTAAAAAGGTTCACAAAGAATAGAAATAGAAAAATAACAATTTAAAAACAAAACAAAATCAAATTGAGAACAAAGTAAAAACAGTTTGTGTCGTTTCGGTTGTTGTACTTTACAGCCTTCTTCAGATGCTTTTGTTCGCAGTCAGTAAATTTCACAAAATTTTGAACTAAAACTGAAAACATGGGTCCTTTAGAAAAAAAATGGAAATAAAAGAAAAAAAAGAGAACGAGAGGAGGAAAAAGAAAAAAAAGAAAAAGAAAAAATTGAAAGAAAAAGAGAAAAAAGGGAGAGAAAAAAAAACAGAAAAAAAAGAGGAAAAGAAAAAAAGAAAAAGAAAAGAGACAGAGAGAGCAAGAGAAAAGGAAAAAAGAAAAGGAAAACGAAAAAAGAAAAGAGAAAAAAGAATAACAGAAAAAAAGGGGAGAAAAGGAAAAAAGAAAGAGAGGAAATAAAAAAGAAAAAAGAGGAAAGAGAAAACAAAGAAAAAGAGAGGAAAGAGAAAAAAGAAAGAAAGAATACCAAAAAAAAAGGGAAAAAAAGAAAAAAAAACAGAGAAAGAAAAAAAAAAACAGAGAAAGAAGAAAAAAAAGAAAATGAAACCCGATCAAGATTGCAAAAACAACTTACCTTAGCTGTATGATCTTCAGAACCGGTCACGACCAATCCGTCGTTGGGGGAGACAGCAAGACAAGAAATTGGTTTAGCGTGTGCATTTTTCATGAGTTTCGTTTTTAGATGTACAACTTCATCAGCGTCAAACTGTGCAGGTGTCCGCCACAGTTTCAGCATGCAGTCCGAAGATACGCTGAACATCAGTTTAGCAGACCTTAAAAAAAAATTTTTTTTTTAATTTTCTTACTTGGGGGGGGGGGGGGGGGGGGGCTCAGAAAAGGTATGAAGCCACATTAAGCCACTTCATGTAAGGACTTAACAAGAAAGTAAGATGATTATCGCAAAAACAAAAAATGTCTATAGACCTTTGTTTTAAAAAGACGAAGAGTATAGGTAGGAGGAAAACAGTCAGCAGGAAGAGAGTTCCACAAGATCGCAGTTCTTGGAAAGAAGCTACTGGAATAGGAATCTGTGTTAGTACGAGGTATCAAAATATCGAATTGATGAAGACTACTAGAGCTGGAACAAAGGAAGCAGTGAATAGATATTTGGGAAGAATGATAAGACAGCAGTGTTCAATCACAAGTTCCCGATAATTTGTAATGAAATCATTTATTTAGAAAACGACTCGTTCTTCCCGTCAATATAGATGTTTTACTGATACAGGGTGGGCAAAAATAAGGGTCCTATTTTTAAAAATTCATAACTTTTTTATTTATTGATTTTTAAAAAATTTTTTTTTAGAATAAGTAAAGGACCCCTTCCGAAGCAAGCATGAGCCGTATTAGCCCTAAGGAACGTACCCTCATTTAGAAAACATTATTTTTGCTTAAAAAACTCAAAACAGTGTAAAAAACAATACTTTAGTTTTTGTAAGTTTTAAGAAGTGTTTTTCGGCTAAAATTTGTTTTGTTTATTTCAAAAAATCTCGGAAGGGTCAGTCTACACACACATAAAGTTTGGTGAGTTTAACTTTCATTTTGTGGAAGTTATTCAAATTTAAAGATAGGACCCTTATTTTGGCCCACCCTGTATAACTGAATAAATGACTAACCTGGAAAAGGCCACAGCTTCCACCGAGAGTGTGTGCCCAACGCCCACAGCGACACAATTTATTGACCCCTCAGGCTCTGCTTGCCAAAGGCGAAAGCTGTTGTCCTAAAATTAAAAAAAAACAATGGATGTAAAGCCAAAATTGAGAAACATATATAAATATATATATATATTGTAGCAGTTACCTCCTCCTTTCAAAACATAACTACACCGGTTTGCCGGTAGGTGTCGCTTTTTCACCGACAGGTGACACTGTAAAGCGACACCAGAGTTATCTGCCCTTCTGACTATAAAAACCGTTGCAAACGGAAAATCCATCTCTCTTCTTCACCAGCCTCGACAGGAGTACGCTGACACTAGCGTTCCGTTTCACTCTTCTCTTCTGGTCAATTGGCCTCGGTAGAACGACGCTAATACACTAGCGTTTCGCATCACGCTTTTCTCTTTTTCTTTTCAACTAGCATCGGCATAACAACTACCAACACACGTGGTCAAACAACGGTAAGGGTTCTCAACTCATTTTCTTTGTGTACGGCTTTCAAAGACTTTTCCCACGCCGGTTTCATTTCTTCTCGTACCTATTCAAGAACTGTTTTTCCATCGACACACATGCATACATCACACATTTCATCATTCCACGTACACACACGTTCAATAAACGTTATTTGAACTACTTCATTTTTGTTTATTAATTATTACTCTGTCTTTGCATGCAACATTGCTTGATTCAACTTTGCACGTTTATAGCCTGGAAACATCACCCTCTCAATACCTAACAATATATATATATACATACACAATGAAGTAAATGTTCCTAATTTGTCCCCCCCAAATTTTTTTTAATTCAAATTGTTTTTGCCCATTTTCATAATAAAATTCAAGATAGATTTAAAAAAAAAAAAAAAGCTTCAGTGAATTTTTTTACCATCACAAGCCAAAAAAAATTTTAAAAAGAAAAAAGTCAACTGCTAACATTTAAAATTGTTCCTTATATAATATTATATGTGATTTAAGACAAATTCTAGTTAATAACACTAAAATTATACATTCCGAAACTAATTTTAAAAAATTAGAAATACTCAAAGCTATCTACATAAAAACACAACAACCTAAAATTAATATCACATACGAAACTAGTGGTAACATTTTAAAATGCTTAACGTAATGTGATTTTGTTCTGTGCGGAAAACGTTCTATGCACGTTTCTCCGCTGTCTTTTTAAAATTCTTTTCTTTCTCCAGCTTTTTTGTTCATTTGCTTTTGACATCTGAGGATGATTCGACGAAGAATCGAAAGCGTTCGTCAAACCTGTGGAACATTTATTAATTCTTTTTGAAGACCATCAGAAAAATTGAAAAAAAAATCAAAAAAGGTATAATTAAACAGACGAATTCTGTTATTTTTAACAATGTTTATATATATATATATATATATATATATATACTAGCTGACCCGTGATCAGGCCTTGCTCAAGAAATTTCATGCACCCACCTTGAACTATTTGCTGCTTATTGTAACCAGAAAAGTAACAAAAAAAAAAAAACACTTTTGGATTCTGTATGTTTCAGATGGAGGCTATCTGCTTAATGTAAATACGTATTTCCTTAATAGAAACTGTAATTTAGGACATCAAAAACTGTATAAAATGTAATTGTCAGGAATTTTATCACTGGCTGCCATGTCAAGAGACTGTAATATTTAAAATATCAAGGTATTTAGGAAAACGCCCGTGTGTTACAGATTGAATGACGGATAAAAAAAAGTCCTGCTATTATTGTCATGAGAACTCTCAGCTAAATAACCCCCCTCTCTCACCATAAAAAAGATGATACTTTTTTTTTTTTAAAGTTGAGTACGTATGAACACTCTGAAAAACCTTGCGGCAAGAAAAAAGAAATTACTTCTACTACTGCAAAAAAATACTACTACTATGGGTAATCATTACTATTAACGACATAAATTAATTTAAGGTTGTGAAATTATTTAAGAAAAAATAGTTATCTTGCTTTCCCGACTCATTTGTGAAATATTTGCGTTAAAAATTAATATTTAATAGAAGTTATAGGCCTTTTTTAAGTCCATGTAAAGACTGATTCTGAGAAAAGTAGCCATCTTTGTTTAGTCAGTAACACAAACAAAGATGGCTACTTTGCTCAGAATCGATATTTATACGAACATAAAAGGCTCATAAATTCTATCAAATATTAATTGTTTTAACGCAAATAGGTCACAAATGGATGAGAAAAACAAAAAAATTGTTTTAGACTAATAACCCAAGTGTATTTCCTAAAAAAAAAAAATTATTTTGGACTAATAACCCAAGTGTATTTCCTAAAAAAAAAAAAAATTGTTTTGGACTAATAACCCAAGTGTATTTCCTGAAAAAAAAAATTATTTTGGACTAATAACCCAAGTGTATTTCCTAAAAAAAAAATTATTTTGGACTAATAACCCAAGTGTATTTCCTAAAAAAAAAAAAATTGTTTTGGACTAATAACCCAAGTGTATTTCCTGAAAAAAAAAATTATTTTGGACTAATAACCCAAGTGTATTTCCTGAAAAAAAAAAATTGTTTTGGACTAATAACCCAAGTGTATTTCCTAAAAAAAAAAATTGTTTTGGACTAATAACCCAAGTGTATTTCCTAAAAAAAAAAATTGTTTTGGACTAATAACCCAAGTGTATTTCCTAAAAAAAAAAAAAATTGTTTTGGACTAATAACCCAAGTGTATTTCCTAAAAAAAAAAAATTGTTTTGGACTAATAACCCAAGTGTATTTCCTAAAAAAAAAAAATTGTTTTGGACTAATAACCCAAGTGTATTTCCTGAAAAAAAAAATTATTTTGGACTAATAACCCAAGTGTATTTCCTGAAAAAAAAAAATTGTTTTGGACTAATAACCCAAGTGTATTTCCTAAAAAAAAAAATTGTTTTGGACTAATAACCCAAGTGTATTTCCTAAAAAAAAAAATTGTTTTGGACTAATAACCCAAGTGTATTTCCTAAAAAAAAAAAATTGTTTTGGACTAATAACCCAAGTGTATTTCCTGAAAAAAAAAATTGTTTTGGACTAATAACCCAAGTGTATTTCCTAAAAAAAAAAAATTGTTTTGGACTAATAACCCAAGTGTATTTCCTGAAAAAAAAAAATTGTTTTGGACTAATAACCCAAGTGTATTTCCTGAAAAAAAAAAATTGTTTTGGACTAATAACCCAAGTGTATTTCCTAAAAAAAACAATTGTTTTGGACTAATAACCCAAGTGTATTTCCTAAAAAAAAATTTTAAAAATTTTTTTTCATTTTTATTGTGAAAATATCCGGAATTATAAGTAAAGATTGTCAGAAAAAAACCCAAAAAGAAAACCTCTTAACCCTACCACTTACTTTAAGTCGTGGTGGCAACTGCTCCCCTTTTTTTTCTTGGCTCGTTTGGAGGTTATTTTGCTTGCCACACAGACTTAGGGTTAGTGGTAAGTTTAAGAAAGAGTATGATTTATAAGAAACAAACACAAAAATCAAAGAGTTTAGTAAAACTGCTGTTCATACCAGTTGAGCGGCTTTGTTGCTGTCGGTCTCAGGTATGTTTCTGTTCAGTCATAAGAGGACCACTCTCTCATGCTTTACATTCTTTGGGTTAGTTTATAGCTAGAAATACCGACTTGACCTTGTGCCTAACTACTGATTTTGTAGATAGCTTATCTGCAAACATTTAAGTATTCGTCTATGACAAACCCAGAGAAGAATTACTTTATAATAAGTACGTAATTATCTGTGCAATACATCCATGAATCGTTGTTTTTCAAGATACAGTTTATCTCAAGGGAGATAACAAAGTGCAAAGAGTTACTTCCCTTTTTAAACAAATTGTTAAATTATTTTTAGGTGGTATGTACCCACCTAAAAAATATGCTCATTAAATAATCAATATTTTATGCGTGTGTGTGTATATATATATATATATACATTCCGTTTTTCCCTCACATTTTTAACACTGCAGTCCAATGAAACTTTCTCATTTTCTAAATATTTCAAATATTCCATACCCACCTGTTCAATTACCTCCCTCTCCTCCACCCCTCCACTCATTGCCATCATTTTCCAAATATTTCATACCCTATCACAACAAATCCCCCCTCTCCCCCTCACCCATTCCCCCTCTCAACTATTTCTTTCTTCCATACCCCGTTCTTAAATCCCCTCATTTTCTCAAAACGCTCTCTAAGACCATAATTTTCGCCCATCCACCAAAATCACAGCCCTCCCCCTCCTTCTCTACCCACCCTCCTTTTCTCTGCATACACCCCCCACACACAAACATTCCAACTTACTTTTTCCCCTTCAGTCTTGACCGCAGCCATCTGTTCAAACACCTCCTTCCTCCCTCTCCTCCACTCCATCTCTGCCATCCACATTATTCCTGCTCATCCCCCCCCACCCCTTTCCCTTACTACCAGCCACAGTAGTCCTTGTTCACCCCCATCTTTCCACTTCTTCCCCACTCATTTTCATCAACATTCATTTTTCACTCCTCACCAAGTACGGACGTCCACCCAGTAGTGGCCATTATTTTCTTCCTTTTTCCCCAATATGTCAACCCTACATGTGTTTGTACTTGCATGACATTTTTCTCTATATTATCATCCTGATGAAGTCTTATAAATAAAGACGAAACGTTGATGTACACATAAAAAAACATCCATTTTTTGGTTTTCCTTTTTCATTTTCCCATATATATATATATATATATATATATATATATATCAAATCTGGCGTTTTGTTAAAGTTTGTGTTTTTATGAGAAAGGGTGGGGGGGAACTACTCACCTTCGAGCAACTGGCCATCAGTTGGGGGTCAGAGGGCGACACCTCCAGGCCGACCACAATATCTGAATGACCCCGCAGTATCTGACAACCCCATGTTCTTATCGTGTAGACGATGATGTGGGCAGAATTGTTCGCCACGGCCAAGAATTCTTCGGAGGAACCGAAATATTTCACTTCAAGGACATCATCAAAAAAGCCGCAAAACTGAAATAAAAAAAAATAAAGAGAAGTTTTAGACACATAAACACATGCATGGGTCACACACTGCTAGGCAGGGTTGTGGGGTCTCGGAAGGTATGAGGTATAGAAATTTCGCCAATATCCGACTCGGACTCCTAGAATTTCAAAATAGCTAAAAGAAGGATCCAGATTGTTATCGACGGTCAAACATCAATGCGGGTGTGCCCCAGGGGTCATACTTGGTACGTGGTATCTATAAGCATCGGGTAAACAAGAAATGCAGTGGAATTACTTGTAGGTTGAGAGATGATAACCAATTTGTGTTCAAGATGTGTAAGACAATGGAGATGGATGAGAAATCAGATGTGGAGAAAGTATATCTGGATGGTGAAGCTATTGAGGTTGATGAGATGTTTTATTACCTTGGTGATACCATTGGAGCACGGGGTGGAGCAAGTGCTAGCGTGATAGCTAGAATTAGGAGTGAGTGGATGGAGTAAGTTCAGGGAACTTCTGCCATTACTAACCAGCAGAGCGTTACCACTGTCGACCAAAGGAAGAGTCTATCAGTCATACTTGGTACGTGGTATCTATAAGCATTGGGTACACAAGAAGTGCAGTGGAATTACTTGAAGGTTGAGAGAGAACAAGCCGCGCGTGCGTGGTCCCCCTCTGTATGTGACTCGATGTGGCGAGTGTAAAATGCAACAATAAATTTGGGCAATTTGGGGCATTTTTGACCCCCCTTTGACCCCCTGGGGGCGCGAACCAGAATTTTTCTGAGGTCAAGGGTGCTCATTTTATATCCAAAACAATTGCCTCTACATTTTAGCCAAGTTTAAAAAAAAATTGAATTGATGGATCAAACGTTATGGGAGAAAAGGGTAATTTTTGCCATTTTGGGGGCTTTTGACCCCCTGGGAGCGCGAACCAGATTTTTTCCAAGGTCAGCGATACTTATTTTCTATTAGGAACAATTGCCTCCATATTTTGGCCAAGTTTCAGAGAAATTGAATGGATGGATGAAAAGTTATGGGGCGAAACATGTCATTTTTTGCCATTTCGTGGCCTTTTGACCCCCTGGGGGGGGGGGGGGGGGCTAACCAGATTTTTTTTTTACAAAAATCGGAGAATGTCACTTTCTAACTTGACCAAAGTTACAACTTCATGCAAAATTTAAGAGAAATTCAATGGATGGTTGCGGAGAAAAATCCAGACGGACGGACAAACGGACATGCCTCAAAACATAAGTCCCCCGATTTATAAAATCGGGGGACCAATAACCAATTTGTGTTCAAAAAGTGTACGACAATGGAGATGGATGAGAACTCAGATGTGGAGAAAGCATATCAGAAGTTCGGAAGTGTTGTTACCATGGTGATAACATTGGAGCACAGGGAGGAGCAGATGTTAATGCGATAGCAAGAATTAAGAGTGGATAGAGTAAGTTCAGGGAACTTCTACCATTACTAACCAGCATAGCGTTACCACTGTTGACCAAGGGAAGAGTCTATTAGGCATATGTACACAGTGTGTTAATGTATAGAAGTGAAACCTGGCCAGTGGGTTGAGGACATGTGTTGCATGAAAAGAAATGATATGAGAATGATACGATGGACGTGTGATGTGTTAGTCTTAAATACAGGCTTAGATCTGATGACCTCAGAGGAAGATTAAATCTGGACAGTGTAGGAAGATGAGTACAGAACAGGAGACTGTTGGTTTGGCCACGTTGAAAGAATGGATAAGAGTTCTAGGGTAGATGTTCTGATCTTCATGAACTACCCCCCCGATGCAATCGCATCTGAGATGGGTATATTTGCTGACGACAACACTATTTCCAGCAAGAAGGAAAAGTAAATGACCTCACATCTAAGACAATGACCTTAATCTTTGGAAAATTACTTCCAGTCTGTTTCATCTTGGCCTTTTGGCTAAGATCAAAGTGTAGTATCTGTTCCGATGGATACTGCACCCCATAGACTGATATTGTCTTCGCCTTTGGGTCTTGATTTACGCCGGTCAATGGGTCTGTCCTGTGCAGTTCTAGGAGGTCCACCTTCCCAGGCTTTGCCTCCCCTCTTTAGGAGGAGTAAGTTTTTTGCTTACTGCCTGAGGCGCCCTACCGGGGAATGCCGACGGGGATGCCCAGGCAATTTTTAAACCCCACTTTCCCGACCCGACCTTGGGTTACATCTTACCTGTAGGAGTAAGATAAAAACTGGCCTTGTGCCTAACTCGTGGAAAGGAGTAAATCAATACTTCCAGTCTGTAGTAGAATAGGGGTCAACAATGGATCGTCACATTTAATGCTACCGAGACAAAGCTCCCTTCCTTCATCAACTATAAAAAAAAACTTTCTGACTACCGATTCTCTAACCCTAACCCTTTTCCGAGAGTCCAACATTTTCCACTCACAAACCCGCTACCTTAGCAAACCTCCTCATTTTTAAAATTATTCCTTTCAGTCGTAACTTGTTTAAATAAATCATTATTATTATTGAGCGAAATACAATCATTTTCATCCAATTATTTCTTCCTATTTGTGTCTTCCCACTCACAAATCCATTTCATAACACTGGATTACAAAAAAAAGAAAAAAAAAAAAAAGAAAAAAGCGGAATTCCGCCTGAAAACAAAAAACTCACATCACTGCATACAAGATACATCCATTCAATGAGGATGAATCGAAAACTCCAAAACAATTAATATTTAAAAGACTTCTCCCTATATTATGGGCAAAGACGAGTTCTTCATCTGGAGAGAGAGAAAAAGGGCGAAACAGATGTTTGCCTTGCAAGACATACGTACTTGTTTTCGACACTTGAGGGTGGTGACATCGTGCAGTGAAATGATGAATTCGTTTCCAACTACAACCAAACTGGAATTGGTATCGTCTTCTTCGGAGTCTTTGTCATCAGGAACGTGACAGATCTGATGGATTCCTTTATCATGTTGACCACACTCCTCTGTAAGAATGGCGCTGCCCTTGGCACTGTCCCACACTTTTAAAGTTCCTAGGAAAAAAAAAAAAAAAGAGAAAATTAATTAAATAAATTCTTTTTTTATATAAATATTTGGCACTTCATCGGTGGGTTCAAATATAAAATATTCAGAAAAAAAATAAAATAAATAAGTAATTAAAATAATAAAAATTAAATAAATAAGTAATTAAAATAAAAACAAAAAAAAATCAGTTATAGTTTTAGTTTTATTACATTTGCTGCGGATATTAATATTTACTGCGTTATAAGCAATATTGCCATCCGCACGTTTTTTTGAGATTTGAAACACCTACCTTTTGACAAAGAGGTCTTCCTCAAAATATATTATGGAACACGGTCACACAGATTAGATCAGTGTTGAAGTTTTGCCTAATCAAGTATGATTTATATATAAAAATTTTTTTTTTAAAGTTTTTGAAAAAATATATAATTAAAATCACTTGTTTTTGTCTTACTTCTCAACGCCGACATATTTCCATTTCTTGCATTGTGATAGCCTTCTAATACTCCTCTATATACGTATTACACACAATGTTTCAAGCAAACTGCCTCCCCTCATTAATTAAATAAATATATATATATATCATTACGACAAATATTATAAAATTCTTATCCACATGTGTTTCATCCTTTTCCGGGAACCATCAGGAGGATGATGGCTCGGTCACACGATTTGAAACCCTCAGACCCAAGTCAGCATTTAAACTTTTATCCGAACATTAGAACGATGCGGGCACCAACCCAACCACGTTGAAGGAAGAGAATTAAGATCTATTTATGTCTAAGTAAGTGGACACACATAGAATGCTGTCTGTCAGCAACAGTGTTCAACGACATGTTGGCCGGTACTTAGCATTACACATTTTAAATTTGACAGCCTAATCTGGTGCCCCCCTCCTCGACGTAAATTCACTAGACCAACTCGACAATCAGCTAAATCTCATCCATTCACTGTGGAGGTCCCCAGATGCCGGAGAGC
>OY744554.1:45074258-45236758 GCA_963556195.1 Sepiola atlantica
CACGCAGCACATGGACGTGTAAAATGATACGGGCTGACAAGATATAATTAATTAGTGATTTTGATCACTGACTGGTCAGTGATTTGGAACAAAGATCAAATTAAATAAATGTCCACTGTCTTCAGTCTTGTTCAGAGTTTGTTCTTTTTTGAAGGTATAAAAGACGCTTATTTTCCGAGCAGCGTTCCCTCCGTTCAGAAGGAGCATGCAGAAGCATTTATGTTTTGGGATTTGCAGAACATGATTGAGTTTTGCAAAGAGAAAAAAAAAGCAATAAAACATCAATGTTTGGTGCATTTTGGGTCAGGAAGCCGATATCTTCAGAAAACCTGATCTGGTAGCACCAGGAAGAAGATTGGAGGTTTCTGGACTGTGGAAATATACTATGAAATGGATATGATGTCACATGGTTCAAAGCGAGAGTGAGAGAAAGAAGAGGACAGTCTGTTTGGGAGCACGTGGACATGTTAAATGACACGGGCTGACAAGATATAATTAATTAGTGCTTTAGATCGCTCTCTGGTCAGTGATTGGAATGAAGATCAGGTTGAATAAATGTCCACTGTCTTCTATCAGTCTTGTTCAGAGTTCGTCCTTTTTGAAGGTTAGGGTTCACACGCACCGGACCCTAACTCCCCAGATATTAAACTGTGAGTTAAGTTTAGGGTTAGGTGCTTATTTTCCGGGCAGCGTTCCCTCCGTTCAGAAGGAGCGTGCAAGGAAAACATGTAGCGAACAAAGGGAGGAATACAATTTGTTGTTTATGTTTTGGGATTTGCAGAACATGATTGAGTTTTGCAAAAAGAGAGAAAACAAAAAACATCAATGTTTGGTGCATTTTGGGTCAGGAAGAAAATTACTAACCTCATAGACAGCCACCGTTTTCTGCACTGTTAGTTTGTCGGCATTCCACAAAGTGACGATACTGTCTCTTCCGGCACTGTTAGAAAGTGATGGAGGAATAAAAAAATTTTTTTTAAATTGTTGATTTGAATGGTTATGTTAGACCACCACGAACATCAAAGACCACGTTTATTTTTATATAATTTAAAAATTGTATTCGTAACTCAAAAATTGAAATTTATAACAATTAAAAAAAAAAAAATTGTAGAAATAAATTTTTTTTTTAATTGTTGATTTGAACGGTTATTTCAGATTTTTTTTAATTGTATTCTGTAACTTAAAAATTGAAATTTATAGCAATTTAAAAAAAAAATGGAAGAAATTCATTTTTTTTTAAATTGTTGATTTGAACGATTATTTCATTTTTTTTTTTAATTGTATTCGTAACTTAAAAATTAAAATTTATAGCAATTTTAAAAAATGGGAGAAATTGATTTTTTTTTAATTGTTGATTTGGACGGTTATTTCATTTTTTTTTTTTAAATTGTATTCTGTAACTTAAAAATTGAAATTTATAGCAATTTAAAAAAAAAAATGGAGAAATTAATTATTTTTTTTAATTGTTGATTTGAACAGTTATTTCATTTTTTTTAAAAATTGTATTCGTAACTCAAAAATTAAAATTTATAGCAATTTAAAAAAAAAAATTGTAGAAATAAATTTTTTTTTTAATTGTTGATTTGAACGCTTATTTCATTTTTTTTTTAAATTGTATTCGTAACTCAAAAATTGAAATTTATAGCAATTTAAAAAAAAAAATGGGAGAAATTAATTTTTTTTTAAATTGTTGATTTGAACGCTTATTTCATTTTTTTTAAAAATTGTATTCGTAACTTAAAAATTGAAATTTATAGCAATTTAAAAAAAAATGGGGTAATATCGGGTTCAAGAAAATTCATTCTGGTGGATTTAATAATTTTAATGAAATTCATCATCATCATCATCAACATATTCAGTTTAACGTTAGTTGGACGGCTTTCAGAAATTGACTACTAATTCTTCAGGGCTTTCCTCATTAATTCCTTATCTAAAGTTAGGTATGAGTTAGGTTAGGGTTAGGGTTAAAGTTAGGGTTAGGGTTAGGGTTAGGGTTAGGGTTAAAGTTAGGTATGTTTATATATTTGTATGTACAGGATCCACACCGTAACTAATTAATCTGTCATTGTCATTGTATTTTGGAAAACAGCTGTTATGCGTAAGGGATCAGAATGTGGGCTATATTTAGTGTCATATAAAGAGAGTAAAAAGGGGTGGAAGCCCTTTGTGAAAAGTAAGATAACACCTCCAATTTTTGTGAAATTTTAACAATAGGTATTCGACATCAATTAATGAATATTCAAAATTGGAGCATTTTAAAGGGTTTTTTGGGGGGGGGGCTTAGGGTTAGGGTTTTTAGGGGGCATGATATTGACACAACCTCCCATTTGAAAATTCAAATATATCAGATTGGAATTGAATTTGATCCGTAGTCATTAGACACCAATTAAGCAAGATTCCCTCAATTTCAATTTATTCTTAAGACGCCTTAAGCGTAAGCCTTTAATTTGAGACATTTCCTAGAATCCAAATAATGTAATGGATTTTGCTTAAAATTGGAATAAGGATTCTAGACGTAAGGTTTAGTATGATTATATCTCGATTTTAATCTTTGTAAAGGGGAACATAAAAGTGGTGCAAAACTGTTCTGTTCGGGGGATTAATTAATTCTTTTAGTTTAGAAACTTTAAATAATGAAAAAAAATAAATAGAAATAATCATCTACTCTAAATTTTATTCTGTGCAAGCACCTGTTTGTTATCTCACTTCTATAGTGTAGCTTAATTGCCATAAATATATTTTTATAACTTACTACCTAGCTCTACTTACGCATTGAGCACTGTTGAAGTAAATACTGAAAATTGATACATAAAAAATTATATCTCCTTATAAAATTTTATGTGGATACATGAAATAGTAATATATATATATATATATATATATATATATATATATATATAAAATGGGTGTGAGTGTGCGTATTTATGTGTGTGTGTGTGTATGTATCGCTCACCTATTCACAAGACTCAAGATTAGACCACACACACACATAAATACGCACACACACACCCATGCGCGCACACACACACAGGCGTGTGGTTATAGTGACAGAGAGGGGGATAAAGGTTGAATTACATACATACATATACATACACACACACACATACATACACACACACACATATATATATACATACACACATATTTGCAAAAGATAAGTTAATGCAAACGAACTTATCTTTTGCAAATATGTGTGTATATGTGTGTGTGTATGTATATATATATATATATATATATATATATATATGTGTGTGTATGTATGTGTGTATGTATATGTATGTAATTCAACCTTTATCCCCCTCTCTGTCACTATAACCACACGCCTGTGTGTGTGTGCGCGCATGGGTGTGTGTGTGCGTATTTATGTGTGTGTGTGTGTGTATGTATCGCTCACCTATTCACAAGACTCAAGATTAGACTACACGCATACGGGCGCACACACGCACGCAGACGCGACATCATTCTTGGAGACGACGAAAGCAATAAAAAGTATTAAATTTCAAAAGAAACTCTACGCACCCTAGAAAACTGAAATGACCGATAGATCATGGATGAATAACACGTACTTGACCAAGAGAAGCAGGAAAAATGGCAAATAGAAAATAAATAAAAAAATAAAAGATACCCACACACCCGCAAACCCACGCATGCGCAAAAACAATAACAAATTTCCTCAAATGAAACCACATTCTCTCAAATCGAAAGACATTTCTTCAAATGGATTTACATATCTGATGAAAGCGGACCACCGCTTGAAACGCGTTATATAAAATTATAAAATGGTAAAACAACAAAATAATAAATAAATGTTGAAAAAAACATTCTACAAATGTTGGTAGCCTTACTCCTTTACATATATATATATATATAGTCTCGGAAGTTTCTCAACCATTAAAACTAAAAAAAAAAAATTAAAAAAATTATATAAAAAAATAAAAAATAAAATAAAAACTTATAGTCTCAAGTCTTCCAGTGGAAAATCACTCATGTAAGTCAATTTATTTTTTACAGTTATTATATTAGTTAGTTTCTTACACTATTTTAAGGGATCATCAGTTGTTTACCATGAAAAACTGTTTCGGGAATTTATATATAGGATCAAATATAAACCAAAAGTAAAACTTTTCGTAGATGGAACCTATAGTGAAGAGGTTTAGCTCAATATATGAGATAGAGCAATTGTAGAGATAGAAGAAGATATTTATCACTCTTTTTTCTTCTATCTCTCTCTCTATATATATATACAGGGTGTCCCAAAATAATGTATACACCCTTTGAATTGTTATAAGTCGTTCAATTTACTGATTTTTATTTGCAAGATTGATAAACAAGATTGAGTAAGAATATTCATTTAAAAATACTGACAGTAAAATTAACAAAAACATAGAAAATTAACTTTTAACAAAGATAAAGGCTACTTAGGGTAATTTCAGAATGTTCATAAAATGAACCCTCATCCTAACCCCAACCCATTCTGCCCAATACACTTTCCATTTAGTGAAGACGTGAAGAATTGTACCTACAAACGTCCTGCGACATTTACTCCGGTATTTGAGCACATTCTACTACAATTACTACTCCCATTTGTTTGCAATTACTTCAGGTTTCTTGCTTTAAACATTGTAGCCTTTACGTTTATTAAAAGTTAATTTTCTATGTTTTTGTTAATTTTACTTTCAGTATTTTTAAATGTGTATCTTACTGTTCTACTCTTTTATCAATTTTGTTTGCAAATCAAACTCGGTAAATTGAACGAGTTATAACGATTCAAACGATGTATACATTATTTTGGGACACCCTGTATATATATATACACATATATATATATATACATATATATATATATATATATATATATATATATATATTATATAATATGTGCGTGTGCGTATAAGGGAGAGGTTAAGTAGATATTCGTGTAACATAAGATGCCACGGCTTTATGTTGCGTTCTCTATAGACCAATGTTGTTATCATTCAAGGAGTATTTGAAATTCTATCCTTCTCTGGGGCAGCCATTAGACCAGCTATACACATTTCCGTGCAAAATTAACTGGATACGCCCATTAATGTGAAGGACAATAGTCGAATAAAATATACAATTGCACTCTTAAGATTAAAAATGCGATCCTTTTTTTTTTTAATTAATTTAATTAAAAAAAAAATTTAATCGAAAACTTTTTTTTTTATTTAATTAAAAAATGTTTTTTAATTTAATTTTAAAAACATTTCCAGCATAATTGAAAAATTTTTTTTCATTTAATTGAAAAAAAATTTTTTTTTTTAAATTTTATTAAACTTCTTTAAATATTTAAAAAAAATTAATAAATTTATTCATTCATTTCATTTTATTTAATTGAAAATATTTTTTATTTAAGTAAAATTTTTTTTCAATTTAATAAAAAAATAAATATATATATAAGTAAATATGAAGGTGAGAATTCCGAGGCAGAAGCAATGCTGAAAAACCGGAAGATGGAATAAGAATGAACAAAAATATATACATATATATAATCTCACACACACGTATACATATATATTACCTAATGATAGTTTTATTGTCTTTTAGTTTTTTTGTTTTTTTTTTACTTATTTGTTTGTTTATTTATTGTTAGCCTAAGGTAAATGTTATTCTGTGCAGGCAGCTGTTTGCTATCTCACTTTTACAGTGTAGCTTAATTGCCATAAATATATTTTCATAACTTACTACCTAGCTTAAAAAATTTTTTTTTTTAAACATAGTTCACCCCAGACAAGGCAGGCTGCCACTGTAGACGTAAGGAGTTACTGAGAAGAAAGAAGAGGGATCAACCTTACGTATCGAGCACTGAAAATTGATACATAAAAAAATTATATCTCCTTATAAAATTTTATGTGGATACATGAAATAGTAATATGTGTATATATATATATATACAGGGTGGGCCAAAATAAGGGTCCTATCTTTAAATTTAAATAACTTGAATTTGAATAACTTCCACAAAATAAAAGTTAAACTCACCAAACTTTATGTGTGTGTAGACTGACCCTTCCGAGATTTTTTGAAATAAACAAAACAAATTTTAGCCGAAAAACACTTCTTAAAACTTACAAAAACTAAAGTATTGTTTTTTACACTGTTTTGAGTTTTTTAAGCAAAAATAATGTTTTCTAAATGAGGGTACGTTCCTTAGGGCTAATACGGCTCATGCTTGCTTCGGAAGGGGTCCTTTACTTATTCTAAAAAAAAAAAATTTTTTTAAATCAATAAATAAAAAAGTTATGAATTTTTAAAAATAGGACCCTTATTTTTGCCCACCCTGTATATAAAACATAAAATATAATAACACGAAATTGAGTCTCAAAAATGTAATTGTCTGAGTGATGCTTGAAAAAAACGCACGGTTGGAATAAATTATTGCATCGACAATTATGTGATTTCGTGTTATTATATTTTATGTTATTCTTGCTCTGTTTACTACATTGAGCTCTCATACCCAGATTTCCTCCTGGAATTATCCCATTATAACACAAATATATATATATATCACACACATGTATACATATACATTACCTAATGAGAGTTTTATTGTCTTCTGAAAGAACCATGTCTGTCACGGCACTGGAATGGTGAGTAGCATTTTGAATAGCGGACTTCTTGCGAAGATCAAACAAGCAGATTTCACCATTATCGGCACCGGAAAAGAGACGAACTTCGGTCTCCCCAAATGGCTGAAAAATAAGAGAGCTAAAGAAAAAAAAAAAAAAGGGTCAAATATCTGAAAGCATTTTAGAAAGAGAAAGGTATTATTATCAAGATGAAGGGAGCCCACACTTTCTCGGCTTGTAGACTACTTTAAATAACTATCTACAGACATTCAAAAATGCTAAACATATCATCTATCTGTATTATTCGTATCATTCGGCTACTGTTCTCATCTTGGATGTTTTTATCACAACGTTTCGGCCGATGTAACCTCCGACCTTCTTCAGGTGCATCTTGTCGAACTCGGGAATCTTTATGTCGAATTCATGCCTCTTCCTAAAAAAACGGATACAGCATTTAAGGAAGCTGGTGAATGTGAATTTATAAGCATCATAGATTTCCCTTAATTCATGTCAATGGTCGATAGCATAACGGTAAGAGTTCTCGACTGCTGAAATAACGTCCGGGTTTTGAATGACAGTTTGAGGTACTCGCCCAGACTGTCTCTGGATGAACTTATATATATATATATTTTAAACCTTTCGTCCCCGGACACTTTGTCAACGGACATTCACCAACTGAACAGACTCTATATTTTGATAACCATTTTATACATACACTCTTACTTTCTTAAATTTTTCAAATTTTGGCTATTCCCCTGCCAGACACCTTATCAACGGACATTCATCAACTGGACAGACTCCATTTTTTTTTTTTTTTTTTACACGCATGCACTTACTCTCCATTAGTTTATATTTTTTCAAATTTTGAGTTTTCCACTGCCAACTTATCCATCTATGTAATTCCTCTGATGATAAGATTTTAATCTTTGAAAAGCCTGGCTTAAGGAAAGAAAAAATAAACATGATTTTATCGAGTACACCTTGCATTAAACAATCGAAGATGAAATAGATTTGTCATCCGCACATCTTTGTCTCTCTTCCTTCATTTATCTTTATAATTGCTCTATCTCGTATATTGAGCTTAAATCATTTCACTATAGATTGAATTCTCTAAAAGTATACTTTTAGTCTCATATTTTATATATATATATATTAAAATAGGAGAGTTCATATTTTTTATTTTTTTAAACATCTTTTTAAGAATTTATTATTATAAAAATAACATCACGTCCATTTTCCATTCTTACGGACTGCTACAAACATACAGAACTATTACAACTTCACACTCTGAAGATGCTAGGTATCTAGCGAAATTATTACTCAAAAGATCAAAGTAAAAAAAATGAAAAAGATTTTTTTTTATTAATAAATATCACATCTAAACATGCTTTTAGCCTCATTTATTATATATATATATATATATATATATATATACAGGGTGGCGCAAAAGTCATGCATTAGTTTGAATCAGTACCAACTGATTCAAACTAATGCATGACTTTTGCGGGATTGTTTGGCGAGCGCTTAATTAGCAGATTTTCTGATTTTAACTGGCCTTCACCGGATTTAACAGCCCTTGACTTTTTCCTTTGGGGTTATCTTAAGGAAAGGGTATATGTGAACAAGCCTACAACGATTTAAGAGCTTAAAAGCAATATCAGACATGAAATCCAAGAACTAGAGCCAGTTATTCTAAGGAGTGTAATGGAAAATGCCCTAACTAGAGCCCGTCTTTGTGAGGCCGAAAATGGTGGCCATTTAAAGGATATTATTTTTTAAAACTGCTGCAACAAAATTACCAAGTAAATGTATTATTTATCAGAAAAGCCTAGTTTCTATCACCTAAACAAACCAATGCGCGACTTTTGCGCCACCCTGTGTATATATATATATATATATATTCCATGAGAAATGCCAGTATACTGAAATCATATGCCCTTAATAGGGTTAAGATGAAAATTCATATACACTAAATGTACAAAAGCAAGGAAATTCCAAAATTTTTACACTTTTATTGTCATTAAGGGTATGCGAGCACAACAGGGCTATGTATTTTACTGGTAGGAACTTTTCTTCAGCGCACCTCACACACTTCATCCACTCATGCATAGATATTTATACTGTAGTGATGTGATAATGAAATGGTTTGGTTGATATGTAGTCATACCCTTAATGACAATAAAAGTGTAAAAATTTGGGAATTTCCTTGCTTTTGTACATTTAGTGTATATGAATTTTCATCTTAACCCTATTAAGGGCATATGATTTCATTTTCCTGCATTTTTCATGGGATGTCACTACTTTTGTAAAGGCTATGCCTCAATACAATGCCTTCTCATAAGATTTTTTGGAATTTTCTGGAAAACTAAGGTATATGGTAAACTGAAATTAAAAAGCCATCAACTAGACCCTAGAACCTCTATCTCTGCCAAAAATCAGCTGAATCCATCAAATAGTTGATGAGATACAGGGTGGCACATACATACGTACGTACACACGGATAACATGATTTCATGATTGAACTTTCTGGATCTCTGGGTTGCCTTGACTAATGATGCTGAAATTCTACACACTTATAGAACCTATCAAATAAAAATTTTGTGCAAAGTTTGAACTAATTTGGATTATTGGCTTTTGAGTTATGATTGATCAAAGAAATGAGATTTCCAGCATAGGCCATTCGTGTAGTCTATTAAGGGATAGAGCGCTCTCGTGCCTCCCTTGATAAAGAGTAATCACTACAGAGTATCTGGTTTGAAAATGTTTTTTTTATAAGATAAAATAAAATCTGAAATTTTGGAATGTATATATGCTCTGTTGTAACTAGTTGACAATCATTGAGCTTAAATTGGAAAAGGTTGGTAAACATAAAATAGTGAAAATATATGCTAAAACATATTTTCACACACACACATTTTTTTTTACTTAATTTATACCAAACATGGTACATTGCCATTTAGACGTAAGGGGCTACTGTGGATTAGGGACCAGAATTATAAGGGGCATCCTAAGTAGGGAGTTGAGCAGCGAGATGTTTATTTAAATTTCTGCATGTCGGTACAGTCAAGGAAACAGGGAGCAGGAAAGGAATTCCAAAGACTAGCAGTTCGAGGAAACAAGCTATTAGAGTAGAAAGTCCTCTGGCATCTGGGGACCTCAACAGTGAATGGATGGGATTTAGCTGATTGTCAGGTGTATTTAAGTCAAGGGGGCACCAGAGCAGCAAGTTCATCGGAGCACATTCCATTGAAGTACTTGTAAAACAAGCACAAGGATGCAACATTGCATCGATGGGACAGGGGGTGGAGTTTGGTAGATCGTGAGGGACCTATTAGATGACAGACTTTTTTTTGGGGACCCTATCGAAGAGGGAGAGACTAGTTGATGATGCAACAGCCCAGATGTGACAACAATGCTCCATGCATGGGCAGATAATAGCCTTGTAGAGATATAGTATACTGGCAGATGTGAGAAGTTTTCTAGCACGGTGGAGGGAGCCCGCTTTCTTTGCAGCTGCCGTGGCAGTATCTTCTATGTATTTGTTCCAATTCATGTTACCCGCGAAACCTAAACGCAACGATAACATATCCACACCCTCTTGAGAAAAAAAAAAAAAAATCAAGCAATAAAGCCTAAGCAATCAAAAGGCAACTTACGTAATCACACCTGTGCCGCCCCGTTTGAAACTGTGAGTGCAAAATCTGTAATCCGTGTCCCATACTTTTATAGAGGAGTCTGTCCCACCGGTTGCTAGGAGGTTCCCTGCCTCATTAAACACCATGCAGCGGATGTGATTTAAGTGCAAAGACTGAAAGAAAAAGAAAACGAATTTCATATAGAAGTTTGGTTTGCGGCATATCAACCCTCTATGGGTTATTTAATGTCGAATAAAGTTGTCAAATGGAATCCTATAAGTAGGATAATGATTTTATAATTTTTGAAAAGAGAAAGAGAGAGAGAAAAAGGAAAAGAGAAAGAGTGAAAGAAAGAGAAGGAGAGAGTGAAAGAGTGAGAGAGAGAGAAAGAGTGAGAGAGAGAGAGAAAGAGTGAGAATAAGAGAAATAGAGAGAGAGATAGGTTTGGTTTGTTTTACGGCATATCAACCCTCTATGGGTTATTTAATATCGAATAAAGTTGTCAAATGGAATCCTATCAGTAGGATAATGATTTTATAATTTTTGAAAAGAGAAAGAGTGAAAGAAAGAGGAGAGAGAGAGTGAAAGAGAGAGAGTGTGAAAGAGAGAGAGAGAATAAGAAAAAGATATAGGTTTGGTTTGTTTTACGGCATATCAACCCTCTATGGGTTATTTAATGCCGAATAAAGTTGTCAAATGGAATCCTATAAGTAGGATAATGATTTTATAATTTTTGAAAAAAAAAAAAAAAAAAAAAATTTTTTTAAATAAATTTTTTTTAACAGTTCAACTTCTTTGATGAAGTCTAAGATTTTGGTTTGTTTTGTGTCTTTAAAAAGGTCCTTCAGATTTTTCGAGTTGTCGTGTTTGCTTCGGCTTTATCGCAGATCCTATTAAATGTTTGACTGTATAAGGTTCTTAACATGATATACACATTGGAGACTCTTCACTTTCCAATAAATGTTTGTGACTACTACAACCCCTTCTCTTCTTGCCTATCTGTAGCCTAGGAGCCGCTCATCAGTAGTTGGCCAAATCTTGTGTAATTTATTACTTTGGGATTCATCTCAAGATTCTTGCTATTTTTCTTTGATTATCCTGTTTATCGAAGGTCGAAGATCAGTGTATGGGATCCTAGTATTGGTAGGTATCATGTTCAGCGATTCTTTTGCTGTTCTATCCGCTTTTTCGTTTCTGACAAATGGTAGCTGTCCGAGTCGATATGATGTGAAAGTATCCAAAATCTGACGATCTCCATTGATGTGATTCACGACAAGATGAGTGCATGTAGGTTCACTCCGATAAAGACAACGGGTTTTTCTTTGCCATTCGGTGGAAAGATTGTGTGCGACCCGACATGTATGTCGAAGCACAGAATAAATTACGTACACAGTTGAAAATATCTAGTTTTTCAAAGCAGTTCCTTATTAATTCATTTAGTTGCAAATAATATCTTTTTGATAAAGAGCAGAGGGCTGCTTGAAATATTAAAATAACACTTATAATTGTATGAATAATTTTTATTAATTTTTATTACGTCTACAGTGGCGGCCTGCCTTGTTTGGGGGGAACTTTGTTAAAAAATTTTTTTTTTTAAATCATCATCCCAGATTTGCAAAAAAATATGTGACCGGAGGCCAAGACAATACCAGTCTATGTGGTTCAGTATCCATCGGAACAGATACTACACTTTGATCTCAGCCAAAAGGCCAAGAAAGACTTGAACATTTAACAATAATCGCCATTGAAAGTATGGTTCAGACAACACGCTGGTTGATGAAGAAAATGGCTTTAATTAATTGTATTAATAATTTTTATTAATATCACCTTATCGGAATGTATTGTAAATACGTATGGAAACTTGATAATAGCAGTTATAAGTGTATATTTGTAAATCTGAATTTAATTGAAGGTTAAAAGAAATGTATTATGTAAATGAGGAAGCCCGTCTAGTTTCTAAACGACGATTATTAAGGGTATATAAGGCCGTTGAAATCTATAAATTTAAGTAAGATTCTTGCCACGTTTACACTTCTAATCGCAGCCTCGTCTTGAAATTTCGTTCTTCTCTAATCTAATAATGTTATTTAATGTTATCTAATGTAAATTTAATTAATTAATAATAGTTTCCTAATTCTACAGGTATACAAATATAATGAACGCTGACTTGAAAAGCTTAATTAATTAAATGTTAATTACTCGACGACCCCCCCCCCTCCCCTCTGTTTACAAAAATTCCCCAGGACGGACAGACAGACAGAGAAAGTGCTCGTTATATTATCATTTGTTAAATGTGAAGGAATTCATTATTTTTAGCTGAGAAACATTTCATATATACCCTATTAACTCCTACTACCCTCGAGTTTTTTTTTTTTTAAATAGTAAAGGGTACGTTAGCTAGTAGATATCTCATGATTTGTATTCGCTGGGCATCGTTGACATGTACATAGGAAATCGGGTCATGGGGGTCAACGTTTTCACTCAGATGTCACTTTGACCTGCTGTTGTTGGAAACTGACGCGATGTCACATGGCTGAAAGAGAGAGGAAGCAAGAGAAGTACAGAGTTCATTGGGAAGCGTTGAGCCAACAGCACGTGTAAGTAATCAATAATAAATTATGGGGCCACTAGCAGAAGAGAAGGCAACACCGACAGCTTGATAAATGGCCCTTTCTCCAAAATTCAGAATATTCTCTTTTCTTTGGTTGTTTGTGAGACTTCAATTGCAAGTGAGAATCAGCAGAACACATTGCCATGGGATTGCTTCCCTTATGGCTACAACATGGTTATCTTCAAATCAAATGTCAATAAACGTTTGTCATATTTCATTTATTATTTTTAATCCTCTCATAATATTCATCATCATTCAACTGCCAACTTATTAACACCTGCCCTCGAGTGGCTTTTAGCCTTGATAGGTGGTCA
Organism: Sepiola atlantica; assembly: GCA_963556195.1. Lineage (NCBI taxonomy): Eukaryota > Metazoa > Mollusca > Cephalopoda > Sepiida > Sepiolidae > Sepiola > Sepiola atlantica. Next base: position 45,087,406 of record OY744554.1, read on the forward strand.
TTTGTTAGTAAATTTAAAAGATACTCACTCTCCAGTTCTGTCCATTCGGTTCCTTTGTCTTGAGATTAAACAACTGTAAATTGAGACTCGTGTCGGCCACAACCAGTTTCTATAAAATAAATAAGTCGACATGTAATCAGGTTTGTAACACTCCGTTGCTTTTCATTTGTATTGTAGAAGCATTTTTCAGAGAGTTCCGTACGGGTTCTCCGGAAAAGATGCTGTATTATATTCTAATTGATTTTATAGTCCTGAACAAATTAGGTCATCTCCCTTACACCCTAATTGATTTTATAGTCCTGAACAAATTGGGTCATCTCCCTTACACCCTAATTGATTTTATAGTCCTGAAAAAAATAGGATGATCTTTTACACCCTGATTGATTTTATAGTCCTGAACAAATTGGGTTATCTTCCTTACACCCTAATTGACTTTATAGTCATGAAAAAATTGGGTTATTTCCCTTACAACTTTATTGATTTTATAATCCTGAACAACTCGAGTCATTTCTCTTATACCCTAATTTATCTTATCCTGTGAAATGGAAGACCTTGTTTAGGTCAAGATTTTGAAGAATGCTATTGAAAGTAAAGGTCCGAGAGTGAATGTTACCAACACGAAAGTGATAATCAGTGGTTGTAGTGTTGGAAAGCCCCCCCCCCCCAAACAGGAATTTCCCCTGCTCAGTTTGTGGAGAGGGAGTCTGGCGTAATTCAATCTTTTGTGGTACTTGTAAGCATTGGGTACACAAGAAGAGCAGTGGAAGTACTGGTAGGTTGAGAGATGATAACCAATTTGTGTGCAAAAAGTGTAAGACAATGGAGATGGATGAGAACTCAGATGTGGAGAAAGTATATCTGGATGATGAAGCTATTGAGGTTGACGAGATGTTTGGTTACCTTGGTGATACGATTGGAGCACAGGGTGGAGCAGGTGCTAGTGTGATTGTAAGAGTTAGGAGTGAATAGAATAAGTTCAGGGAACTTCTGCCATTACTAACCAGCAGAGCATTACCACTGTTGACCGAGGGAAAAGTCTATCGGGCATGTGTACACAGTGTGATGATGTATGGAACTTGAGGGTTGAGGACATGCGTTGCATGGAGAGAAATGATATGAGAATTATACGATGGATGTGTAATGTGAGTCTTAAAGACAAGCTTAGATCTGATGACCTCAGAGGAAGATTAAATCTGGACAGTATAGGGAGATGTGTGCAGAGCAGGAGACTTCGATGGAATGGGAACGTTAAAAAGAATGGGTGAGAGTTCTTGGGTTAGTAGATTTAGAACAGTTGAGGCAGCAGGGGCAGTTCACAGGAAACCATGGGATAAAAATGGACGTGAGAGAAAGAGGGATAAATAAAGACCTGGTCAGAGATAGGTTACTTTTGGAAGTCAATTTCTTAAAGCCGTTCAACGCATGACAGCATGTAAAACGGACGTTAAACCGAATATAATGATGAAAGAATTGATGAAAGTTCTTTGGATTAGTAGATGTAGAACAGTTGAGGTAGCAGTGTTAGTTGGCAGGGGAAGGTCAAGGAAACCATGGGAGGAAGTGATAAAAATGGACGTGAGAGAAAGAGGGATAAATAAAGACCTGGTCAGAGATAGGTTAATTTGGAAGTCAATTTCTTAAAGCCGTTCAACGCATGCCACCATGTAAAACGGACGTTAAACCGAATATGATGATGAAAGAATCGATGAGGGTTCTTTGGTTAGTAGATGTAGAACAGTTGAGGCAGCAGGGTCAGTTCACAGGGGAAGGCCAAGGAAAACATGGAATGAAGTGATAAAAATGGACCTGAGAGAAAGAGGGATAAATAAAGACCTCGCCAGAGATAGGTTAGTTTTTTAAGTCAATTTCTTAAAACCTCCAACACATGCCAGCATGTAAAACGGACGTCAAACCGAATATGATGATGACTGTTAATTGTTAAGATAATTCTCAAATTAGATGAATAGTAATGTATCTGTCCCGTTTGGAGAGCTGGATTTTCTCCACATTAACTCTGTCCTCGTGGGGAGGCAAGTAAATCAGGACATTAGATGACTGATAGAACTACGTATTTTGATTGCTTTGTCTAAATATGAGATGCACAGCAAAGGAAGGAGAGCAAAAGAAAATGAAAAAAAATACAGAAAACTGCGGTTGAAACAGACATCGAGTGTACACAAACATGTATATATTTTTTTTTTTATAGTCGAAACTTCAGAATTAAAAGCAAGAGAAAGGAGGAAAGAGAAATAAAATCCAGCCAAATAGCAGCAGAAAAATAAGGAGGGAAGGCTCTAGCGATTTTGCAGAAATCTTTTTCGTATTTAAACAAAAGCGGAGAAATCACATCCATGTGAGGCTCTAGCGAATTTAAGTGGAGATCCGCTTTTTTTTTCTGGATTAAAAAAGCGGAATTCCGTGAAAAAAAACGAGACCTCACATCCACGCTGATATTTAGACGTGTAATAAACTACTTACCTGTCCATCGGGCGAGAGTTGCGTACATGTCACACTTAATTCACCCTAGAAAAAAAAAAAATCGAAATATATTATAATACATCAAAATATGTAAATGTAAACAAAAAAAACAAAAGAAAAAAAAAAGAAAAGAAAAAGAAAAAAAAGTAAAAAAAAAAAAAGTAAAAAAAAAAAGAAAAGAAAAAAGTTATACAAAAGTGAGAAATTATTTCCATCAAAAGGTTTGAAAATTAAAAATAAATAAAAAAGCCGAGAGGGGATAAAATCAAATATTCGACAGGTAGAATCAACAACAGAAGGGAATACATTGGAGTATTCCCACTTAAAAAAAATGTTTGTTACCATAGTTTACCCCAAACAAGGCAGGCCGCCACTGTAGACGTAAGGGGCTACTGAGAAAAAAGGGTGAAAGTTTTTTTGTTCTTTTTTTGGGGGGGGGGGGGGGGCAACCTAAATTGGGAGCTGTGCAGAGAGATGTCTGTTTACATTAGTTTTAAATTTCTGCATGTCAGTACCGTCAGGGAGCAGGGATGGAGTTCCAGAGTCCAGCAGCACGAGGAAAGAAGCTTTTGGAGTAGAAAGCTCTTCGGCATCTGGGGACCTCCACAGTGAATGGATGCGATTTGGCAGATTGTCGGGTTGGTCTAGTCAATTTGCGTCGTGGGGGCACCAGAGCAGCAAGCTCATCAGAGCACAATCCATTGAAGTACTTGTAAAACAGGCACAAGGAAGCAACATTGCGGCGATGGGACAGAGGCTGGAGCTTGGTGGATAGTGAGGAACCTTCGATATAATAATTGTTTGATAAACAGGTGTTCCGTCCAGACTGATCCAAGCCAGGTTAAATTCACATTTCCGATTGAAAAAAGTAAAAAAAAAAATAAAATAAAATAAAATTTACTTACCAAAGGGATTGTCCACAAAGTTTGGCCTGTGCCTCGGCAGACGATGTTCACCTGAGATTTGTAGGTGCAAACGAGGTGCTCACCTGTAACCTGGAATACAAAAAGAATACGAAACGATGATAAAATAGACGTCGAAGAATATTTGGATTCAGAAAAAAAATCGTTTTCTTTTTTACTGATGGTTCATCGCTTGTCAAGGCTCGGGAGCCACTCGAGGGTAAGGGTTAAAACAATGTTTTCTTTTCATGTAATTTTTTCACAAAAGAAAAATTTGCAATTTAGTTAAAGATTTCTTACGTCTTACTTAGACATGTTTCGGAATCTTTTTTGAGATAAGGACTGATAATTTGGACTACTTTTCTCATCTTCGCTATTATTTTCACAACGTTTCGGCTGATGTAACCTCCAACTTTCTTCAGGTGCATCGCTGACTCGGGAATCTGTAAGGAATTTTCAACAAAATTCACGGGGGTAGCTTGTTCTCATTCCGTCAGCCATGACCGGGTAGAAGTCTTAAGTAATTCGTAATTGCATTCTTAGTATTGCCTGTGTTGAGGATTGAACCTTCAACCTCCAGAAGACTGTCAGGAATTAAATAATTTGTTGACATATTTATTTTTGTATAATTTGGATTATTCAGACTACTGTTCTCATCTTGGATGGTATTCTCACAACGTTTCGATCGATCTAACCTCCGACCTTTTTCCGGTGCATATTGTCGAACTCGGGAATTTCGAACGGAACCATTTAGTTCATTTATAAAGGTAGCTTGTTCTCGTTCCATCAGCCATGACCGGGTAGAATGTTTCTGAGGAATGCACCAGCCTAAATAAATTCTTGGCCTTTTGACTAAGATCAAAGTGTAGTATCTGTTCCGATGGATACTACACCCCATAGACCGGTGTCGTCTTGGCCTTCGGGGCTTGATTTCGCTGGTCTGTGGGTTTGTCCTGTGCAGTTCTAGGAGGTCCACCCTCCCGGGCTTTGCCTTCTCACCCTTTGAGAAGGGGTTAGTTTATTGCTTACTACCGGGGAATGCTGACGGGGAGGAAGATATATTACATCAAATCCATGATTCGCTGGATTCTCGTTCCGTCATCAGCCATGACCAAGTATAAATCTTAAATAATTCGTAATTATATTCTTAGTATCGCCCGCATTGAGGATTGAACCTTCAACCTCCAGAAGACTGTCACTTAGCACTTATATCCGTTGCGCAACGGTTTCATCGACCGAAAGTCGTGAGAATAGCAATGTGAAATCTGACCAAACCCAACACATCACGTCAGAGGATTTGCTGAAAGCGCTGTTCGTGACATAAATTATTTTAAAAGAAATACAGTTCATTTGCTTTTGACACCTGAGGATGATTCGACGAAGAATCGGAAACGTTCGTGAAACGTATGGAACATTTATTAATTTAGTTCATTTATAAAGGTAGCTTGTTCTCGTTCCATCAGCCATGACCGGGTAGAAGTCTTTAAGTAATTTGTAATTGTATTCTTAGTATAGCCCGCACTGAGGATTGAACCTTCAACCTCCAAAAGACTCTCACTCGGAACTGATTATTACTGAAAACTGATTATTACTGAAAACTGATTATTACTCGGAATTTTATCCATTCGAAGTTCTGTGCAAATTCCAGAGTCCGACAAGATAGATCTGAAGAAGGTCGGAGGTTACATTGGCCGAAACGTTATTAGAATAACATCCAAGATGAGAACAGTAATCCGAATAAGCGAAATAATAAACAAAACTGTTGGTCTGTGGTCTTAAAAACAAAAACGTAATTTCACATCAATTTCATATTTAATCCGATCAACAGTTTCTGTTTTGATGTCATAAGAGTTGGAGTAACTAACTCTCCCAGAGTCCCAGGTCCTCTTCCTGACGCTAATGACACCACAAAGAAATCCAATAAGAGCATGGCGATATTTAAGTCCATTTTTCTAATTCCACCACTTATAGTCTCTCGTGTTGATAAGCAATTTCCCCTCAAACGTTATTTTTAACTACTTAAAAATGTTTCCATGTATTATAATCTGTGTACATTAATAATACTGGTGTTGTGGCCAAATTGATAAGACACCAGCCTGCTAAGATGTGATTCCCAGTTCAATTCCTGTCTGGGGATGCAAAAATCTTCTTTTTATTTTTTTTACATTTATTCTTATTTTTATATCACGTTAGGGTTAGTGGTCCACTTTTAACTTTGATAAAGTGGAAAAAAAAGGTGGTAGAGAGAGAAAGAGAGGGAAAGAAAGAAAACGCGTGAGAGAGAGAAAAAAAAGCGAGAGAGCATGAGAGAGAGAAAGAAAGCGCGCACACGCGAGAGAGAGAGAATTTTTTAAAGAAAAATGTTACACATACATTTTTTTAATGTGTTAACCATGCCCCCGGGCAATGCCGGGTGGCCCTGCTAGTGTGAATATATAATGTGCATAATTTGTTACGAGTGAAAGATGATTTCTTTGATCAGAATCAGACCTTTTTTAAATTTTGCGAGACAAGTGTTTCAGACCCGACACAAAGTAAATTTTTTTTTTTTTAATTACTTCAAAGTATTTAGCGTAACCAGAAAAGTAATTTTGCAGAAAATACAAAGGATTGTGCAGCAATTATCGGAAACGTTTGTTAATGACTTCAAATGATGGAAACGTTAACTTACAGAGATTTTTCCACTATTGTAGAATGGTCCGTATTCAGATGAAACCTCCAGACTGAAAGACATGAAAAAAAAGTTGTTTTTTTAGTAAATAACATTTTTTTAAATAAAAAACAAATTTTTAAAATAAATAATAAAAATGTTTATAAATAAAAATAAATTTTTTTTTAAAATAAAATTTTTCTTTAAAATAAAATTTTTTTTTAATAAATAAAATTTTAAATATTCAGATGAAACCTCCAGACTGAAAGACATGAAAAAAAGTTTTTTTTTTGAATAAATAAAATTTCAAACAAAAAACAATTTTTTTTAAATAAATAAAAAAAATTAAAAAATGTTTATAAATAAATAAAAAAATTTTTAATAAATAAAATTATTTTTTTTTTAAATAAATAAAAAATAAAAATTTTTTAATGAATAAAAAAATTAAAAAATGTTTATAAATAAATTAAAAAATTTTTTTTAATAAATAAAAATAAAATAATTTTTTTTTAATAAAAAATAAATAAATAAATTTTTTTAAATAAAATTTTTTTTAAATAAAAAATAAATATTTTTTTTTAAATGAATAAAAAATAAATACAAATTTTTTTTAAATAAAAAATAAATAATTTTTTTTTTTTAAATGAATAAAAAATAAATACAAATTTTTTTAAATAAATGAAAAAAAAAAAAAAATAATAATTTTTTTTTTTTTAAAATAAAATAAGAGTAACATTTTTTTTTAAATAAATAAAAAATAAAATGCTGGTGGTATCTTCTAAATCCTACTAAATCTACTCCTGTTTATCAAGAAATATTACGACCAGGAACGAACTAAATACCCGTCAACATGATGGGGAAGGGTTCTGGACTGAAAACAGAAAACAGTTTTATTTTTGTCCCAATCTAGTTACCCTTTTTTAGGGAGCTAGATTTTCACCCCATTAAAAACCGACCTTATGTCTAACTTTCTTTCCCTCAGGGGGACACAGGTAAATTGGGACTTACCAATACTTAATCTGATTGGTTAAAAATTATACTAATAATAAAAACCATAATACGGGATGGTCGACTCTAAAGTAGCCCGACCTCTCAGCTATGTATTTTGTTTTCCGATCCATGTTCTTTGGTTGATGTTTGTTCTGACATATCCGTAAGTGGAAATAAAAAGACGAGGATTCCAAAGACAATCCGACGTTCAACAACTCTGCACTACTCTCTCAACATCAACCCAACTTTTCAATCGAAAAAAGTGCAGTTTTTATACTAATAAACCCACCACCAGTGCAAATTGACTGCCAGCCAGAGCCACCTAGCTTTAGAGACTCTGAACAACCAATCTGCAAAGGGGAGATAACTCAACTGCCAACTAGTGCAATCTCAATAAACAGATATTATCACCAAAGGAAATTAAAGGAACACAGATACTACGCTTTGCTCTTTAGTGTCATGCATTTGGAAACGGCAACAATGTTTACCCCTTGAAATCGGAGAATCCCCATGGACATATTGCATACATGAGTGATGGACAATAATGGACTGTACTCCCTCCCCTTATCATACGTACGCACGCGTACACTTAATAAAGGTGGAGAGGGGGGGGGGTCTAGTGTCGTGCATTTGGAAACGGCAACAATGTTTACACTGAGATACACGAATCCAAACAGTATCCAATTACCTCCCTTACATTAGTCAATCTGTAATTATCTCCCTTGTATATTTCTCATGCTAGATAAATAAATGCTTACGTGTCGATCTCTCTCTTACGAAGGAAGCGATCGAAGCGCACGCACATCAATGTTTGTCTCTCTTATTTATTTCTGTGTCTTACTTGAATTGTTATGTACGTGAGCCATTACGCCGAAAGCCGGGTACTAATGGAATCACAATAACAACGCTACATGCTCCTCGCCAAAAGGTCAATGAACGTCCCAGTCTTTATTTTATCACAGTTCATATATGCTATCGAAACCTGGGGACGTTATTCGCAGCGCCATTTAGCTTTAGAAACAGCCAATCTGCAAAGGGGAGATAACTCAATTGACAATTTGACTGCTAGTGTCATCTCAATTAACAGATATTGTCACCAAGGCAAACTAAAAGGGGCACAGTACTATGAGAAATAACTGAGGGTAGACGCTGTCAATCATTCGTCTTTATTGTCACACGACAAGGCATTTTATCACATTTGTCTCATCCATGAAAAAAACAAAAAAAACACATGCTTTGAAAAAAAACACCAAAAAAAAAATGCTTTGAAAAAAAACAAAAAAACATGGTTTGAAAAAGAAAAAAAAAACATGCTTTAAAAAAGAAACAAAAAAAAAACATGATTTGGAAAAAAACAAAACAAACATGCTTTGAAAAAGAAACAAAAAAAAACATGCTTTGAAAAAAAACACCAAAAAAACATGCTTTGAAAAAAAACACCAAAAAAACATGCTTTGAAAAAAAAAAAAACATGCTTTGAAAAAGAAAGAAAAACATGCTTTAAAAAAGAAACAAAAAAAAAACCATGCTTTGAAAAAGAAACAAAAAAAACATGCTTTGAAAAAGAAACAAAAAAAAACATGCTTTGAAAAAGAAACAAAAAAAAACATGCTTTGAAAATAAAATAAAAAACATGCTTTGAAAAGAAAAAAACATGCTTTGAAAAAAAACAAAACAAACATGCTTTGAAAAAGAAACAAAAAAAAACATGCTTTGAAAAAGAAACAAAATAAAACCATGCTTTGGAAAAAAACAAAACAAACATGCTTTGAAAAAAAAACATGCTTTGAAAAAAAGAAAAAAAAACATGCTTTGAAAAAGAAACAAAAAAAAAACATGCTTTGGAAAAAAAAAGCAAGTATGCAATGAAAGACCTACCATCATTGGGAGCTACTATGATAATCTTATGTCAATCTGTAATTTTCGCTTTAAACTAATCAACCCCGAGCTGCAGTATATTTATGGTAAAACTGTAACATATTTTATGCCCCCCCCCCCCATGCTAAGCCCCTGCAAGAAGTTCTTGGAAATGAGGTTGCCAGTTTGCGTGACGAACTGTTTCACCAAAGGAGAAAACATCACAAAAACGAGAACCAAACATAACGCCATGAACAGCCGTTTCATCACGCAATTTGCAGATTCACGTCCATCTCTACGCCCGGCGTGAGAAAACGCAAAAGTGCCACCAATTATTGCAGCTGTGCCTCGGCATCTTTTTCAGTTCCAAGTGACCATCGTGTGCCTTGTTAAAAGATGGGGGGGGGGGTTATAACGGTGTTGTTAGGGTTAGGGTTACCATAAAAATTATTATATATTAATACGATAGCGTGTGTTCGGGTGTCACGCTTACATCAAAATCTCTGCGCATGCGTGCCGCACCTAGATTTGGAAAAGCATTCAAGTCACCTAATTTTGGTAATATTTTCAAGTATTTCCATTTGGCGCAACGGTTAGCGACGTAGGATTTTGACGTCGGTTTTTTATGTCGGCCCGACATAATAGTGAAAAGTTAATCAAGTGTTGTTTTACATTTTTTTAAGGAAATTTCCTTTTTTATTAAATTTATTTTGCTGATTTCGTTGGGGTTTAGGTTTAGGGCAGGGTTTGAAATTAAGGTTCGGGCAGGGTTAAGAGTTAGGGTTAGGAATTAGGGTTAGGGCAGAGTTAAGAATTAGGTTTAGAAATTAGGGTAAAGGGAAGGGTTATGAATTAGGGTTAGGGCAGGGTTTGGAATTAGGGTTAGGGCAGGGTTTGGAATTAGGGTTAGGAATTAGGGTAAAAGGGAATGGTTATGAATTAGGGTTAGGGCAGGGTTATGAATTAGGGTGATGGCAGGGTTTGTAATTAGGGTTAGGACAGGGTTTGGAATTAGGGTAAAGGGAAGGGTTTGGAATTAGGGTTATGAATTAGGGTAAAGGGAAGGGTTATGAATTAGGGTTAGGGCAGGGTTATGAATTAGGGTTAGGACAGGATTATGAATTAGGGTTAGGGAAAGGTTATGAATTAGGGTTAGGGCAGGGTTATGAATTAGGGTTAGGGCAGGGTTTGGAATTAGGGTTAGGGCAGGCTCGTTTGCAGACGTCAAAGAGGAAGAAGAAGGGGTAGAGGAAGTGGAAGGAAGCATTTCGACCGGGTACTGTTCAGCTATTTGCGACGATATGGAAGCGAAGGGGTGTTTTCGAATGTAAAATTTCATGTTGAAATCGATCAGTTTGCAAGTTATTTGTTTCATTCAGTTTGAAAGTTTAGCTGTCGTCTGCTTATTCGTCTCGCTTCGGAGCTTTCCGGCATTTAACGTAAACCGCCGGAAAGCACCGACGCCGAGTAATTTTATTTATTGACAAAAAAATACGGTGCTGTTATAGATGACGCGCCTGATTTCCGTGGCTTCGGGTCGGCAACGATCGGGCAGGTCACGGAAGCGCCCGAGAGTTGCTTAGACGAAAACGCCAAGCGTTAATGGAAGACTTGCAGGCGATAATATAGGACGAATGAATTCAAAGAAAAAATACATAGATAAAAACCGGGGGGGGGGGGTGGAGGTAAATGAACCATTTTCAATCAAATGTGTAGAAATAATTTTTTTTGGGGGGGGGGATTTGTCAAAGTTTTCTTTTTTATTTGTTTCGATGTTTTTCTTTTCTTTTTCTTCTTGCTAACATAAAACAAAGAAAGGTTTAGGGGTTAGGGCTCCCGTTCTTAGCGATAGCCAAGCCCTGCATTCAAACTGCCAAGCTCTAACTGAAAGACTGGCAGACGCTAATATAAGACGAATCAATTCAAAGAAAAAATACATAGATTAAAATCATTTTTTTTGTGAAAATAATGTTTGTTTTAAGGAGGGGGGGGTAACATTTCGTCAATGTTTTTATAAGATAAAAGAAAGAAAAAAAAATGATATTATTCCGTCAGCACTCGGGCGCTTCCGTGACAGGCCCGATCATTGCCGACGTGAAGTCACGGAAATCAGGCGCGTCATCTATAACAGTACCAAAAATACAATTGAAGACCAAGAATAAATGTTATCAAATATTTGGGCGAAATATTCCAACAGGCCTTTGACCCGATCCATTCAACTTAAAAAAAAAAAAAAACACGTGGCGATGGTCGCACAAAAGTACATTAGGTTGATTTTAGGTGTTTCTGTAAAAAAAAAACATATTTCGAAATCAAAATAAGTAAATTGAATGCACTTACCAATTCTTTCCAGCTGCAGACATTCTCCACAGAATCGTCAGATAAAAACTAAAAACTTAAGTTGACAACAAAAAAGATGAGGAAATATGAAAGACGGAAAAAAAACACATGGTAGACAGAAACGGAAGTAAATTTTGTTGTTTTTGTTTATGCGCATGCGTTGAATCGATTTACTTCCGGTTTGTAAAAAAAATCAGTTTTTAAGATTTTATTTAGGATTTTGTTTTGCCAATAAAATTTAAATCAAATAATATTTTGGGGTAATCGTTAGTTGGCTCCCCAGAAGGGTTAGCGACCCCGCTGACTTCCGGGTTATCCTGCAGTAAATTTCAAGTACGGATGATCATAAATGATAAAAGAAACTTGTTTTTTAACGGAAAATTTAGAATTGTATTTTTAGTATAATAAAATAAGTGGGAATCTTTTACGATGCTGTTTCACAAAATACAAGACATTTCAAAACTTTATTTATATCAATAAAAAGAAGACATTTCAGCATATTTGATTCATAAAACATTTTTTATTAAAGATTTGTGATATTTTCATAAAAAAAAAAAGACATATTTGATTCATAAAAACAGATTTATTAAAGATTTGGTGTATATGTTACGACGCTCAACAGAGGCGCGAACGGGGTCCAAAAAAAGAACGAGAAAGAGTTTTTCTACTTACCTATGTAATTTGTTTGTATTTTTACGTAGTATAAATGGCTTTTTATTAGATGTTAAAAAAAAATTTCTAGTTTTTTAAAACATCTAGTTTCTCAAAGAAAAATTGCGGCCAGTCCCTCTATATTATTACGTAGAGCGGCCATTTTGAATTCTTCGAAAACCCTCTGTCGAACATAAATTTCTAATAAATAGCACTTCAAACGGGTTTAAAATACAAACAAATAGCACATGCAAGTTTGAAACTAACTTTTACAGCTTACAGTTACTTTTATTTGTTGTATTTTTGTTTTTTTAGCGTTTTTACTCTGCTGAGCGTCGTAAAAGATGCCCAAAACGGGGTCCAAAAAAAAAACGAGAAAGGGTTTAAAAAGATAAATTTGCAACAAGTAAAGTTGACCTACGTCGAGAATATATATTTTTCTACTTACCTATGTAATTTGTTTGTAGTTTTACGTATTATAAATGGGTTTTTATTAGATGTAAAAAAAAGTTTTAATAGTTGGAAATACTACAAACAAAATACATAGGTAAGTAGAAAAATATCTATTCTCGACGTAGGTCCACTTTACTTGTTGCAAATTTATGTTTTTAAACGTAAACTGCATAACTACCAAAATTTTTTTTAATTTTTTTTTTTTTAATTAAAGAACAGGGTTATAAACTTGAATAAAGCAAGAAAAATTGTTTTTGATTAATTTCCCAAATTTTACTATTACACCGGTTGCAATTTGCGACAAGATTAATCGCAAAAAATTTGACGGTCTCCTTCTTGGCCTTTTGGCTAAGATCAAAGTGTAGTATCTGTTCCGATGGATACTGCACCCCATACTGGTGTTGTCTTGGCCTTCGGGTCTTGATTTACGCCGGTCAATGGGTCTGTCCTGTGCAGTTCTGGGAGGTCCACCTTCCCAGGCTTTGCCTCCCCCCTTTGGGAAGGAGTAAGTTTATTGCTTACTGCCTGAGGCGCCCTTACCGGTGAATGCCGACGGGGACTGCCCAGGCAATTTTTAAACCCCACTTTCACGACCCGACCTTGGGTCACATCTTACTTGTGGGAGTAAGATAAAAACTGGCCTTGTGCCTAACTCCTGGAGAGGAATAAATCAATACATAGCTGAAAAGTTACAGATAACCTCGTGTGATAACTATGGTGCTCTTTTTACCCCCTCTTCTAACGAAAAATACAAGAATTTTAGAAAAAAAAATATTCTAAGAGACGGAAGTTAATTGAGGAGGAACAAAGTTTGGATGTGCACCGGCCACGACTTCGCGTTTGCGCATTGCTAACGTCTAAAACATCAAACCATGTGGGAAGACGAACCAGGTAATAACAAAAAAACAACAAAAAAAACAACTTTATTTACATTCGAGGTTTTCTTTCTTTTTTTGGTTTTTAGTAATTAAACTTTATTTTCCAGTCATTTTGGATTTCAGGTGATTTTTATGACTTTCGCCTTTATTTTATTCAACTTAGTCTATCTTTTAAAACAACGCAAGTTTAGTTTCTAGTTTTTAGTTTTTGTTTCTAGGATGGACGAGCCTCCTCTATTATACTTTCTGTGGACTATTTGCCGCTGTTTACTAAACTGCACAAGTGCCGAATACTGCCCTAATTTTATTTATCTCAACCTACCCTCCCTCTCTTTCTACTCCCTCCCTCTATATATATATACTTTCTGTTGACTATTTGCCGCTGTTTACTAAACTGCACAAGTGCCGAATACTGCCCTAATTTTATTTATCTCAACCTACCCTCCCTCTCTTTTTACTCCCTCCCTCTCCCTATATATATATATATATATATATATATATATATATATATATATATATATATATATACTTTCTGTGGACTATTTGCCGCTGTTTACTAAATTGCACAAGTGCCGAATACTGCCCTAATTTTATTTATCTCAACCTACCCTCCCTCTCTTTTTACTCCCTCCCTCTCCCTATATATATATATATATATATATATATATATATATATATACTTTCTGTGGACTATTTGCCGCTGTTTACTAAATTGCACAAGTGCCGAATACTGCCCTAATTTTATTTATCTCAACCTACCCTCCCTCTCTCCTTATATATATATATATATATATATATATATATATATATATGTGTGTGTGTTAATGGTATAGTTTGGAGTTGTAGTAAAAAAAAAATATGTATAGGCGATGAAAATGGGGTGTTTGTACAGATAAGCGTACATATGAAAAACGCTGAACACCAAGTTGGTTTTGAACAACAAAAAAAAAGCTTTAAAATGACTTAAAACACAAATAAACTTGTAACTTATCTTGTCTTTGGTAACATTTATTTGTTGCCTATTTGTTACATATGAAAAACGCTGAAAATCGCAGTTCCAATTAAATTAACCGAAAACTCTTTGAAATATTTATGTATCAAGCAAAAATAGGTTTGTACACCAAAAATTAGCAAAAACTATCGAGTAGAATTGTAATAAAAAATAAAAATCCGTTCTATCGTTTAATCGGGTTCGGCCATTGATTCGAGCGAAAAAACACGAAATTCAGGGGGAGGTAACTTAGTCTGTCCTATTAACAAGTAATAAATCAATGGCAGTCATCAAAATATGATGAAACTGATTTTTATTTTTAATTAAAATTCTACTCAATCATTTTTCATACTTTTTGGTGAGGATACTTATTTAAATCTGCTGCGTAAGTATATAATAATGTTTTTTTTTTTTGGTGTTGATAATTTAATCTCTATACAAGCACCGAAAATGGTTTTATGTTGTTTTATTTAAGTAATATTAAATGAGGATTCACTTCGAGTTAAAATTTACTCATGATTATTACACATTTTAATCGGAAGAAAAATATGTTTGAAATGTGTAAATATGCGACAAAATAGCATAGAAAATGCTACGAAATAAACGCGATCAGACCGCAAGTAGGGACTATCGAAAAACGGAATGGAAGTACAAAACGAAACCAGCACTTATTTTTATAATTCACTATATAAATATATGTAGTTAAGGGTCTAGTTTGAAATTTTGTCAAAAAAAAAAAAACAAAAAAAAAATTGCGCATGGGCGACGAAAATGCTACGAAATGAAAGCGATCAGACCGGAAGTACGGCCAATTAAAAAACAGGTACTTCTATCAAACCTGAACCAGTTTCCGTGAACTTCGCGTCGGCAGCGTTCGGGAATGCTACGTAAACACTCGAGAGATGACGAGGCGAATGGTGGCAGCCGATAACTTCGATACGGTGCTGCGTCGTATTTTTTGTTTTTTTTCAGTTTTAGTTTCAAGAAAAATTGAAAAAAAACAAAAACGAACAAAACATAGCGAAATTACTTTTAATAAATAAATGTTTGGTTTTTATTTTTGTAACAAAACAATACTAAACAACTGTTAATAAATAATAATAATAATAATAATACCTTTTCTTTCGGTGCTTTTATCGATCCTGAACCAGCTGTCGTGACGTTCTACGCAAACGGCCGAGAGTTGCCGAAGCAGCGAGCAGCCGAAATTTTTGATACGGTGCTGCGTCCTATGATAATAATGTTTTGCTTGTTTTTTTTAGGGTTAGGGTAAGGAATTTTTGAAAGAAAGAAACAAAGAAAATTAAACATATTTACATGATTTTTTTTTTGAAAGAAACAACAGGAAAAAAAACATAGCGAGGTTACTGTTATAAAATGAATACTGTATTTTTATTTACAAGGAATTTTTTTTTGAAAAAAAAAACAAAAAAAACGTACCAAAATTACTTTTATCACGACATATTTTTTTAATGTTATTATTTATTCTTTCTTGCTCGCGATGATACTGCAGTGCAAAGCTGTTCGTAATTCATTTTGGGTTTATTTTCTTCAAAAAAACTTCCCGACAAAAAATCCGTCTTCGAAAGCACTTATTTTCACTTTGTAACAAAGTTATCGGCTGCTCGCTGCTTCGGCTCGTCAACACTCGGCCGTTTGTGTAGGACAGCCGAACGATTCCGAGTCGAACGTCATGACAGCTGGTTCAGGATCGATAAAAGTACCTTTCTTTCTAACAAGCGACACATGTAATAGCATTTCGAATATTTTTTTTTCTCTTTTTTGCCAACAGTTTCTTTTCATGGCAGAATGAAATGACTCCTTCACGAGATTCAACTCTGCTACACAGCTCTTCGTAATTCAGTTGTTTTCCTTTTTTTTCTTTTTTTAATTTAACAGGAAATAAACATGCACTGGCTTTGCTAAATTTCAATACTGATTAGAAAAATTGTCGTCTGGTTACTGACAGCTGATTGGCTAATCTCTGCCACTATTTGGTTCCTTATCTTTCGAGTGTTCATCTCCGCCGTCGCGTTCTGCATTATCTCTTTTTTTTCACACCCTCTCAACAACAGCTGCACTCGGAGCAGTTTGAGGCCTGCCAGAACGCTGGTCACTCTCCGCTGATGTGCGGCCAGTTTTGAATCGATTGAACCACTCCTTAATTTGTGTTACACCCATCGCATCTTCTCTAAACACTTGCTAAATCTAACGCGACGGCGAATGCATAAATAATCCATCAAGCTGTCCATCAAATCTACACCTCTGCTACGGTTGTTATAGCGCGACACCATGTTCGGACATTTCATGTTAATTTTCTGCAACAGAATCCTAGCACATGATTGATTGTGTTGCACATTTGTTGCATAAGAAAAAAAGGGACATCAAATTTTACATAACAAAACACTACAATATATGCATCTAAATAATAGTAACACACTCGAGAATCATAAAATAAATTTTCACTTACCATTATAATGAGCAGATTTAAAAGTTTAGTCTCATGAATTAGGCAGATGACACACTGATGACATTCGCCCATGACATCGAAGATACTGATTACCTATTTAGCGGGTGTGCTGATGCAACATCATACTAATACCTACTCACTCTTGGTTTTGGGATTGAGTTATGTTTTGAAACAAAACTGCTGGATTATTCTTTTTTATTTTTTATTTTTTGATCAGATCGAACTAACGAAAGTTACCTCTAATTGATTGTGTTGCACATTTGTTGCATAAGAAAAAAAGGGACATCAAATTTTACATAACAAAACACTACAATATATGCATCTAAATAATAGTAACACACTCGAGAATCATAAAATAAATTTTACTTACCATTATAATGAGCAGATTTAAAAGTTTAGTCCTATGAATTAGGCAGATGACACACTGATGACATTCGCCCATGACATCGAAGATACTGATTACCTATTTAGCGGGTGTGCTGATGCAACATCATACTAATACCTACCACCACTTGCCAACAGGCTCGTTGCAGATGTGGAACAAGTTGCAGTTTGACACATTTTCGTTGAATATTATATTAAATGGGCATTTTGTTGAAATGTGTCATATTCGAAACAAAAAGCATTTAAGGGTTAAGATATTCCTTGGTTTTGGGATTGAGTTATGTTTTGAAACAAAACTGCTGGCTTATTCTTTTCTATTCTTTTTTTCTTTTTTGATCAGATTAGACTAACGAAAAACCGAATGGATTTGAATTGATTTTGTTGCACATTTGGTACATAAGAAAAAAGGGCCATAAAATTTTATGCATAAAACAAAACACGACAATATATGCATCTAAATAATAGTAACACACTCGAGAATCATAAAATAAATTTTTACTTTATTCTTTTCTATTCTTTTCTCTTCTTTTTTGATCAGATCGAACTAACGAAAAACCGAATGGATTTGAATTCTGGCGCACCAAATTAAAGAGTGCCAAGTATGTTGTCGCGCCAATGGTGGACCAGAGCGAACTGGCGTGGAGGATGCTGAGCAGGAAATACGGCGCTCACCTGTGTTATACGCCAATGCTGCACGCTTCCGTTTTTATCCGGAACCTCACCTACCGGGAAGAATCATTGATGACCTGTGAAGAAGACCGACCGCTCATTATACAGGTTAGGAAAGTCTTCCATTTTTTTTTTTGTTAATTTAAAAATATGACAGTCGTTAACTAAATCGGGGATTCTTTCGATAAAAATCGCAAAATCAAGGGAGGCGTGAGAGCGCTCTATCCCTTAATAGACTACACGAATGGCCTATGCTGGAAATCTCATTTCTTTGCTCAATCAAAAAACCAATGAACCAAATTAGTTAAAACTTTGCACAAAATTTTCATTTGATAGGTTCTATAAGTGTGTAGAATTTCAGCATCATTAGTCAAGGCAACCCAGAGATCCAGAAAATTCAATCATGAAATCATGTTATCTGTGTGTACGTACGTATGTATGTGCCACCCTGTATCCCATCAACTATTTGATGGATTCAGCTGATCTTTGGCAAAGATAGAGGTTCTAGTGTCTAGTTGATGGCATTTTAATTTCAGTTTACCATATACCTTGATTAGTCAAACTACCAACTATATCAGTTATGAGAAGGCATTTTATTTAGGCATAGCTTTTACAAAAGTAGTGACATTCCATGAGAAATGCCAGTATACTGAAATCATATGCCCTTAATAGGGTTAAGATGAAAATTCATATACACTAAATGTACAAAAGCAAGGAAATTCCCAAATTTTTACACTTTTATTGTCATTAAGGGTATGACTACATATCAACCAAACCATTTCATTATCACATCACTACAGTATAAATCTCTATGCATGAGTGGATGAAGTGTGTGAGGTGCGCTGTAGAAAAATTCCTACCAAGACTTCCCATCTGTTGAACACATTACCACAGGACTGCTTCCTTGCAAACTACAACATGGTCATCTCCAAATCTTATGTCGACAATGTCATAAACCGTCCCCATAAGTCATCAAATTTTCTTCGTTCCATTCATCATTTTCAATCCTCTAATAATATTCTTGATCATTCAACCGACAATCCATCCATCTCATTAACCCTTATCCTCCAGTGGCGTTTGGCCTTGATAAGTGATGACTCATCAGTATAAAAAATTCTCTAATAATATTCTTGATCATTCAACTGACAATCCATCCATCTCATTAACCCTTATCCTCGAATGGCTTTTAACCATGATAAGTGGGGACCCATTAGTATAAAAAAAACAAACAAAAAAAACAACTAACCAATTACAGTGTGTTATGTAACAACGGCCTTTTTTCTTTTTTCTTTTTCTTCTTCGTACAAGTTCTGTGCCAACGACCCGAACACACTGATCCAGGCAGCCAAACTAGCTGAAGGTTACTGTGATGCAATTGATATCAACCTCGGTTGTCCGCAGAAGATCGCCAAGAAAGGTCACTATGGCGCATTTCTGCAAGACGAATGGGATTTACTTTATAAAATGGGTAACGTAGAAATCTTGATTTATTACCTTCATCACGGTGTTTGCTCTTCTTTATTATTCTGTGGCAATGTATATATAACCCCTAAACCTTAAACCCTAAACCAATCCCGAACACCTAATCTTAAACCCTACCCTAAACCAACTTCTAACCTTAAGCCCTAACTCTAAACTCTAATCAAAATCTTAAACCCTAACTCTAAACCTTAAACCCTAAACCAACCTCTAACCCCTAACCTTAAACCCTAATCTAAAACCTAAACTGTAAACCCTAAACCCCTAACCTTAAACCCTAACTTAAACCCTAACCCTAAACCTTAAACCCTAACTCTTAAATCCTAACCGTAAACCCTAAATCCTAAACCTTAAACCCTAAACCTAAAACCTTACACCTAAACCCTAAACCTTAA
The DNA here is from genome assembly GCA_963556195.1 of Sepiola atlantica. NCBI lineage: Eukaryota > Metazoa > Mollusca > Cephalopoda > Sepiida > Sepiolidae > Sepiola > Sepiola atlantica. The sequence goes on from OY744554.1 coordinate 45,106,993, forward strand.
ACCTAAACCCTTACCCTAAACTAACCCCTTACTCTAAACCATAAGCCTTAACCCTAAACCTAACCTAAACTAAACCCTAACTCTTAAACTCTAACTCTTACACCATAACCCCAAACCAACTCCTAAACCCTAACCTTAACCCCCCCCCCCCTAAACTCTACACCTGTTCATAATTCTACAAAAAAATAAGATGTTGTAGTAATCTTGTAACCATGCTTAAAGAACAAAAAACATTGAGGATGCAATCAAAAAAACATTGTTTGTGGCATCGGTATGAAAGAAGCAGCATTCTGGCCAAGATCAAAGTGTAGTATCTGTTCCGATGGATACTACATCCTATAGACCGGTATCGTCTTGGCCTTCGGTATCGTCTTCGCTGGTCGGTCGGTTTGTCCTGTGCAGTTCTAGGAGGTCCACCCTCCCAGGCTTTGCCTCCCCTCTTTGGGGAGAAGTAAGTTTATCGCTTACTGCCTGAGGCGCCCCTACCGGGGAATGCCGACGGGGCTGCCCAGGCATTTTTTGTAGGCCAGAGTGCTCACCTTCTCGGGCGCTGGCTTTTCAAATCCCACTTTCCCGACCTTGTGTCACATCTTACCGCTGTGGGAGGAAGATAAATAAAATGAAAGAAGCGATAATCAACCGATATTTGCTTTTTTTTCCTTCAGAAATATATCTATAGGCTCTATTTAATGCTTAACATTTAACAATTGAGCTTGTCTTTTGCAATTAAAATTCGATCCTGTCGTGAATCAATTCATTTATATTGTCATAATTTATATATATATAGTAAGCAATGAAAATATAATATGGCAATCAAGCTACACAGAGGCTAAATTAGCCTGACGATTCCCCCCGGGGATGAAACACGGGAGCCTCTGTGTAGCTTGATTGCCATATATATTTTCATTGCTTACTACCTAGCTCTACTTACGTATCGAGCACTGTTGAAGTAAATACTGAAAAAAAAAAATATTTCCTTATAATATTTTATGTGGATACATGAAGTACTAATATATATATATATATATATATATAAATATTTGTTATTGTTTATTTTTTATCTATGGACGTATACGTTTCGTCTCTTTTCAATCGAGACTCATCAGCATAGAAGTACGACTATTCACCACCGGTCACACGATTCGAAACCCTGGACTACAAGTATTTTTCAACCCCAGTCCAACGTCGCTAACCGCTAGGCCAGTTCTGAACAGCTTATAAACAATGATAATTTTAACACATTAACGGCGGCGAAGCGTACAGGCATTCAAACTTCTATAAGTGAAGGAACGATGCATATAAAGCAAGTGACGCTACGCTGTGTTACTACTACCATTTTACAGTGCTCTACTTTTTAACGAGGAGCTTCAAATATATATATATATATATAATGTCTTCCAATTATTAGACTGTCTTATTCTTATGAAAAAAAAAATTTGACTCTGACTCCTATCCTTCTTCATGACTCTGACTCCCTTCAAAACCTATGACTCTGCAACTCTGGTTGCAACATGCCACACTTCAGTTTCATATCGGTGAAAACGCTATTTCAATGTGAAGTGTGACGGTTATTAATGGCGTTTAGGGAAAACGGAAAAGAGAGGTTAGGATGGAATGCTTGAACTCATCTAAAAAAAGGGTGGAAAGAGGAAGGGAACTGATTAAGAGAGAAGGGGGAGAGGAATAGAGAAAGGGTGAAAAGAGGGGGGAAGGTGGAAGTGATAATAGAGAGGGGGTAGAAGTGATTAAGAGGGAGGAAGGTGGAGGGAAAGAGGAAGGTGGAAGTGATTAATAGAGAAGGAGGGGGAGGAATAGAGAAAGGGTGAAAAGAGGGGGGAAGGTGGAAGTGATAATAGAGAGGGGGTGGAAGTGATTAAGAGGGAGGAAGGTGGAGGGAAAGAGGAAGGTGGAAGTGATTAATAGAGAAGGAGGGGGAGGAAAGTTGAAGTGATTAAGAGAGAAGGGGGAAGGAAGGAGGTGAAGAAAAGAAAGAGGGTAGGGTGCTTGAACTTATTTAAAAAGAAGGAAAGAAACGGAAATGAGAAAAGCGAAAAAGAGAGAAGAGGAAAGAGAGAGAGAATGAACGCATCTTAAGAATAAAACCGTTCTTTTTTTTTTTTCTGATTTCAATTGTAATCATTTATTTTCCAAAGAATGGTGACTGGAATTAAATCTTCTATTTAAAAATTTTTTTTTTCTCGTTTCCATTTCGCAGTAAACCTTTGCCATCGGAAATTACGGGTTCCTGTCACGTGTAAGATCCGTGTCTTTGAAAGCATTGAAAAAACGGTTAACTATGCACAAATGTTGGAAAAGGCCGGTTGCCAGGTAAGTCCCGCAGGATATAAACATACGCAGATATATATATCGATACTAAAGACGACAGAACTTTCTCTTGTTGTTATTTATTTCCGGGTCTCCGGTGTTAATTCATGGAGTTTGGATCTAAGAATTCTTTCTTTGGCGCTTTTGAGCTTCGCACTCGTCTTCAGAATTTTTTTTTTTTTCTTCTATATTATTGTTATTTAAGGTGTTCTATTGTTTTGCTCTGTAGTTTCGGCGGGTTAAGAACAATAATGTCTAATTAAATCTGTTATTTATGTAGTTGTATATTGTTTTTATTAAGATGATCGGAACGATCGAAAAAAAAAAAAGAACTTTTGGATCTATAGTCTATGAATTACTATCGGAGACCCAGAAACTAGCTCACCGCGTAGAGAAAACGAGGCAAACCAGAAGAGTACCCGACTCAAAGTCAGCAGCAAATGGTGTTTGGTCAGATTTAGTTCCTGATATTAAACTTCATCTGTAATATAACTTTCGGCGAGAGTTTCCGTTTCCCAAATTTATTAATTTATTTATTAAATTGTTGGGTGAAAGTACAGAATAGTTAATAACCTCTCCTCCCATGTTAAGAATGGCTTTCTAAATAATAATGTTATTATTTTAGCATGGTCCTAAACATGTGTACCAAAACCTGGCTGATTTTGAGCTGCGATGGGCTCCTACAGTTCAGGAATAGTCTGGGGGATTGTTTTGACATATATTATCTTAAGCATAGGTTGTCCATTGTTTCTCAGCCAAGTACTAAATCATCAGCATACGGCATCTCTTCTGGACAACCCTGTACGGAACTCCATAGACAATACTTCTAAGGCACAAATGAAAAGCAATGGATTCAGTACAGAATCCTTGTACGAAACTTCCAGGACAATGCTTCTAAGAAGTTATTGTGGAGAGTAGAAAGTGACTAACTTCGGTTTACTTTCAGCAGCCTTGTAACTCTCGCTTTCCTTATTTTGTCTTTTAGTCCTCACATTCCATGAGCAATGTTTCTGACAAAGGGGGAAGAATTGCTGTTTTCTGGGTCGGAATCTATCCGTCTAACACTTATCGTTTTTTGACCTTGAAGTAGTATTTTTTAGCTCATCCCTTGTCGGGAGCGATTTCTATAAAAAAAAGGTACACAAATGAAAAGCAATGGATTCAGTACAGAATCCTGATGTACTCTTACTTCAAAGTGTAGTATCTGTTCCGATGGATACTGCACCCCATAGACTTGTATTGTCTTGGTCTTCAGGGCTTGATTTACGCCGATCTATGGGTCTGTCCTGTGCAGTTCTAGGAGGTCCACCCTCCCAGGCTTTGCCTCCCCTCTTTGGGGAGGAGTAAGTTTATTGCTTACTGCCTGAGGCGCCCCTACCGGGGAATGCCGACGGGGCTGCCCAGGCAATTTTTAAACCCCACTTTCCCGACCTGACCTTGGGTCACATCTTACTTGTGGGAGTAAGATAAAAACTGGCCTTGTGCCTAACTCCTGGAGAGGAGTAAATCAATACTCTTACTTGAACGTTAAAGCTGTCACTAATTGTGCTGTTAATTCTAACACGACTTTGAGTATTTCTGTACAAGCTTCACCAACCACTCGTTTGCTCTTAGTTCATGCAAAGCCCAGCAGACAACCTCTCTTAGCACTCTGTTAAAAACTTGTCTAGAACCACAAAAGCAAAATACAGGTTCTTATTCTTACCAAGATACTTCTCTTGCATTTGTCTCGGGATAAATATAGCACGAGTGGTACTATGCCCCCTAGGCATAAAAGCCAAATTGCATTTCATCTCTGCTTATCTCACGCCTTATTTGCTGCTTGGTTATTTTCTCCATCACTTCTAGAACCTGATCCATCAACTTTGAGCAATTACTTCTATCGAGTATTTCCCTTGTATCCTTTCAAAAATTGATAATTGTACTAAATTCCTAGTCTTCCATCATCACCTTTTTTTGGTGCTTTTTAGGAATAGGTATCCAGGCATAAACACAAACTGCATTTGAAGAGTTTGAATGCAAAATGCGATAAACGCCATTTTGAAAATCACGAAACTGTCCCTACAAAAAAATGTTGCATTTCAACACTCGACGATACCCCAAAACTGTGTGTTACATAATATGATACCGAAATAATTTATCTTTGATTTCAATTAAAATCAGCTTTCGTTCGAAATCTAGATTTAATATATTCGTGTTTTTATTGTTTACGGTCTCAATTTGAACGAATTGGATTTATCGCGTTTTGCGTTCGAACTCTTCGTTTCATCTGATCCCCCCCCTCCGCCGAGTGTTGGCTAAGTGTTGTTTAAATTAAGAAGTTTTTTTTTTTTAACATAGTTCACCCCAAACAAGGCAGGCCGGCACTGTAGACGTAAGGGCTACTGAGAAGAAAGAAAACTGAGATGGGGGGGGGGGGGTCAACCTAAACTTGGATCTGCGCAGCGAGATGTCTGTTCACATTAGTTTTAAATTTCTGCATGTCAGTACCATCGGGGAAACAGGGGGCAGGGAGGGAGTTCCAGAGGCCAGCAGCATGAGGAAAGAAGCTATTTGAGTAGAAGGCTCTCCGGCATCTGGGGACCTCCACAGTGAATGGATGTGATTTAGTCGATTGTTGAGTTGGTCTAGTGAATTTACGTCGAGGGGGCACTAGAGCAGCCAATTCATCGGAGCATAATCCATTGAAGTATTTGTAAAACAAGCACAAGGATGCTACATTGCGGCGATGGGACAGAGACTAGAGATTGGTTGACAGTGAGGGACCTATATGTTTAGACAGTCTAGTGCGTGTACCTTTTGAAAGTTCTGCGGCTATTTAAAACTGCAGAAGTACAAAAAAACATATCAAACCAATCAGTGCTTATTTACAAAAGGTTTCCGTGAAAAGGGGTTGATATGCCGTAAAAAAAACCCCACCAAAACTTTGTTATCCTTTGTCATTCATTTTTCAGTTGTTGACGGTTCATGGCCGCACTCGAGAGCAGAAAGGTCCGCTGACTGGATTGGCCAGTTGGGAACATATCAAGGCCGTCAAGTAAGTTTTTCTATTTAATTTTTTTTTTTGGTTGAAACTTTCCAAGACATTCAAAACCGTCTTCCAATATTGGTAGAATATCTCCAGACGACACCAATATATGAGAGAGCCGCGATGAATGGTGTATTAGATGAGTTTCCGGTACGATCTTCGAAGAGACACTCCGTTCCTTGGTCTTCTGTTAATGGTGTCGCTATTATTGATGAATTGGGCGAATATTTCGGTGGAAGTCTTCTTTTTCAAATTTTGGTACGACATTTACGCAAATACATTATGCGAGTTATAAAATAGCGTTGAAAATGTCGATCATTTTTGCCGATTCTTTGAAAATGCGAAATCGGGAAATAATTGAAGCGAACACGGACAGAAAGATTTCATAAAGATTACGAATAAATAAAACATTGCATTCACAAAACTCTAATATCATGGAAGTATGAAGGAAGCGTGTGTATTAGGAAAAGGAACACCTGTAAATGTATATGACGTATATCAGGGGCGGGCAACCTCCGGCCTGCGGGCCACATCCGGCGTGCGAAGGCTTAGCGTCCGGCCCGCCACCCTGCTCTGCTTTATTATGTAATCTGGCTCGCGGACCTCCCAGTAATGAATGTCCAACAGTCTACGTTTTATCACCGTTCAACGATATGCGAGGACACTTTTATCACTGCCCAAGAAGGGGGTAATGCCTGGGAGGATGGTCTCACGACAACAGAACAGATGATACCCTATCCCCCACCCCCCAAAGGAGGTAATGCTTTCGAGGATATGACGACATGTATAATTCGTTTGTAGAAAATTAGAGTTAAACAGAAGAACTCATTAATAAGGTTATAATGAAGAGAACATCTTGTGATTTGATTAAAAATAGTGGGGAAGTAATGAATCTATATAATACTAAAACTCTATTGTTCTTGTATGTTTGCAATCAGCTTTCAGCTTTCCGGTTTTCAACATCCGGTTGCGCATGCGTAAATAGCATCGTCTTCAATCTGTTATTCCAATTCCGTTATTCTCTATTATGATTAACGAACGCATGAAATTTTTCATTCTGGAAATTTTTAAACAATTTCATTTAATTACATCAAATAGTTTATTTGTTTTCTTCACGGCTAAAAACATTCAACGGGAGGACTTCGTAAAGTCTGTCGCAGTTTCAAAAAAACTCCTCCCTTTTAAAAAACAAAAACAAACAAACAAAAAAACAACACTCATTATTAATATCAGCCATACTAGCGGTCGGTGAACGAAACCACTTCCCACTTTCCCTCTCATAGATTTCACCACTCCTACTCCCTCTGTTTTCGTTACGTACGCGAGAAAGCTTGCTGTACCCCCTTCCTTTCTCAAATCGCCCTAACCAGCCACTTATAATTCAGTAACTGTAATTTAAAAAAAAAACAATTATAATAAACAGAACGACTCATAGAAATCTATCTATATTCTTTTTTCATTTTAATATACTTTCATAGAAATGCTTCTGTTATGTAAAAAAAACCTATTTTCTTTATGTCACAAGTGTCACGCTCATACATGAATTCCATAGCTAATATAACAAACTGACCCAACGGGTTACGGGTGGTCTAGTACTTTACTAACATTGAGGTTTGATTTTACTCTCAAATTAGATTTCCCTTTTGAAGAAATAATTGTTTATTAATTGGAAATGTGTACCAATTAATACAATTACATATTATTACATATCATTTATGCATATGCCTGTCATTCTATGATAACTTAAAGTTGGCGATGGGTACTTTGTTATATCTACATTTGCATCATTATTGGACTCAAAAGTTATCTTATATACAAGTAAACAAGTCATGAATGAATTCACATCTCTATCTTTATAAAGTTGAGTATGTTTAAATGTTTATATGTACAGGACTAACTCCTAAACTAATTAACTAATCATTATTATCATCATATCATTTTGTGACATAGACGTAAAATACTTTCAATTAAGATTTACAGTGGGATAAAAATGTATGAATATCAGCGCGCGATGATGCGTGTATATTTCATTTTTCTTTAACTATTAATTTCAAATCATTGGCCTGAGATAAAAATAGAAAAAGAGAAAGAGAGAGAGGCAAAGAGGAAACGAGAGACGAGGAAAGGCACGAAACAGAGAACTTATGTGAGGTGTGTCAAAACGGATGCTGGATCAACTTGCTACTTCCCCCGTCATTATTTTTTATGATTCCAAAATGGCTCTTCGTCGGCGCCTTTTATAACATCACATACAGAAGTCTCTTGAGAAAAAATATCAGATTTGTAGAGTGTTCAATGCAATTTTTGTACAATTTATTCATGTAAACAAAATATAGTAATTCTGAGATTTCGTATTTCACGTATATGAACTGTGGTGTCAGGGGATACAGTGAATTAGGGGCCAGATTTGTCGGGGGGCATCCGGAGTGAGGAGTTCCTATTTACTTGCCTCCCCACAAGGGCAGGGTTAGAGAAAGGTCGTTTTTTAATGTGGGGAAAATTCAGTTCCCCAAAAAGGGGAACTCTTGATTGGAACAAAAATTAAAATTGCCTCAGTCTAGAAGGATTTCTCCTTCGCTGACCGAGGAGAAAAAAAAGTGGGGAGTTAGAATGGATACTACACTTTGCTCCGATCCAAAAGGCCAAGAAAGTTATATTTCTAAGTAGGAAGTGGTGTAGCAAAATGTTTGTTCACATTACATTTAAATTTCTGCAGGTTTGTACAATTGGGGGAGCAGGGAGGGAATTCCAAGGAAATAAGCTATTAGAGTAGAAAGTTTTCCGGCATCTGGGTACCTCTATAGCGAAGGGGTGAGATTTTGCTGCTTGTCGCAAATGATTAATACGAGTGTAAACCCCACTCTCGTGCCGATCGTCGTAGTGGCAATAAAAAAAATATAGAGATCGAAATTCCTCTAGGCCGGGATGGCGACGAAGATGATGATGTCACCGATGAACAGTGAATGGATGGGATTTAGTCGATTGTCGAGTTGGTCTAGTGAACTTAACAACATGCTACAAAGATCCACACGAAAAACTGATGGATCAAAATACAAATGTCGATTTTGTTGGAAGAAATCTATCGATGACAAAGAAGCGATAAACGACCGACTTTACTTTATGTATATGATAGATGGGTACAATAACAATGCGAGGGGAATAACTCATATTTTAATTGAAAAATATACAAAGAGTTGTCTCCCTTACAACTAAAATTTTATTTCTTTTTCTGTATCGGTTTAAAAATGTGCAAATAAGTAAAAATTAAAACCTGAAATGAGTTTACTGCATCCCAGGTAATGTCAGATAGGGTTAGGGTTTGTTTTATAAAAAAGTAGGAAACTGTCATATAACAACATTCTTCATAGACATGCAAATAATAAGAAAAAAAAAATTGGTGATTCCTTAGTAATAATAAAAATTTTAAAAGTCGATATTATGTTGTTTTTTTTTTTCTATTTGTGACAGGGCCAATGTAAGCATCCCGGTGTTTGCGAATGGAAACATTCAGTATTTAAAGGATGTTGACGAGTGTATAAAAGAAACCGGTGTAAATGGAATCATGTCTGCAGGTAAGCATTTGTATACATATCTTCAGCATCATCATTATCTTCATCATCATCTTCTTCATCATCATTATCTTCATCATCATCTTCTTCATCATCATCATCTTCAGCATCATCATCATCATTATCTTCATCTTCTTCATCATCATCTTCATCATCATCATCATCTTCATCTTCTTCTTCTTCATCATCATCTTCATCATCTTCTTCATCATCATCAGCATCATCATCATCATTATCATCATCTTCTTCATCATCATCATTATCTTCATCTTCTTCTTCTTCTTCATCATCATCATTATCTTCATCATCTTCAGCATCATCATTGAAGATTGGCAATTTTGACTACAGATATCGGACATGTACAAAAAACAATCTCTTCAACAATAACGGAAAAAATGGCCAATGTTCGGCTACGCCGTAAGACATCGACGATGATGAAAAAAAAAAGAAAAAATATTGTCTGTATTACCATGATTAGGGTTTTTAAAACCAAAAATTTGGATTAAAAAATAAAAATGATTTAATAAATATTTCATTTATTTGACAAAATCTTGCGTCGAGTTATCTGGCTTTTCAGATTTCAAATTTATCGTTTCAATGACGCCTCTAACTATAGTAACATCCATCTCATTATATATATATATATATATATAAGGTTTTTAATAGGATGAACGGAGTCATGGCGAGTCGAGGACAATATCACAAGAAAAAAAAAGGCAATTTATAGTAATAGTAATCGTCGGAAGACATTCGATTAAAAACTTTTAAAAAGAATAAAAAGATCGACTAAAATTAACAGACTAAATCCTAAGGTACCTTTCAACCGACACATTTTCAAGGGAAACGTCGGCGAATATCGCTTGAAAACGGGGAAAAGAGTAACGTGGAGAGAAAAAAAAAAAACGGGAGATTGAATATCGCCATTATAAACAGAATAGGAATATATGGACATAATAGGCAAAGTATTTTTTTTTTCCTTTTTAGAAGTCTCTAAATAAGTCTAATTTGTGAGACAACTCTTTTTGCCTACAGAGCGATGGCTTTTGCACTGTAACACTCACTTCCTCCAACACCTTGAGATGGTGTTTGGAACGGGCTTTCTTGTGTACAATGCGGAAACATCCATCGGAGTACGCCTCACCGCACTTTTTATTATCGTACAAGTGATGTCCAATGGATAACTCGTGGACTTGTGAGCGCCCGGATGTTCTTTGTAAACACCCGGATGCGTCCGTCAATATACTCCCCTTTACGACACGTGATCTGCGAAAACATGCAGGGATATGCTGGGCCACTCTGACTTCCAAGCGCTGAAGAGTACGACCAACATAGTCAGCTTCACACTGACGTGGCGATTTTGCAAAAGTAGTCCCATCCCAACACTCATTTCTTTTTCTTTTGTATTTTTTGTCTTCCTCTTCCCTTTTCTTCGTCCACTCACTTCTTCTTATTTCTACTTTCTTTCCTTCCTTTCTTGTTCTTCGTCATCTTCGTCTACTTTTTTCTTCTTCTTCTTCTTTCTTCTTCTTCTTCTTCAACATCGCTTCCTTCTTTTTCTTTGTCTGTTTCTTCTTCTTTTTCTTTTTCTTCTTTTTCTTCTTCAACATAGCTTCCTTCTTCTTTTTCTTCTTTTTTCTTTTCTTCTTCTTCTTTTTCTTCTTCAACATAGCTTCCTATAATGTTCTCGCTTGTCAATTGTTATGTGAATCTATTAATATTCGGCTGGCGACTAATAGATACTTGTACATACAATGCGAAGCGAGAACGTAGAATGAATAAGAAAGAGAGACATGGTTTGATGTTTACGCTTCCGAGACCTTCTTCTAAAGAGGGAGATACACGTCAGCTTTCGTTTATATACAGAACAGAAATATACAAAGGGAGACAATTATACAATGTAAGTGAGGTAATTATGAAACACGTTGTTGTCTCCAAATGCAAGACACTACACTTCCTTCTTCTTTTTCTTCTTTTTTTTCCTCCTCCTCTCTTACTATTCTTTATTCTCTTCCTCCTCCTCCTTACTTCGCCTCATTCCTCATCTCCGTGCACCCTAACCTTCTTCTCCTTCTACTTCTTTCTCCTTCGCCGACCGAGGAGAAAAAAAAGAAGAGGAGGTTTAGAATGGATACTACACTTTGCTCCCAGCCAAAAGGCCAAGAAAGTTATATTTCTATGTGGAAAGTTGTGTAGCAAGATATTTGTTCACATTACATTTAAATTTCTGCAGGTTTATCCAATTGGGGGAGCAGGGAGGGAATTCCAAAGACAAGCGCTCCAAGGAAATAAGCTATTAGAGTAGAAAGTTTTCCGGCATCTGGGTACCTCCACGGCGAAGGGGTGAGATTTTGCTGCTTGTCGCAAATGGTTAATACGAGATGTTATCAAGAGTTGCTTCCCCTGTTAGTGTAGGGAATGATATTTAACTAGCAGGGCTATCCGGCATTGCTCAGGAGGGATTAAGTGAATTGGGGCTGCTAAAATGACGCAGGAAAAGAGAAGTTCCATGTTGGAAATAAATTAATAGATTTCCACTAGAAATTAAGCTGACGTGTCAGAAAGTGATGTAGATAGAGGAAGTCCCGAGTTACACGTAGCAAATAAGCGAGTCAAATCTTTCACTCGGGTGTTTACTATTCTTTATTCTCTTCCTCTTTCTGCTTCTCCTCATTCCTGATCTCCGTGCACCCTCTTCTCCTACACCCCCCCTTCTTCTTTCTTCCGCGAAAATGTCCCGAATCAAGCCAAGAAAGACAATTAAGCATACCATGTATCTGTGTATCTTTTGCCGGACATTAACCGCTGCCACCATAAGAATGTTTGTGCCCAGTTTTTTACATTGTAGATTTTTTTTTTAACGATATTTCACCCCCAAACAAGGCAGGTCGCCACTGTAGACGTAAGGGGCTACTGAGAACTTGGGAGTAGGTTTAGGGTGTCATCCTAAGTTGGGGCTGTGCAGCGAGATGTCTGTTTACATTAGTTTTAAACCTCTGCATGTCGGTACTGTCGGGGAAACAGAGAGCAGGGAGGGAGTTCCAGAGACCGGCAGCACAAGGAAAGAAGCTATTGGAGTAGAAGGTTCTCCAGCATCTGGGGACCTCCACAGTGAATGGATGGGATTTAGTTGATTGTCGGGTTGTTCTCTAGTGAATTTACGCCGAGGGGGCACTAGAGCAGCTACTTCATCGGAGCATAATCCATTGAAGTATTTGTAAAACAAGCACAAGGATGCTACATTGCGGTGATGGGACAGAGGCTGGAGCTTGGTTGACAGTGAGGGACCTATTAAGTTGGCGACTCTTTTTTGGACCTTGTCTAAGAGGGAGAGACTAGTGGATGATGCACCAACCCAGATGTGGCAACAATACTCCATGCCTGGGTGGATGGTGGCTTTGTAGAGATACAGGATAATGTCAGGTGTGAGGAGTTTACTAGCATGGTAGAGGGAGCCCACCTTCTTTGCAGCAGCCTTGGCAATGTCTTCAATGTATTTGTTCCATTTCATGTTAGCTATGAATGTCAGGCCGAGGAGTTTGAAAGTTGAACTCTCAGGTAGGGTGTTATTTGCCATACTAGTCTCATTATTTTGTGGTAAAACCCATTCCAGTGCGATACTGATTTATAATTGGTATGATGGGGATGCGGCTATAAATAATTGGTATGATGGGGATGCGGCTATAAATAATTGGTATGATGGGGATGCGGCTAGAAATAATTGGTATGATGGGGATGCGGCTATAAATAATTGGTATGATGGGGATGCGGCTATAAATAATTGGTATGATGGGGATGCGGCTATAAATAATTGGTATGATGGGGATGCGGCTATAAATAATTGGTATGATGGGGATGCGGCTATAAATAATTGGTATGATGGGGATGCGGCTAGAAATAATTGGTATGATGGGGATGCGGCTAGAAATAATTGGTATGATGGGGATGCGGCTATAAATAATTGGTATGATGGGGATGCGGCTAGAAATAATAGAAAAGAAGGCAAACAAACGAAAAGGCGAAACAAGTTTTATGAGATTTCAAATGTTCGCATATGTAAAAGTAATTTCATGTTCAAAATCCAAACCGTAACATCAAAATCGGCCAATAATTATGAAAGTTAAGAATTTTTTTAGAAATCTTGGAATAGAAGTGTGCAGAATCTATAATTTATGCAAAATATTTGGGAAACTGTGTAATGTATTCATTTTAAGATAGTCGTAGTATTAGATTTCAGTTTCTTGTACATAAAATACATTACAATTCAACTTTTTTTTTAAATGGATACATGGTATTTTTTTAAGGTATTGCAGCAGATTTATGTGCATTTACTGCAGATTACTTGGAAACCGTTAATTTCTGAAGATTTTACGTGTCATATTTTGATTCCTTGCACAAAAATACACTTATATGGCAAATTTCATTGCTTAATCTTGTATTTTAACAAAGATATAACATTTTTACTGAAAAATTAGTGTAAAAAATGTGACGAAACGCATATGGTCTTAAAAAGGGAAAAATATCCAATCGTGCAGGGCATAAAAATAGTCATAACTTCCTTATTTTTAGTCAGATTTAAAAAATTTAAAAAGATTCTTCCTTAGATCATCAAGCTCTTTCTATATATGTCATTATTGAGATATTTTAAGCAATTTAATTTTTGTGTGCTTGTGCTGATGAGCGACCGTATGAAAAAAATTTTTTATAAAAACAATATTATATACTTATTCAGCGTTATATTCTTACACACTGTACAAAAAAGTAGAAAAAAATTATCCACTAGAACTTTAATTACAAGTATTTTTCCATTTTTCGTATCATAACAGCAACTCGTTCAGTAAGCGTCCATCTTTTTTCTTAAAAATAATTCAAGGGCAGATAATTCGCAAGGGAGATAATCATGCAATTAAAAAAAAAAAAACAACTACATATATATATAAAAAAAAATTAAATTTATTCCAATAAAATTTATTCCAATAAAACAAAATGAAAGTAAATAAATGAAATTAATTTTGTTTTATTGGAATAAATTTAATTTTTATATATGTAGTTGTTTTTTTTTTTAATTGCATGATTATCTCCCTTGCGAATTATCTGCCCTTGAATTAATTGTAAGAAAAAAGATGGACGCTTACTGAACGAATCGCTGTTATAATACGCAGAATGGAAAAATACTTGTAATTAAAGTTCTAGTGGATAATTTTTTCTACTTGTTTGTACAGTGAGTAAGAAAATAACACTGAATAATTATATAATATTGTTTTTATAAAAAAATAATTTTTTCATGCGGCCGCTGAAATGCACAAGCACCACATTTTTTCATGTGTATTGCTATTGGAATGTTCTGTTAGCTTATCGAGTTTTATAACTTAGATCATCAAGCTCTTTCTATATATGCCATTATTGAGATATTTTAAGCAATTAAAATTTTTTCATGCTATTGGAATGTTTTGTTAACTTATCGAGTTTTATAACACAAACAAACATTGACTTTTATATATGAATTTGTTTCTATTATTCAGAAGGAAACCTACACAACCCTGCCTTATTTAATGGTGTCAGTCCTCCTGTCTGGGAAATGGCAGAAGAATACCTGGAAATGGTTGATAAATACCCATGTTCCACTTCCTATATCCGTGGACATTTATTCAAAATGTTCCAGCATGCGTGAGTAATCCATATTGCAACTATTTTTTTATACTAATCTTACAACTCGGATAAAAATAATGTTACGCTCGTATTAATATCCAGACGTCGCACGTTAATGTTTATATTTTATCTGAAAATTTGTCTCAGAAGGGAATTCCCTGAGTTCACGAGGATATCCGAGACGAAGTGGCCAAAGCAAAGACTTCACAGTGTTTCAAATCGGCCACTCGGCAGCTTAACGCGAGATGTTCGTGTCTTCCTCTTAATGTTGACTTTCTTGTTTACCAAGATTGATATTCCACTAACTAAGCCCCTTTTCAACCACGTACCACGTGATACACACGACTTATCAACATTTTCGTCCATAACATCGAGACGAATTCATCCTTACTGCTTGTCTCAGTCGGGAGGGGAAAAAAAATGAAGAATAAAAAAAAAAGGAAAAAATATGCTTATTCTTCTGAAGATGGTAATATTATTACCGAAAGCGCTCAAGTTAAAAAAAAAAAATGTTTTTAAGATAAATAAATTATTTATTTTTAAAAACAATAATTTGTGTTGTGAAGGTTTTCTAAATATTTTATAAAAAAATATTCTCTTTATCTTTGCCATTTCGCCAACGCTTCTAATGTGTGACTTTTCAAATTATTTTAATTGATATTCCACTAACTAAGCCCCTTTTCAAATTATTTTAATTGATATTCCACTAACTAAGCCCCTTTTCAAATTATTTTAATTGATATTCCACTAACTAAGCCCCTTTTCAAATTATTTTAATTGATATTCCACTAACTAAGCCCCTTTTCAAATTATTTTAATTGATATTCCACTAACTAAGCCCCTTTTCAAATTATTTTAATTGATATTCCACTAACTAAGCTCCTTTTCAAATTATTTTAATTGATATTCCACTAACTAAGCCCCTTTTCAAATTATTTTAATTGATATTCCACTAACTAAGCCCCTTTTCAAATTATTTTAATTGATATTCCACTAACTAAGCCCCTTTTCAAATTATTTTAATTGATATTCCACTAACTAAGCCCCTTTTCAAATTATTTTAATTGATATTCCACTAACTAAGCCCCTTTTCAAATTATTTTAATTGATATTCCACTAACTAAGCCCCTTTTCAAATTATTTTAATTGATATTCCACTAACTAAGCCCCTTTTCAAATTATTTTAATTGATATTCCACTAACTAAGCCCCTTTTCAAATTATTTTAATTGATATTCCACTAACTAAGCCCCTTTTCAAATTATTTTAATTGATATTCCACTAAGCCCCTTTTCAAATTATTTTAATTGATATTCCACTAACTAAGCCCCTTTTCAAATTATTTTAATTGATATTCCACTAAGCCCCTTTTCAAATTATTTTAATTGATATTCCACTAACTAAGCCCCTTTTCAAATTATTTTAATTGATATTCCACTAACTAAGCCCCTTTTCAAATTATTTTAATTGATATTCCACTAACTAAGCCCCTTTTCAAATTATTTTAATTGATATTCCACTAAGCCCCTTTTCAAATTATTTTAATTGATATTCCACTAACTAAGCCCCTTTTCAAATTATTTTAATTGATATTCCACTAACTAAGCCCCTTTTCAAATTATTTTAATTGATATTCCACTAACTAAGCCCCTTTTCAAATTATTTTAATTGATATTCCACTAAGCCCCTTTTCAAATTATTTTAATTGATATTCCACTAACTAAGCCCCTTTTCAAATTATTTTAATTGATATTCCACTAACTAAGCCCCTTTTCAAATTATTTTAATTGATATTCCACTAACTAAGCCCCTTTTCAAATTATTTTAATTGATATTCCACTAAGCCCCTTTTCAAATTATTTTAATTGATATTCCACTAACTAAGCCCCTTTTCAAATTATTTTAATTGATATTCCACTAAGCCCCTTTTCAAATTATTTTAATTGATATTCCACTAACTAAGCCCCTTTTCAAATTATTTTAATTGATATTCCACTAACTAAGCCCCTTTTCAAATTATTTTAATTGATATTCCACTAACTAAGCCCCTTTTCAAATTATTTTAATTGATATTCCACTAACTAAGCCCCTTTTCAAATTATTTTAATTGATATTCCACTAACTAAGCCCCTTTTCAAATTATTTTAATTGATATTCCACTAACTAAGCCCCTTTTCAAATTATTTTAATTGATATTCCACTAACTAAGCCCCTTTTCAAATTATTTTAATTGATATTCCACTAACTAAGCCCCTTTTCAAATTATTTTAATTGATATTCCACTAACTAAGCCCCTTTTCAAATTATTTTAATTGATATTCCACTAACTAAGCCCCTTTTCAAATTATTTTAATTGATATTCCACTAACTAAGCCCCTTTTCAAATTATTTTAATTGATATTCCACTAACTAAGCCCCTTTTCAAATTATTTTAATTGATATTCCACTAACTAAGCCCCTTTTCAAATTATTTTAATTGATATTCCACTAACTAAGCCCCTTTTCAAATTATTTTAATTGATATTCCACTAACTAAGCCCCTTTTCAAATTATTTTAATTGATATTCCACTAACTAAGCCCCTTTTCAAATTATTTTAATTGTGTTTTTACTATTTATCATCTCATCGCAAAGAAACCGGTGTCAACCAAAATGTGTCCTTTGGGTCGATGCTGATTCCGGGGTGCCTCAAGTATAGTTGAACCCTAGCATTTTTATCGTTAAACTTAAAAGCGTCCGCCCTTGTTTTTTTTTGTAGATTATTAACTGAAATTTAAACATAAATGATTCTCCAACTTCCAGGGTTCAAGTTCACGAGGATATCCGAGACGAAGTGGCCAAAGCAAAGACTTTACAGTGTTTCAAATCGGCCACTCAGCAGCTTAAAGGGAGATGTTTGGTAAGTGGAGCTTTTTTTTTTTATGTTTGCAGGAACGTGAGTTCTCTGATTTTTTAGGTGCTTCCAGATCAGGCTGTCTGAAAATACTGGCTTCCTGACCTAAAATGCACCAAACATTGATATTATTGTTTTTATTTCCTTTCCCTTTGCAAATCATGTTCTGAAAAGCCCAAAACAACTATTTTCCTTTGCAAAACAACCAAATCAAACACCATGAATAAATATTTGAAGATATAAAGAACTTGAAGCATAAAAACTTTTACCAAAATGACCAGATTCAGCATTAAATAACCCGAAAAGGGTTGATATGCCATAAAACAAAACAACCAAACCAAACACCATGAATAAATATTTGAAGATATAAAGAACTTGAAGCATAAAAACTTTTACCAAAATGACCAGATTCGGCAAAAAAAGGATTGACATGCTGTAAAACAAAAGAACCGATTTTTTAATGCAATTCCACTTTTTTTTTTTTATCCAGAAAATGCAAATCCGAAATATTTGAATATTCAAACAGGAGGTTGTACCCATATTATGTCCCCTAAAAACCCTTTAAAATACTCCAAAGAAACAGAAATTTGGGGAATATTTATTAATTGATGTCGAATACCTATTGTTAAAATTTCACAAAAATCGGAGATCTGCCCTTTATTTCCCTCCTCCCAACACTTCTCATCTCATTTGCCTTCCTTCCAACCATATAAACCATTCAATATGCAAACAACCAAGCAAGAATATTAAAGTTTTAATGTTATATTTATTGATCTATCGAAAAACTGTTTTACTTTTTCCAGCAAGATATTGAATGTAGCAAAGATGATCCGAACATCGCACAGAAAATGGGTTTGCCTCACCCGTACTGGATCTGCCAGCCTTATGTACGACCGGTGTAAGTACCCAGAATGGGACACTTCTTTTCCTTGTTTAATAATCATCTATAACTAATGGAGATTTGGTATCTGTCTGTCTGAAGCTGAAACTATACTATTACTTCTATTACTAATGGAGATTTGGTATCTGTCTGTCTGAAGCTGAAACTATACAATTACTTCTATTACTAATGGAGATTTGGTATCTGTCTGTCTGAAGCTGAAACTATACTATTACTCCTATTACTAATGGAGATTTGGTATCTGTCTGTCAGAAGCGGAAACTATACTATTAATTCTATTACTAATGGAGATTTGGTATCTGTCTGTCAGAAGCGGAAACTATACTATTAATTCTATTAGTAATGGAGATTTGGTATCTGTCTGTCTGAAGCTGAAACTATACTATTACTTCTATTACTAATGGAGATTTGGTATCTGTCTGTCTGAAACTGAAACTATACTATTACTTCTATTACTAATGGAGATTTGGTATCTGTCTGTCAGAAGCGGAAACTATACTATTACTTCTATTACTAATGGAGATTTGGTATCTGTCTGTCAGAAGCGGAAACTATACTATTACTTCTATTACTAATGGAGATTTGGTATCTGTCTGTCTGAAGCTGAAACTATACTATTACTCCTATTACTAATGGAGATTTGGTATCTGTCTGTCAGAAGCGGAAACTATACTATTAATTCTATTACTAATGGAGATTTGGTATCTGTCTGTCAGAAGCGGAAACTATACTATTAATTCTATTACTAATGGAGATTTGGTATCTGTCTGTCAGAAGCGGAAACTATACTATTAATTCTATTACTAATGGAGATTTGGTATCTGTCTGTCAGAAGCGGAAACTATACTATTAATTCTATTACTAATGGAGATTTGGTATCTGTCTGTCTGAAGCTGAAACTATACTATTACTTCTATTACTAATGGAGATTTGGTATCTGTCTGTCTGAAACTGAAACTATACTATTACTTCTATTACTAATGGAGATTTGGTATCTGTCTGTCAGAAGCGGAAACTATACTATTACTTCTATTACTAATGGAGATTTGGTATCTGTCTGTCAGAAGCGGAAACTATACTATTACTTCTATTACTAATGGAGATTTGGTATCTGTCTGTCTGAAGCTGAAACTATACTATTACTACTATTACTAATGGAGATTTGGTATCTGTCTGTCAGAAGCTGAAACTATACTATTACTTCTATTACTAATGGAGATTTGGTATCTGTCTGTCAGAAGCGGAAACTATACTATTACTTCTATTACTAATGGAGATTTGGTATCTGTCTGTCAGAAGCGGAAACTATACTATTACTTCTATTACTAATGGAGATTTGGTATCTGTCTGTCTGAAGCCAAAACTATACTATTACTTCTATTACTAATGGAGATTTGGTATCTGTCTGTCAGAAGCCAAAACTATACTATTACTTCTATTACTAATGGAGATTTGGTATCTGTCTGAAGCTGAAACTATACTATTACTCCTATTACTAATGGAGATTTGGTATCTGTCTGTCTGAAGCTGAAACTATACTATTACTTCTATTACTAATGGAGATTTGGTATCTGTCTGTCTGAAGCCAAAACTATACTATTACTTCTATTACTAATGGAGATTTGGTATCTGTCTGTCTGAAGCCAAAACTATACTATTACTTCTATTACTAATGGAGATTTGATATCTGTCTGTCAGAAGCGGAAACTATACTATTACTTCTATTACTAATGGAGATTTGGTATCTGTCTGTCTGAAGTCGAAACTATACTATTACTAATTGGTATTGTGTATCTGTCTGTCTGAAGCTAAAACTATACTATTACTTCTATTACTAATGGAGATTTGGTATCTGTCTGTCTGAAGCTGAAACTATACAATTACTTCTTTTACTAATGGAGATTTTGTATATATTTATTATCCAATTAAAAAAAATCCTTTAGACAAACGTGAGATTTGAACTCTGGTATTGCAAGTGTAAAGTCCAGCATCTTAGTAAACAGCTACGGCGGATGAGATTCAAACCAATTAAAATGTATTTAACAAAATTTGTCTCTCTCTTTCTTTCTCTCTCCATCACTCTCTCTCTCTCCATCACTTTCTCCATCACTCTCTCTCTTTCTCCATCACTCTCTCTCTCTCTCTCTCTCTCTCTATCTCCTTTATTGCTTCAGTCTTCCTCTAATTCATCGAATATACACAAATATTCAAAAATTTATTTTAATTTTATTGTAAAAAAAAAAGAAAAGCATTTAATCTTCAGTGTTTTGACAATTTAACATCCTCGTAAAAACTACCCCCTTAGTAATGTGTACTCTGCCTATTCCTTGTTTCTCAACCAATCACATGTTTCTATTAACGTACGAATCGCCATCTTCAAAAAAAAAAAAACATAACTTTTTAATAGTATATAGATGGGTTCTGCGTAATCTTCCGTAAAAAATATTTTACTCTAAAAACAATTTTTTTTTTTAAAACAGGCCGAGTCCTGCAAACAAGGACTCGAAAAATTCCGCCGAAAAAGCCTGCAAATTGAAACGTCCTCTCATCGAACTTTCCGTCGAAGACAGTAACTTGTCCAAGAAAAAGCTCAAGAAGAAATTGAGGTATCCAGGGAAACTGTTTGACGCTGCGCTGAAAGTCAAATATGAACGTTGTAGCCTTTGCGCCAATCCCAAGGTACGGATCAGTGTGTAGAACCTGTTAATTTTTTTTGTATGCGTGTCTTTATTACCTCCTTCGAGGAGGTTATGTTTTCAATCGAGTTTGTTTGTTTATTTGTGTATTGCCTGGCTTTGAGGAGGTTATGTTTTCAGTCGAGATTGTTTGTTTATTTGTGTATTGCCTGGCATTGAGGAGGTTATGTTTTCAGTTGAGATTGTTTGTTTATTTGTGTATTGCCTGGCTTTGAGGAGGTTATGTTTTCAGTCGAGATTGTTTGTTTATTTGTGTATTGCCTGGCATTGAGGAGGTTATGTTTTCAGTCGAGATTGTTTGTTTATTTGTGTATTGCCTGGCTTTGAGGAGGTTATGTTTTCAGTCGAGATTGTTTGTTTATTTGTGTATTGCCTGGCTTTGAGGAGGTTATGTTTTCAGTCGAGATTGTTTGTTTATTTGTGTATTGCCTGGCTTTGAGGAGGTTATGTTTTCAGTCGAGATTGTTTGTTTATTTGTGTATTGCCTGGCATTGAGGAGGTTATGTTTTCAGTCGAGATTGTTTGTTTATTTGTGTATTGCCTGGCTTTGAGGAGGTTATGTTTTCAGTCGAGATTGTTTGTTTATTTGTGTATTGCTTGGCTTTGAGGAGGTTATGTTTTCAGTCGAGATTGTTTGTTTATTTGTGTATTGCCTGGCATTGAGGAGGTTATGTTTTCAGTCGAGATTGTTTGTTTATTTGTGTATTGCCTGGCTTTGAGGAGGTTATGTTTTCAGTCGAGATTGTTTGTTTATTTGTGTATTGCCTGGCTTTGAGGAGGTTATGTTTTCAGTCGAGATTGTTTGTTTATTTGTGTATTGCTTGGCTTTGAGGAGGTTATGTTTTCAGTCGAGATTGTTTGTTTATTTGTGTATTGCCTGGCTTTGAGGAGGTTATGTTTTCAGTCGAGTTTGTTTCTTTATTTGTGTATTGCCTGGCATTGAGGAGGTTATGTTTTCAGTCGAGATTGTTTGTTTATTTGTGTATTGCCTGGCTTTGAGGAGGTTATGTTTTCAGTCGAGATTGTGTGTTTATTTGTGTATTGCCTGGCTTTGAGGAGGTTATGTTTTCAGTCGAGATTGTTTCTTTATTTGTGTATTGCCTGGCATTGAGGAGGTTATGTTTTCAGTCGAGATTGTTTCTTTATTTGTGTATTGCCTGGCTTTGAGGAGGTTATGTTTTCAGTCGAGATTGTTTCTTTATTTGTGTATTGCCTGGCTTTGAGGAGGTTATGTTTTCAGTCGAGATTGTTTCTTTATTTGTGTATTGCCTGGCTTTGAGGAGGTTATGTTTTCAGTCGAGTTTGTTTCTTTATTTGTGTATTGCCTGGCTTTGAGGAGGTTATGTTTTCAGTCGAGTTTGTTTCTTTATTTGTGTATTGCCTGGCATTGAGGAGGTTATGTTTTCAGTCGAGTTTGTTTCTTTATTTGTGTATTGCCTGGCTTTGAGGAGGTTATGTTTTCAGTCGAGATTGTTTGTTTATTTGTGTATTGTCTGGCATTGAGGAGGTTATGTTTCCAGTCGAGATTGTTTGTTTATTTGTGTATTGCCTGGCATTGAGGAGGTTATGTTTTCAGTTAAGATTGTTTGTTTATTTGTGTATTGCCTGGCATTGAGGAGGTTATGTTTCCAGTCGAGTTTGTTTGTTTATTTGTGTATTGCCTGGCATTGAGGAGGTTATGTTTTCAGTCGAGATTGTTTGTTTATTTGTGTATTGCCTGGCTTTGAGGAGGTTATGTTTTCAGTCGAGTTTGTTTGTTTATTTGTGTATTGCCTGGCTTTGAGGAGGTTATGTTTTCAGTCGAGTTTGTTTGTTTATTTGTGTATTGCCTGGCTTTGAGGAGGTTATGTTTTCAGTCGAGATTGTTTGTTTATTTGTGTATTGTCTGGCATTGAGGAGGTTATGTTTCCAGTCGAGATTGTTTGTTTATTTGTGTATTGCCTGGCATTGAGGAGGTTATGTTTTCAGTCGAGTTTGTTTGTTTATTTGTGTATTGCCTGGCTTTGAGGAGGTTATGTTTTCAGTCGAGATTGTTTGTTTATTTGTGTATTGCCTGGCTTTGAGGAGGTTATGTTTTCAGTCGAGATTGTTTGTTTATTTGTGTATTGCCTGGCTTTGAGGAGGTTATGTTTTCAGTCGAGATTGTTTGTTTATTTGTGTATTGCCTGGCTTTGAGGAGGTTATGTTTTCAGTCGAGATTGTTTGTTTATTTGTGTATTGCCTGGCATTGAGGAGGTTATGTTTTCAGTCGAGTTTGTTTGTTTATTTGTGTATTGCCTGGCTTTGAGGAGGTTATGTTTTCAGTCGAGTTTGTTTGTTTATTTGTGTATTGCCTGGCTTTGAGGAGGTTATGTTTTCAGTCGAGATTGTTTGTTTATTTGTGTATTGTCTGGCATTGAGGAGGTTATGTTTCCAGTCGAGATTGTTTGTTTATTTGTGTATTACCTGGCATTGAGGAGGTTATGTTTTCAGTCGAGATTGTTTGTTTATTTGTGTATTGCCTGGCTTTGAGGAGGTTATGTTTTCAGTCGAGATTGTTTGTTTATTTGTGTATTGCCTGGCATTGAGGAGGTTATGTTTTCAGTCGAGTTTGTTTGTTTATTTGTGTATTGCCTGGCTTTGAGGAGGTTATGTTTTCAGTCGAGATTGTTTGTTTATTTGTGTATTGCCTGGCTTTGAGGAGGTTATGTTTTCAGTCGAGATTGTTTGTTTATTTGTGTATTGCCTGGCTTTGAGGAGGTTATGTTTTCAGTCGAGATTGTTTGTTTATTTGTGTATTGCCTGGCTTTGAGGAGGTTATGTTTTCAGTCGAGTTTGTTTGTTTATTTGTGTATTGCCTGGCTTTGAGGAGGTTATGTTTTCAGTCGAGATTGTTTGTTTATTTGTGTATTGCCTGGCTTTGAGGAGGTTATGTTTTCAGTCGAGATTGTTTGTTTATTTGTGTATTGCCTGGCTTTGAGGAGGTTATGTTTTCAGTCGAGATTGTTTGTTTATTTGTGTATTGCCTGGCTTTGAGGAGGTTATGTTTTCAGTCGAGATTGTTTGTTTATTTGTGTATTGCCTGGCTTTGAGGAGGTTATGTTTTCAGTCGAGATTGTTTGTTTATTTGTGTATTGCCTGGCTTTGAGGAGGTTATGTTTTCAGTCGAGATTGTTTGTTTATTTGTGTATTGCCTGGCTTTGAGGAGGTTATGTTTTCAGTCGAGATTGTTTGTTTATTTGTGTATTGCCTGGCATTGAGGAGGTTATGTTTTCAGTCGAGATTGTTTGTTTATTTGTGTATTGCCTGGCGTCCGTATCGCTTGACCAATCATTACCAAACTTGGTCAAAGTATTATCGGTGATGGTCGAAATTAGAACCGATTTAATTTTAGGATATCTCGGTTAAAGGTCAAGGGGTCAAGGGTCAGACGTTTTCATGTTATTACACAAGCTCCCTCTCCAATTCTCACAGGTCAGCGGCTCAAGTGTTTCCAGATTCCACCTTGTGCGGTCTTACTTAATCACGTTCTTCCAAGTTTTCCTTGGCTGGTCAACCTTCCTGCGATTTAAGGCATGCATGCTTCTACAGTGGTTTATCCAGAAGAATGACTGCTTCACAGCGTAACCGATTCGTCCGAAGAATAACCTCTACGCTGGACAAATCCTCTGACCTGGTGTGTTGGGTTTGGTCAGATTTCATATTGCAGATCCATCTAATTGATGATCTGTGATTGCACTGTGATCAGCAGGTCAGCAGTCTCCAAATTCCACTCTGTGCGGTGTTGTCCAATCACCTGCTTTCACATTTTTCTTTGACCAGCCAAACTTCCTGTGATTTAGGACATTCATGCTTCTGCAACGGTTTATCCAGGAGGATGAACGTTCCACATGACCAGACCAGCGTTATCGATTCATCCTTAGGATTACCTCCATTCTGAGCAAGTGTAGTGCTTTCAGCAAATCCTCTGACCTGATGTGTTGGGTTGGGTCGGATTTTACGTTGCAGATCCATCTGATCATGGATCCATCGTGACGATTATACCGAATTTGTGTTCCAGGCATGCGGAAGATTTTTTTCAGAACATGTCTTATTTATATACTAATTTTGCCAGCCTGTTTGATCGCTTGAACTTTTTGGGTTAGGATTCGGGGTAGGGTTAGGGTTAGTTCGGGGTAGAGTTAGGGGTTCGGGTTAGTTTCTCAAAATATAACTTACTCTGTACAGTGACATTTTTCATACGATGGGAATAGATTTGATCCAACCTGCAAGAAATCACTGATACGCCGCGAATGAGATAATTTCTTCAACTAAAAGGTTTTTATTTTTTTTATTTCTTTCCAGCAGTTTCTGTGTGTGTGTGTATAAATAAATAAATATATATATATATATTTTCCAGGCACAAGAATCAGCCATCGGTAATCACCTGGTTAGTACAAATAGTTGTTCTGACAAGTATTCCGATGGGTGGTTTTCTGTTTTACACAGTGCCAGGTCGAACTACCATCTCAATATTATTGAGGTGTTAGTCATTAACAACTCTCGACCTAGCTTGTGTAGACAAAAGATTTTGAAGCATCAGTTGGAGATCTTTAATGATTCAAAGCCACCATAACGTTGAGAGATTTACCATTTTTTTTTTTATCTCAATCGTTTCCTCCAACTGAAATAAGTTTTTTCCCCTCATATCTCATTCGACTTTTAGTTTTTAATTTACCATTTTGACGTTTCCTCTCAGAGGGTCAGACGATAAGGCCTTAAGGTAATAGATAGATAAGGGATAGAGTTAGGGGTTAGGGTTAGTTCGGGGTAGAGTTAGGGGTTCGAATTAGGTTCTCAAAATATAACTTACTCTGTACAGTGACATTTTTCATACGATGGGAATAGATTTGATCCAACCTGCAAGAAATCACTGATGCGCCGCGAATGAGATAAAAGGTTTTTAATGTTGTTTCTTTCCAGCAGTTTCTGTGTGTATATATATGTGATCCGATCGTTTGGCCAAAGGGGTTAATCTTTGGACCGGTACCAATTGTGATACTAGCGTGACCCGGGGAGTCACTCTGCATCAATGTAACAACATTATCTGCTTTGGGACGTTAGGGCGATCTGTTACAACATGTGCACGTAATTACTCGCCGTTGTTACCAGTGAGCAATCATCGTCTCTGTCGTTTACTTCTGGGAGGGACCTTTGCTGCTGCAAAAAGAACCTTATTTGAAATAAGGACAGAAAAAAATTTATTCTGTTTTCTTAAAAAAATATATATTTATTTTCTTGAAGACATTTTAAAACCTTTTTGATAGCGCAACCAAAATGCGTCTTCTAGGTTCGAATTCAAAGCCCCGTCTGCCGTTTTCAAATCTCTTAACCAGAGAGAGAGAGAGAGAGAGAGAGAGAAAGTAAAGAGGGAAGAGTGAGAGAGGAGAGAGAGACAGAGTGAGAGAGAAAGAGAGAAATACAGGCACAACCAGTGTACGCCCCGTCAAATGTGTATATTTTTGCGTCTCATAACCGATTTCTCGAACAACAAGTCTGATCCCTTGTGACCCCCATCACATGCACCTGTCATCGAACTGTTTTGACACCGAATCTCAGCCCTGCAAACATGACCGAGGCAAAAGTGTACTCAGTGATCTCACCTGTCAGAATGGTGTCACCGAGTACAGAATATTTTATGTTGAAGTTTGCGGCTTTCTCGAAATTTCAATGCAAGTTTGGAACAAGGCCCACGAATATCACGCATATTATGAGGAGCACTTAGCTCCCCAAAAGCTCATTGTGCCACATATATATATGTATATATATGCATATACATAATTTTCAAATAATAATTAAAAATTCTTTTACTAAATATTGACTGACTTTTTTTTAGTAATCTACAATAATTTTATCGTCTGAAGAAGAAAAATTTGTTATTCTGAAATTTCCGGAAATAAGGACACTGAACATCTAAATTAAACAAATCTCTGTTCAAACTTATTTGTTTTATGTTTTTTAACAATTTTTATGCTCTATTGGCAATATCAAGCATCCCCCCGTTGTATTGGGGTTTTCTTTAGCATATGAGAAATTGCCTTTTCTTATATACTTGATATTATAATATAATTATTTATATATACATATATATATATGATATTATGATATAATTATTTATATATACATATATATATGATATTAAAATATAATTATTTATATATACATATATATATGATATTAAAATATAATTATTTATATATACATATATATATGATATTAAAATATAATTATTTATATATACATATATATATGATATTAAAATATAATTATTTATATATACATATATATATGATATTAAAATATAATTATTTATATATACATATATATATGATATTAAAATATAATTATTTATATATACATATATATATGATATTAAAATATAATTATTTATATATACATATATATATGATATTAAAATATAATTATTTATATATACATATATATATGATATTAAAATATAATTATTTATATATACATATATATATAAATAAAATAAAATGTAGTAACACGAAATTACATAATCATCGATGCAATAATTTATTTCAACTTTGTGGTATTTTCAAGCATCCGATTTAGATGATTACATTTTTCAAACTGAAAAAGTTTATAACACAAAAATATATATATATAAATGATAAAAATCGAAATAGTATTCCAAACGTAATGCGAATGAAAGAAGGAGAAACTAAATTATCAGTAAAGTCATCAACGTTTCGTCTTCATCAAGAAAAGACTTCCTCAGGATGATTTAAGAGAAATAAAAACGTTATGAACACAAGTACATTACTTGGAAATAGTCTGTATGTATAGAATATAACAAATATTTATGTTCACCTTCTGGGCGAAACATGGCCGACTAAAATAAAAACGTGTAATACGAATATGATATACCTACAGACTATTTCCAAGTAATATACTTGTGTTTATAACTTTTTTATTCTCTTAAACCATCCTGAGGAAGTCTTTTCTTGATGAAGACGAAACGTTGATTACTTTACTGATAATTTAGTTTCTCCTTCTTTCATTCACATTACGTTTGGAATACTATTTCCATTTTTATCATATATATATATGTATATAGTAAGTTATGAAAATATATTTATGGCAATTAAGCTACACAGGCTTCTGCGTTTCATCCCCGTAGGGAATCATCTGGCTAAAATGATGCATGGAATTCATGTTACCGGGTGTTTATATATATATATATATATATCCACGTGGTGTTTAGTCTAGTTAGCTAACCAATCAGATTCTTTGCTATTTCCTCCCATGGGTTAATATTTTCATTTGCCAATGGCGCGGCTTCCCTCAAACAAAGGTTCGGCTGACTTTTACTTCCTCTTCTTTTGTTCTGTTTTGTGTAGGGGTCACGCACCCTTTTGTGAATGTGTGGAATTAATAGGTGACCCTATTTTAACACCTGCTACTTGTGGCGTTTTTTCTATTTTAGGTTTTGATTTAGTTTACTGTTTTATTTAATTATTTTATTTTTCTGATGTATTGTTATCCTAAAGTAAAGTTTATTCTGTGTAAGCGGTTGTTTGCTATTTTACTTCTACAGTTTAATAGGTTTTGAGGGTCTTTTAAGTTTAGGATTTCAAATTTCTCATTCAGACATAATCTACACAAGTCGTTTAAATATATATATCATCTCACATTCAAAATCTAATATCTATATCTATATATATATATATATATATATATATATATATGTGGGAAATGAAAAAGGAAAAACAAAGAGATATTTTTTTATATATTCATCAACGTTTCGTCTTTATTTGTAAGACTTCCTCAGGATGATAATTTTAAGAAATATGTCATGCAAGTACATCAAAGTTTGGGGTTGACATGATGTGTTGATGAGGAAAAGTAGTAGCCGTGGTTACTAAGAGCTCTGGACCCGGGGCCGGGCTGCGAGAAGTCAGTCAGTAGCAGAGAGTGAAATGAATATGGAAAGCTGTGAGTGGGTACATTAAGGCAGCATTGAAAAAGGGGAGGGGTGAGAGTGTCAGTGAATTTGTCTTCGGGTGGGAGAGAAGGGAGGGGGGTGCTGAGGTAAGACAATAGTGTAAAAAAAACTTTTGCATTTATTTATTTAGATAATATTGAAGTGTAGCCATCATATTTATATGTTTTTAATTTACTTTCAGGGTCAGAAATGTTGCTATGCACTTTGCAAAAATTGCTGTCGCAAGAAAACGTATGTTGAAACATTAGATTGCATCGGTAAGACTTTTTATCTTCGTTTTACTAGATTCCCATTCAGTGTCGCCGCGTTATTGTCGACGTTTAACGAGCCACAAACTAGCAAAGACAAAATTTATTCTTTACAATTGTCATAATCATCATCATCATCATATTTTAAGTCATCATCATCATCAGCAGCAGCATTTATTTTAAGCCATACAATCTTTCTTCGTCTTTTATTCGTCACTTTTCCCTTGTTCAGGGGTCAAGCGTTCAATGATATTACGCAAGCTCGCTCTCAACTTCTCACGCTTCAGCAGGTCAGCAGTTTCCAAATTCCACTCTGTTCCAAGTGTTCGTTTGCCGGTCAACCTTCCTGCTATTTATGACTTCTGTAATGGTTTATCCAGGAGGATGAACGTTCCACATAACCATACCAGCGTAATCGATTTATTCTTAGGATAACCTCCATGCTGGGCAAGTGTAGCGCTTTCAGCAAATCCTCTGACCGTATATGATATTACGCAAGCTCACTCTCAACTTCTAACGCTTCAGCAGGTCAGCAGTTTCCAAATTCCACTCGGTGCGGTCTTGTCCAATCACTTGCTTCCAAGTCTCTCTTGGCCGGCCAACCTTCCTGCGATTTATGACATTCATGCTTCTGCAACGGTTTTTCCAGGAAGATGAACGTTCCACATGACCGATTCATCCTTAGAATAGCCTCCATGCTGGGCAAGTGTAGTGCTTTCAGCTAATCCTCTGACCTGATGTGTTGAGTTTTATCAGATTTCACATTGCAGATCCGTCTGATCATGGATCTGTCATTGCACTGCAGACGGGCGAGAGAGGACTGGGTGAGGGCCAAGCATTCACTGCCATATATCATGACGCTCCTGACAGAGCTGCTATACAACTTACCCCGGATGTAGAGAGGGAAAGCTCGTGATGTTATCGGAGGCAACAATGAATCGTAAAATTCTAAATGCTGGTTCTCATCAGGACAAAACAAAATTTTCGACTGTTGGGTTCATATAACTATAAAAGCGAACCCCCTTTCCGATACAACACCGCCATTATCAAAAACCTATTATCCCGAGCGAAACTAATCTCCTCCTCACCAATTATTTGTCAACACAAAATTAAAAAATAGTAAACAGACTCTAATTAATAAGGGTTTCCTTAACTACATTATAAACGAACAATTTCGACATTTTAATAATAATCGCTACACTACAAAAATACTAATAAAACTAAACGCTCCCCTCCCCCCGCGCCACCGAAATCAGCGATATAATAATAATTATAAAATAGATGAACACATATTAAAAACTATTATTAATAAAAATGTACTGCCCCGTCGATCCGAATAAAAAATGGTCATTTTTTTCGTTTAATGTGTTTAATGTATTTGTTATGCTATCTTGCACGCATGACGCCATAGTAATAAGTACATGACTTCATAGTGATGGGGTTGGATAATATTTTTACGCCATGGTCATTGTTTATTTTTATTACGTTTCTCTTTGGACTATTGTCTTTATCAAAGGAAGGGGGGGGGGGGCACGAGAAAGAGTAATTTTAATAGAGCTCTGGAGGTCTCATTACTTTAGAAACAAGCACTTGGCGTTGACCGGAGAAACATTCTATTGTCATCATTATCCTTCGAAGGGAGAAGTTAAGCAATGCATTTCATGGCCAGTACAAAATGGGTGACGATTTAGGAAGACCAGGTGCTGTACAATCGAAGTTAAGCAACGCATATCCTAAATGAATGACGATTTAAGTAGGCAAGTTGCTGTGCAATCTAAGATAAACAACGTATCCTGGCCACTAATCAATGGGTGACTTTTTGGGAAGACTAGGTGCTGTACAATCGAAGTTAAGCAAGCCATAGCATAACCACTATTAAATGGGTGACTACAAATCTATCGTATACAAATACATGTACGCTTTCCGCATCAGAGGAAGTTATGCTACGCATATCATGGAAAGTTTGGCGTTGTCCGGGAATAATAATAATAATAATAATAATAATACGAATAAAAAAATAAAACTTATTTATTATAGCAAACTTTAAACTTCTAATTTTATCACCACCGATAATTCTTGCCCCTCGATCGCAGTTTTGGATGAGACAAATCTCTTATATGAGTTTAAATTTACCTTGGGAGACTGTGTCTCTAACAATGAAGAAAAAAAAAATCATATACGTAGGTTTGACTACCATAACTCTACTGAGACGTCTCACTATGCACTTGACCAACACTAGCACAATAGCCCAGCATCTAAAAGCTAACCATTCTGTACCAGAGTCACAAACTATGACTCCAGATATTAGAAGCCCTGCTTATAAAAAGTAAAAAGCCAGTTAGTAATAAAACTAATATCGATAGCAGTGAAAAAATCCTAAAATGCTTTTCAAACAAATACTTTATTAATACTACAACCAATCACACGGTTCCCACCAAAACCCATCGCTTAACATTTAAAAATACATGTGTTAGATAATGGCCCTATGGGAATGGACGTATCTGTTGGGAATCGTTGGTTTGACTTGCGTGAATTAACGCGGGTGCAGTCGAGTGCAGAACAGGGCTTGTTCTCATAGTCGGAGCTAACAGACGTGACAAGGTTACCGTGTGACGAGACCCCAGATCAAGGGTTAGTCTACACCTGCGAGAGGCTCTGTGACTTCGCGGGCCCTGCGTGGGAAACAAAGGGATCTGTGACGTCACTCGTTCTCGTGAGAAGCGAGTTTTTAGTCAGTCCGATTCGGAAAGCGAATTGAGAGGACATGCGATTCACAATGTAAAGATAAGGAATATTTCCCTTCAGGGAAGACAAGCGCGAGAATCCTTCCCCCCCCCTCTCTATGAATAGTTAAGAAAACATTAATAACTAACTACGATAAAGTAGGATTTGCTCTCTCCCTCTCTCTCGACGCGGTGAATGACTCCCAGTTGAAATAACAACGCTTGTAATAAAATGAATTAAATCTAAAAGAGGAGTTTGTCTTCGGAGTGCGTCATGGCTTTTGTTGCAGACAGCGGACGGCTTGGTTCTAAAAGAAAGAATTCATCCACTGGACGACACGACCAACCCGCTACATGACGAGTATACGAAACGCGTACTGCCGCGGTCCAAGCAGGAGTAGCTATGTAACACATGTTCTGTACTCAATACCCATTCCCTGAAGATGGCTGTGGAAGGAACCGAAAGTACTTGGATACACAACGAGTACGGCAAATTCATCTGCCAGTTCCAACCTGAAACTCGAAAATTAATCGGACATCTAGAAAGGATTAAGGAAAACATATGCCGACACAAGTCATCTGTATTATTTAATGAAATATGGTTTCAAGAAAAAATGCTGCCCATATATACCTATATATGTTTGTGTACATACATGTTTTTTTGTTTCAGTCGAAGTTCTCAGAAATCAAGGAGCCTCTTCCTGTATGAGCCAGTGTATAGCCGTGTCGAGGGGATCTTATTTGGGTTTTGAATACTATGTTATTTTGAATTATTATTTTTGGTCAGGGTTTACTTGTAGGGAAAGTATCCTTATGTCGGGTTATCCTGACAAACCCGTGTACAGAGAGACCGAAGACACTCGAGGACAGGTCTAGTAGGTATTCACTTTTTTGTTTCATTTTACTTCAGTCGAAGTTCTCAGAAATCAAACGGGCCCCTTCCTGGGACTAACACTTGATTTCTATATGAGATACAAAAATTCAAGTGTTAGACTCATGAAGGAAGGAAAGAGGGGGGGGGGGGGGGCTTGATTTTTGAGAACTTAGACTGAAGTAAAATGAAACAAAAAAAAGTGGATGTCTACTCGAGAGAACTAAGTTGTGTGTATTGTGAACCCAAAAGTAATTGAGAATTTGTTTGTAAATATATTCCAAAAATGTTATCATGAAGATGATTTTAACTACAAAAATTACTGAAGTATTTGAATTATTTTTAAGAAAGTTATTTGCATAAAAGAGTTTTTTCGCATAATTTCTGCCGTGAAAAATTATTTAAAATTTCATTATGTAGCATAAGATTTACTTTTTAATCAGTTTTAATAACGGCTGAATTTTAATTTAAAAATTTTTAATTTTAAAAATTAATTTAATTAAAAAAATTTTTAATTTAATTTAGAAACAAAATGTATTTTAATTTAAAAAAAATTAATTAAAAAAAAATTTAATTTTGAAAAAATTTTAATAAAAAAAAAATTTAATTTAAGTTGTAATTTAAAAAAATTTTGATTAAAATATTTTAATTTAAAAAATTTTTAATTTTGAACATGTAATTTAAAAAAAATTTTAATAAAAAAAAATTTAATTTTAAAAAATTTAATTTTCTCCTTTTTTCTTGTTTTTCTTAGGTCATCATTTTTCATTCAAGACTCGCTCAAAAAGCTGAAGAAATTTTATATTTTATCAACAACGCGAACTGGAATCTGTGTTTTATGTCTGAAGGAAAAGAAGAAAAAAACCGATGATCGTGTTTTATAAATGTGTGACGTGTGAAACGAGATAATAAAAGTAAAAATAACATTTGTTGCATTTTTTTTTTATTATTCATTTTGGTTATTTTATTTTAGATTTTCTTTCCATCCCAAACACTGTATATTTCTGCTGTGACATAAGGGGCTACTATGATAGGGGCCAGTTTTATAGAGGGCGGGGCTGTTGGATAATGGCCCTATGGGAATGGACGTATCTGGTATGGTATGGTTTGGTAGTTTTGTTTTACGGCATATCAACCCTTTTTGAGTTATTTAATGCCGAATCTGGTCATTATAGTAAAAGTTTTTATGCTTCAAGTTCTTTATATCTTCAAATGTTTAATCATCGTTTTTGGTTTGGTAGTTTTGTTTTACGGCATATCAACCCTTTTTGGGTTATTTAATGCCGAATCTGGTCATTATAGTAAAAGTTTTTATGCTTCAAGTTCTTTATATCTTCAAATGTTTAATCATCGTTTTTGGTTTGGTAGTTTTGTTTTACGGCATATCAACCCTTTTTGGGTTATTTAATGCCGAATCTGGTCATTATAGTAAAAGTTTTTATGCTTCAAGATCTAAAAATAAAATAAAAAAGGGGAGGGAGAAAGGGAGAGGGGCTGTTGTTTTTGTTTTTGGTTTTGTAGAACATAATTAAGTTTTACAAAAAAGAAAAAAAAAAAAAAAAAAAAAAAACGTCAATGTAGGTGAATTTCGTCTCAGGGAGCCACAGGGCAGCCTGATCTGGTATCACCAGGGACGTATCTGTTGGGAATCGTTGGTTTGATTTGCGCAAGTTAACGCGGGTGCAGTCGAGTGCAGATTGGGGCCTGTTCTCACAGTCAGAGCTAACAGACGTGACAAGGTTACCGTGTGACGAGACCCCAGATCAAGGGTCAGTCTGCACCTGTGAGAGGCTATGTGATGTCGCGGGCCCTGCGTGGGAAACAAAGGGATCTGTGACGTCACTCGTTCTCGTGAGAAGCGATTTTTTTAGTCAGTCTGATTCGGAAAGCGAACTGAGAGGACGTGCGATTCACAATGTAAAACTAAGGGAAATATTTCCCTTAAAGGAAAGACAAGCGCGAGAAACCCTTTCCCTCCCCCTCTCTATGAATGGTTAAGAAACATTGTTAACTAACTACGATAAAGTAGTGATTTGCTCTCCCCCTTTCTCTCAGCGTAGCGAATGACTCCCAGTTGAAATAACAACTCTTGTAATAAAATGAATTAAATCTAAAAAAAGAGTTTGTCTTTGGAGTGCGTCATGGCTTTTGTGGCAGACAACAGACGGCGTGGTTCACGGCAGAGAAGAAAGAATTCATCCACTAGACCAGTGGTCCCCAACCGGTGGGCCGCGGACCGGTGCCGGTCCGTAGACCAATTGGTACCGGGCCGCGTAAGAAAAACAAAATATTGCAATAAACTAGACATAAGCAACACACTCCGGGTGTCATTGTCTCCTATTGCTCCCAGATGGGACCGTCTGATTGCAAAGAAACAAGCTCAAAGTTCTCATTGACTTGGTGTTCTAGTAATGTTAAAATGTTCATGCACTTTATATTCGTTTTTCTGGTGTACCTGTATTTTATTTTGAAAGGAATGTTTAAAGTAAATTTTTAATGTAAACTTTTTAATGATATATTTATTATTATTTCGAGGCTTTTATTTTCATGTTATGTTGTTGGTACGATGCTACATGTAAGTTGCAAGTAAACAATCTACCCCCAGGCCGCGGTAAAATTGTCTAACGCTTACCGGTCCGCGGCAACAAAAAGGTTGAGGACCACTGCACTAGACGACCCGACCGTCCTCTACAAGCGAGGGAGAAATCTAAGGTATGCAACAGGGGCAACCAACATGCAGAAATTTAAATGTAATGTGAACAAACATCTTGCTGCACAACTTCCCACTAAGGATGGTCCCATTATCACAGTAGCCCCTTACGTCTCGTGCAATATGCCTTGTATCCAGTGAATAAAAGTAAACAAAAAATTACCCTCTTTCCGTCAAAGAACAATCTTGTTAAACGGGAGAAAGAAAGCGATCCGACCTGTCCCCTATTTCAGGACAAACTGCAGCCATTGGAACTTGTCCCCAGTTCCTGTGAGACGGCTCTTGTTAGCGGAATTGAACTATTATCCGCCACTCGGTACTTTTTTTTTACATTAGGACCCGCACTCATTTTGACCATGACCCTAACGCTAACCCTAACCCCTAAATGCCGCTGAAACTTCTGCCAATATCAATAAAGTATGGGGAGATGGATCCACAAGTGATCGGACGGTACGAAAGTGGTTCCAGAAATTCCGTAGTGGAGATGAGAGTCTTAAAGATGAAGAAGGTAGAGAACGGCCGTGTAATCTTGACAATGAACAATTACAAGCATTTGTTGAGCAAAATCCACGTCAAAGTGTCAAAAAAATGTCTTGGATACTTACAGTCAGCACTGCAGCAGTTTCACGTCATTTACAGACTGTCGGAAAAGTTTTTAAATTTTCATAAATGTATGTTTCTGAAATCGGTCATTATTTTTGTAACAACCTAATAATACATCGCACGATAGTCTCGACAAACAACAAAATAGTGGCCTGTGATTGGTTGTTTTTCATCCAATCACAGGACACATAAAAATTGCATCCATTGTAATAACTTTCAATAAAACAAACAACGAAGATGTTCTACTCTCTTTTAGAGCCGTATCTTAAAAGAAGGGTTCGCTTCGTCACCTTCGTATTCTTTACCCTCTGGGTCCTCTTTGACCTTTCCTATATACTTTAATAACAATAAAATACTCGCGAAAGCTTGGCTTTTGGGCTAGAAGCAAAGTTTGATACAATGAAGGCCGCGAGGATAGGAAGTGACTCATTGACAGAGACAAAAGGAAATGCGGGGGTGGTCAGTTTTCATTGTTCAGGACAGATGACTTAGAAAAGAATACCGGACACAACATTTAGGAGTGACAACGTTTTACGACAGTTTTACGACAGTAAGGTAAGTTAGTTTTACAATAGTTTGATGACAGTAAGGTTTATGGCAAAAAGTTAACGAGTTTGGGTTTCGGAGAGAAGCCGAGCAGTTAGGGATCGAACCTCCACAGAGAGCGGATCGGACCGGAAAACGATGAGATGAGCTGACGACTTGAGCAACAACAATGGGGGGTCTCGACAGTCTGCGACGGTGTCACACACACTCATAGTTCCAACTAAATTATACACAACGTATATGTGTTTGTGTTCTTTCTCGAGAGTTGTGTTTCTTTTATTTAACTTGTGGACCAGTGCTGTGCCCTCGATTATTCGTCAATGGATAGATGACTCGGCTAGATGATGAAGACAAGAAGGCCACGGACATACAACGTTGGGGTTGACGGTCGTCGAGTCAGGCAACATGGTTCTACACTAACAAAGCTCCTAGCCAGCTTAATTATTATCAGAAAAAAACTGAAGTGAATTAAATTTTATCCTGGTCAATAACATGGTGGAAGAAAAAACACAAGAGGCTAGTCTGAATCAAATATCGATTTGTCAGATCAATTGTCATTTGGTTTTGACTTTAAAAGTCTGGAAAGATAACTTTATATGTTAGATATAACATCTAAATCATCAGTTAGATAATGGAGACAAGAAGGCCACGGACATACAACGTTGGGGTTGAAGGTCGTCGAGTGGGGCAGCACATGGTTCTACAAAAGTGCAGTATCTGTTCTGATACTACACTTCATCTTTTCCGTCCTCGATCAGTGAAGGAGAAATCCTTCTAGACTGAGGCAATTTAAATTTTTGTTCCAATCTAGAGTGCCTCTTTTTGGGGAGCTGGGTTTTTTCCTTACATTAAAAACTGACCTTGTGTCTAACTCTGTCCTCGCGGGGAGTTAAATAAATAGGGACTCTGGATCCTCTACTTTATTTTTACTTTCAAACTGTGGCACTTGTGCAGAATAGGACCCCACGAATTTAACGGAGATTCCGAGTTTGACGACAAATTCCAGACAGACGGTAAAATGATAAAAATGCAAGTTAAAATGAGTATCTTTTACAATAGCCCTCAAACTCGCGAGTCGGGTTCAAAAAAAGTTGTAGAACGTGGTCAAAAAAATGAATATGCAACAAATAAATGCGACGTATGTCGAGACTGGAGATTTTCCTAGTTAGCTATTCCATTTGTTTGTATGTTTACGTAGGATAAATGGGGTTTTATTAGACACGAAAAAAATGTTTTTTTTTTTTCTGGGCACGGATTTTTACTGCAAAAACATGGCGTCGACAGTCTTGTTTTGCCAGCCTCGTTTCGGGTTCTCGTTGTCAAGTGTGTCTTTTTTTTTTTACCAGCGTTTTTTTTTTTTTTTTTTTTGGTTTGCATTTTTGAAATTTAATTTTATGAAACGAACATTTTAACGATCAGGGCTGGAGTTAGGGTTAGGGCTGGAGTTAGGGTTAGGGAGAGCAAAGAGATCATCCATCCCCACTAGATTGTGAAGTCGGGTTTTAGGGTTGAATGAAAATAATATGTAGATGAAAAATGAAAAATTGCGCTTTGAATATGAGTCTCAGTAAAAAAACAACCCCGAAAGAATTCAACGAAAACGAGGCTGCGAAAATGGCCGCCATTTTATTCTTCCAATGTCCGTGCGATAAAAATATCGATTTATAAAAATCAGCACTTTTAACAGATTATAATCATTAATAAATGTCACAGGTATGTTGGAAATCCAGTTTTATCGGCTACGGTAACTTTTATTTGTTGTATATTTGTTTTTTCAGCGTTTTCGTTTGAGGGCTATTGTAAAAGATACCCGTTAAAATGATGGTTACAGACGAAACACCTTCTAATTCGCAGCCCCCCCCTCCAAAAAAACAACACTTTTATAAGAAAACACTCGTCCTCTGAATTCACATGCTCTAGCATTGCCTCTGTCCTCCACGCTCCAGCACTGCCAGAAACGATGCCCAAATGAACCCCAAGCACACTATTTTACCCATCTAACAGAAACTGGCGAATGAGCGCGGCTCGTTCTTTCACTCACCTTACTCCTGCTAACCTCTATGGGCAATACCTTTGTAGCAGTTACCTCCTCCTTTCAAAACATAACTACACCGGTCTGCCGGTAGGTGTCGCTTTTTCACCAACAGGTGGCGCTGTAAAGCGAGACAAGAGTTATCTGCCCTTCGGACTATAAAACCAGGTGCAAACGGAAATTCCTTCTCTTCTTCACCAACCAGCCTCAGCAGAACAACGCTGGCACCAGCGCTCCGTTTCACTCGCTTTTTCCTACTCAATTGGCCTCGACAGAACGACGCTGACACTAGCGTTCCGTTTCACTCTTCTTTTCTGGTCAATTGGCCTCGGCAGAACGATGCTAATACACTAGCGTTTCGTCTCACGCTTTTCTTTTTTCTTTTCAACTAGCCTCGGCAAAACAACTACCAACCCACGTTTCTTCCGTCAACACGTGGTCAAACAACGGTAAGAGTTCTCAACTCATTTTCTTTGTGTACGGCTTTCAAAGACTTTTCCCACGCCGGATTCATTTCTTCTTATACCTTTTTCAAGAACTGTTTTTCCATCGACACACATGCATACATCCACTGGCGTAGCTAGGGGGGGGGCGAGGGGGGCGGGCCGCCCCGGGCGGCACACCTGAGGGGGCGGCATTTTGAGAGGGTAAAAATAGAAAGTAGAGAAAAAAATTTAAAAAAACAAAAGTTAACAAAAAATATGAAATTTTATACTATAATTTTATATAATAATAAATTTAAATGAGAACATTTGAAAACCTGAAAATGTTATGAAATGATAAAATCATTTTTATTTACTTTTTTGTCGTTGTTGTTAAAGTCCGAATTTTCGCCAAATAACATGGATGTATCAAGGAGAGAATAGTCCGATGTAGTTTTCTTTTCTTTGTCTTCATAATGTTATTATTAAGAGGGCGAGCCCTCCGAAGAGAAAAAACGTCTTGTATCGGTGCTTTTTTTCCGGGCACCCAAATGCCGGGGGGGGGGGGGGGGGGCGGCAAATTTTACTACCGCCCCGGGCGGCAAAAGGTCTAGCTACGCCACTGCATACATCACACACTTCATCATTCCAATATTGTATGATTTACTGAACACGTTTACAATCGGTGGAACACGACCCTCGATCCGAACACCTTCTTTCGCCAAAAAAAGCAAGACTGAAAGAATAATAAATAAAAAAATTTTAATTACAAAGAAAAGCTATTAATCTACATTTAAAATAAAAAAAAAAAAATAAAAATCAGAATTACAATGTTCGTTAAATAAATTGTTGCACACACAAAAAAGTTTGCTCAGTTCACCGATCTTTCGGGTATCTACGTACGTCACAGGACCGGCGGGACAGTTATAAAAGTGGGGGGGGGGCGGTTAAACACATGCATATATAATTTCATTATTGATGACCGTAAAGTGGGGGGGCCAAGTCAAAAGATAGGGGGGGGGGTAGGAGCCCACGCCCCCCGATGCCGCCGTCCATGTGTCAAGACTGGGGAATCTTTACTGTGCTATTCTGCATAAGTACCGTAATGTTTTCCTATCTTTGTAAAAATATCTGTAATTATTCAACATTCATGAAACAATTTCGGAAATTTCAAAATCATCTAGAAATAATAAATTAAATTTATAAATATTTAATAATATATTATATAAATCAAGGACTGTAAGGTAACATCGTAATTAAACAAAAATCTAAAAATATTGTATTGTCAGAAGTGGGATTCGAACCCACGCCGGGAAGACCCGACTGCGACCTGAACGCAGCGCCTTAGACCGCTCGGCCATCCTGACAGACGACATTTTTAGAATTACAACTGTTATATATTAAAATGTTAAATGAAAATTTTTAAAAAATTATTATTAATGATTTTATTTTATTTTTTAAATTATATAAATTGTTATGATGACAGTTGCAAATGACTTAGATTTACTTAAATCATACGAGTCAGTTATAGTATAAAAAGTTATATTTAATTAATTGATGTAAAAATTAATCCACGTTCGTTTATTTAATTTATAAGATAAACTTTAATTATAAAACTTTATATTATGAAAGAATTCTTGAAAATTATTTTTTATAATAAAAGAATTGGAATAATTTTTAATTTGTAGTTAGCAAAAAAAAAAGTTATTTTTCCAAACCGGAAGTAGATCCTAAAAGATGATATTGCAACAAATACTTTGACGAGTTCTTATTGGTTAAAATATCTTTCTTGATTAGATTTTATTTGAAGAAATAAAAAATGAATTTAATTATTCGTTAAACTTAATTTTAAAATTAATTATCAGAATTTATCAAATGAAAATAATTGGAATTACGTGAAAAAATAATATTTTTTTAAAAATTTCCCATAATTCCTTGCTACATAACCCGGATTTTTCCTTTCCCGCTTCGTCTCCATTTGGCGTCAGACGTGGTAAGTTTATCTCTGAAAATAAATCATTGTTTTTAATTAATTTTTGAACAACTTTTATTAATTATGTTAGTTTACATTAAATTTTAGGACTTAAATAATGTTTATTACTAAACTTTATCTGTTTAATGTTTTGTTATCTTCGTGTTTTTTCTCCATCTATGTCGTTTCTCTTCAATCTATCTACCACGTGTCTTTTCGTAACATCATGTCTCCCTTTTCTTATTAAATTATTTTTAAAAATTTATATCTAATAATATTAATGGTCAATGAAAATTGTTTTCTGTGGTTTTTTTTAAAGATAGTATTAAATGATGTTGATGGCATAGTTTTGACTTCGTAATAAAAAATATTTATGGACGGTGAAATTGGTTTCGTTTTTTAATGTATTTTAAATGATGAACCATTTCGTGTAAAAAATCTATTATTACCAGTTTTAATATTTTTGGGGCATTTTTTAACGACAGCTAAAAAAAGGGGTGAAAAAAACAAAAAGAACGAACAAATAGTCCAGAAATAAGTTGTACCAAAGGCGAAATAAGTTACTCTTCTACCTACCTGGGTAAGCGGTTTTTAGTTTGATTTTAAAACTAGTGTCGAGACGTCACGTTATCAAATGTGTTAATTTTTCTTAATTATTATAAAATCTTCTATATTGCGTGATTAAAATATGAGGAAAATCTTAGAGAAACAAACGTTTATTAACCAACATGTCGAGACACTAGTTTTAAATCAACTAAAAAAAAAAAAAAAACGCGATACTTCTGTCGTATATATGAAGCAGCAGATTTTCTGTCCTTCTATTGAAAATAAAGGGAGGTAATTCAACCGGAAGTGATTTTTTTACAAGATAAAAAAAAAATGCAGGACTGATTTGTTTTTGAGTAACAAGAAACAAGGGTATATGTTACGACACTCAGCAGAGGCGCGAACGAGGTCCAAAAAAAGAACGAGAAAGAGTTTAAAAACATAAATTTACAACAAGTAAAGTTGACTTATGTCTAGAATAGACATTTTTCTACTTACCTATGTAATTTGTTTGTATTTTTACGTAGTATAAATGGCTTTTTATTAAATGTTAAAAAAAAATTTCTTGTTTTTTAAAACATCTACTTTCTCAAAGATAAATGGCGGCCAGTCACTCGATATTATTTCGTAGAGCGGCCATTTTGAATTCTTCGATGAACGTCTGTCGAACTTAAATTTCTAATAAATAGCACTTCAAACGGGTTTAAAATACAAACAAATAGCACATGCAAGTTTGAAACTAACTTTTACAGCTTACAGTTACTTTTATTTGTTGTATATTTGTTTTTTTTTAGAGTTTTTACTCTGCTGAGTCTCGTAAAAGATGCCCAGAAACAATTAACAATTTCTTTTTTTTATTATATGAAGTAAAAAAAAATTTAAATAAAAACCCCTAACCCTAAGAAATCAGGCGGTGTGCCTGTAAAAAATATTGTTTTTTGCGGCTGGTTCATTAAATTACCAATGTCTCGAAGATTAATCTCATTTAACTCCATTTTCTAAATACTAAATTCAACTTCCGGTGAATTCTGAATGAATGGTACTAGGAGAAAAAAAACCGGAACTTTTCGATTTCTTAATCGGCAGCTGCTTCATATATACGACAGAAGTGCCAAAACGCTTTAAAATAAGTTACAACTAATCAACTTATCCAGGTAGGTAGAAATAACGGTACTTGTGCATTATAGCGACCAACAAAATTTCCCCTTCCTCATTTCTGGAAGAGTAAATGAAAGGGGAGATAATTCTAATTATTTTTTTTTTTTTAGGGTCACTCATAACGAAATGATCGTGTTCGATTTTTTTTTTCAAAGGGAAACCGAAACACGTATAAGTCGCATATCACCTCCACAGAGAAATTAGTCTGTGTTCTTGTAAAAAAATCGACTAATTTCGCCTAATCTGTAATTAAATATAAAATGTCTTCAAGATTTAACGAATTGACGTCCATTTTTCGGAAAATTAAGAAAAGAATTAAAACACTTAAAATAATTCGAATTATTTCCCCTTTTGAGTCACTTTTCTAAAAATAAGGAAGGGAATTTGGTTTGTCGCCATAATGCATAAAAACCGAAGTAACTTTTCTCCAGTTTAGCGGATACTTTTGAAGAAAAAAATTAACACAAACTGAATATCTTTTGGCCAAGATCAAAGTGTAGTATCTGTTCCGATACTGCACCCCATAGACGGTTTTTATTTATCTTCCTCCCACAAGATCAGGAAAGTGAGAATTGAAAAACCAGCGCCCGAGAATTTGAGCGCTCTGGTCATTAAAAATTGCCTGGGCAGCCCCGTCGGCATTCCCCGGTAGGAGCGCCTCAGACTGGTATTGTCTTGTCCTTCGGGGCTTGATTTACGCCGGTCTATGGGTCTGTCCTGTGCAGTTCTAGGAGGTCCACCCTCGCAGGCTTTGCCTCCCCTCTTTGGGAGGGAGTAAGTTTATTGCTTACTGCCTGAGGCGCCCCTACCGGGGAATGCCGACGGGGCTGCCCAGGCAATTTTTAAATGGCCAGAGTGCTCACCTCTCGGGCGCTGGCCTTTCTGATCCCACTTTCCTTACCTTGTGGAGGTAAATAAATCTCATCTGTTTGATGTACGTCCCTGTCACGGGCTGAATAAATCCTATACCAAAAATCACGTAAATTAATCAAGTAGTTTTTTGTCTTTTTTATAAAAGAAAATCAAATTTGAGCGTTTTACGAAGAGGAAGTGCAAATATGACAGCCATTTTAGGATGGTTCGAAGGGGGATAAGCGTACATGAATTACGGGTTGCCAGCCTTCGAACATGTCAATTGACTGTTCCCGAAAAATGGATTTTGCTTATAATTAAAATTCTACTCGATAATTTTTCCTACTTTTTGGTGAGGATACTTATTTAAATCTGCTGCGTAAGTATATAAT
Organism: Sepiola atlantica; assembly: GCA_963556195.1. NCBI lineage: Eukaryota > Metazoa > Mollusca > Cephalopoda > Sepiida > Sepiolidae > Sepiola > Sepiola atlantica. The sequence continues at coordinate 45,151,111 of OY744554.1, forward strand.
ATTGTTTTTTTTGTGTTGATAATTTAATACGGACGCTTCTCTGTACAAGCACCATTAAAAATTCAGAAGGGTCCGTCTTGTTTACCTGTCAAGTTCGTCAGAAGTGGCGACAGATTTGGGGGGTGAGGGTGAAATTGACCATCAACGGTTCCGTTACGCTGTTTGTTTTTGGGTTGTATTGCCACTCAGACTTAGGGTTAAAAGATACCATTTTAGTTTTTCGTGTGTCTCTTCACTGATTTTTGTTTTTTCCGCATTGTGTATCTCTGGCCTTTGTTTTCCCATAACATTGATCGGTCGCAAACAGTGCAACATTAAAAAAAGTCGGTAAGGTGGAAGAAACAAATGTTTTGGATCCGAATTCCAATGCATTAGAGCCACCTTTTTTGTTTCGACTCTGACAAATACGAACAAATTATTTTTAATCTTTAAAAATACCTTTAAAATTCGAGAATCGCCCCCAAATCGGAAATTAAACAAAAATACAGCTAATAACTCACAGATCGGGCGCAAATTTTATGTTTAACCTAAATGTATATTTTATTAGCTGTATGTTCGGCACTTGTGCAGTTTAGTAAACGGGGGAAGATAATCCACAGGAAGTAACGACCAATGGATTAGAACATTTTAAGAAATGTATTTAATAAACTAGAAGTCTACCATCATATATTAGGGTTAACGCCCATTTTCACATGCTGGCATGTGTTGGACGGCTCTTAGAAATTGACTAACCTATCTCTCGCCAGGTCTTGATTTATCCCTCTTTTTCTCAAATGTATCCTAATCACCCCCCCCCCCCCCCCTCCTGCCTTCCTTGGCTTTCCCTGTCAACTGACCCTGCTACTTTAACTGGTCTACATCTACTAACCCAAGAACTCATCCATTTTTATTTATTTTTTTTTTCCCCCCCAAACATGACCGTATAATCAAATCCTCCTGGCTTTTGGCTAAGATCAAAGTGTAGTATTTGTTCCGATGGATACTGCACGCCTGTCCTGTGCAGTTCTAGGAGGTCCACCCTCCCAGGCTTTGCCTCCGCTCTTTGGGGAGGAGTAAGTTTATTGCTTACTGTCTGAGACGCCCCTACCGGGGAATGCTGACGGGGCTGCCCAGGCAATTTTTAAATGGCCAGAGTGCTCACCTCTCGAGCGCTGGCTTTTCAAACCCCACTTTCTCGACCCGATCTTGGGTCACATCTTACTTGTGGGAGTAAGATAAAACTGGCCTTGTGCCTAACTCCGCGAGGAGTAAATAAACATCAAATCCTCCTGTTCCGCACACCCCTCCCTATACTGTCGAGATTTTTAAATCTTCCCCATCGCTCATCAGATCTGAGTCTGTCTTTAAGATTTGCATCACACATCTGTCGTATCTGCCCAATCTGTACCTGTTAGGCGCCTCCAGTTAATGGTTTCGCATTGTGTATCTCCGGCCTTTGTTTTTTTCCCTAACATTGATCGGTCGCAAACAATGCAACAATAAAAAAAGTGGACGAAAAAATGTTTTGGATCCGAATTCCGAGGCATTAATTTTTTTTATTTTTTTTCTACTCTGACAATTTCTGAGAGCTGCCCATGTTGGTTTCTCCTCGCGAGGGCTGCGTGTTAATATGGCGTGTGGCCACAGATAGGTTAGTTTAGAAGTCAAATTTTCAGAGCCGTCCAACGCATGGCAGCATGGAAAACGGACTTTGGTAAAAACGCAGAATAACAGCCGACGTGTGCAAAAACAGATTGGCCTTTTATGGCCAAATGTCACGAATCTGGCGTGTTTTGGGAACACTTCGCTAAAAATGGAGAACAAACCCGGAAAATTTTTTTTTAAATAAAAACAAAGTAAAAATGAAAAAGTGCCCTTTTCTCGCCAAACAAACAGGAGAAAAAAAGAGAGTACCCTTTTCACTGGTCATATTTGATTAAAACAAATGTGACTTTTTTTTTTAGTAGTATGGACTTGTAAAATTGTATTTCGCCTTTTTTTTTTCATTTATTTTACATAAATATTTATTTGATAGTAATTATTCAAGAAAACGTTAAACTTAAATAATTTTTGACTTAAAACAATTTTAGCGAAGTATTTTTGTTTGTTTTCAATTTTGCGATATGCCTGACCGCGCATAAGTGAACTCTAGAATATTCCATGATAAATGCCAGTATACTGAAATCATATACCCTTAATAGGGTTAAGATGAAAATTCATATACACTAAATGTACAAAAGCAAGGAAATTCCCAAATTTTTACACTTTTATTGTCATTAAGGGTATGCGAGCACAACAGGGCTATGTATTTTACTGGTAGAAATTTTTCTTCAGCGCACCTCACACACTTCATCCACTCATGCATAGATATTTATACTGTAGTGATGTGATAATGAAATGGTTTGGTTGATATGTAGTCATACCCTTAATGACAATGAAAGTGTAAACATTTGGGAATTTCCTTGCTTTTGTACATTTAGTGTATATGAATTTTCATCTTAACCCTATTAAGGGCATATGATTTCAGTATACTGGCATTTTTCATGGAATGTCACTACTTTTGTAAAGGCTATGCCTCAAGACAATGCCTTCTCATAACTGATATAGTTGGTAGTTTGACCTATCAAAGTATATGGTAAACTGAAATTAAAATGTCATCAACTAGACCCTAGAACCTCTATCTCTGCCAAAAATCAGCTGAATCCATCAAATAGTTGATGAGATACAGGGTGGCACACGCGTACGTACGAACACACAGATAACATGATTTCATGATTGAACTTTCTGGATCTCTGGGTTGCCTTGACTAATGATGCTGAAATTCTACACACTTATAGAACCTTAGGGACCTCCAATTGCATGTGAAGAACGGTGACGTCACTATTTCATGTGTACGTTAAGAAGTCATACATTCGTTTTGCTTTACCGATTGCAAAAAAAACTCTCTCAAATAAAGTTATACTTGTTTTAAAGTAAAATAGTTCAGTTAAAGGTTACATTATCAAATTCTGAAAGAAACCCTTCTTCATTGTCCGATGAAACTACGAAATTTTCTTGTTTTACGACACACGGGGTAGTGTTTACTAAACATCGCGTGAGACATGGCAAGATATTATCTATGTACGGATGAACAGAAGTGAAACAAATTACTTTACTACTATGGTGTAAACAAAATTAACGGTTTGTTTTAACCATTTTTTTCTTCCTTGAGACAGATTATTACTTTTTTTTTACTGAAAAAAAAAACAGAATTGCCTGAATAACTTACATATTCACTTTGGCGCATGCGCGTGGGACAATTTCACTTTAAAAATTGACGTGTTAATTATGGCTAGTATTGCGTTCCATAGTTGCGGCAAAATCAGTTAGTGCAAAAAAAATTTCTTACTTCTAGCAAATGAAGTAGTTTTTTCCAAGTACATAATATGACATCCGCCACAACTTTTGTCTTTTACGATTCATAATACTTCGGGCTATATTATATTAAAATATTTTGAAAAATTTCGAACACGAATATGTTCAAAAATGATGTTTAAAACCGATAAACTCGATCAATACGATCAAATGAATAAATGTCTCTGAAAATAAAAATTATTTCGTAAAACTTTTTTTTTTTTTTTGCATTTCAATAAATCACAGTATATTTTATTGAGAAAAGGTAAAAAAAAATTCAAAACATAATAATATTGCTTTTATTTCCACTTTTTATTTGTGCATTCACGGACCAGTTTACTAAAACAGTTTACGTAAAATTTAATAAAATTAATCCAATGTGTTTTTTAAAAGAGTTTAGTTTTATATAAGAAAAAAAAATCGCCGGATGACAATATATTTCGTTCAATATTTCATAAAATGAAACGGGGGGGGGGGGGATCACGTAAAAAAAATATTTTCCCTAATATATTTTAGGAAAACAGCATTTTAAAGATAAATTAGTCCTATAATGAATAAGTATTGAAAATTTCGTGAAGATCTGGCCATAACTTGATTTATGCGAGATTTATTAAAAATGTGCCTATCACAGCGCACATAAATGCTTATACATAAGAACGTTAGTTTATCACGTAAAAAAAAGTACACAACATTTTAACTTCACATTTTCATGAGTTTCGTATGCTGGAAAAAATTCTAAAAAATCATCAGCAGTTTATTTAATGTATCCTCTTTTGAATGGTAAAAAAGTTTTGTTGATAATCTTAATCTAAATTAAAGTTACATCGTGTTATATATAGGGGGGGGGGTAAATAGTTCACAACCAATTGGAGGTCCCTATAGAACCTATCAAATAAAAATGTTGTGCAAAGTTTTAACTAATTTGGTTTTTGAGTTATGACTGATCAAAGAAATGAGATTTCTAGCATAGGTCGTTTTGGAAGTCTATTAAGGGATAGAGCGCTCTCGCGCCTCCCCTGATTCACACAAAAAAGGCCAAACGGAATCTTCGATGGCCAAATTCGTGAAATTTTGCCATAAAAAAGTAAATCTGGTTTTGCGCACGGACCACTAGACGGTCGTTATTCTGCGTTTTTTACCCGGACTTTGAACTTATATGATGACGTGAGCATTAGTGGTCGGTGACAAATGTTTTCATTTACTTAGATCCCGTCTTTCACTTCCGTTTTTTCCTTGGTACCTCATGCAACTTTTCTACATCTACTAACCCAAGCACTTTCATCCATTCTTTCATCGAAGTCCCCCTGTTCTGCACATATCTCCCTATACTCTCCAGTTTTACGATTCACATTACACATACACCGTATCCTTTCTCTCCATGCAACGCATGTCCTCAATCTGTACTGGCCACGTTTAACTTCCATACATTATCACACTGCGCACACATGACTGATAACCTTTGGCGTCAGTGGTAACGCTCTGCTGGTTAGTAATGACAAAAGTTCCTTGAACTTCATCCGGTCCTCATTCTTGCAATCGCTCTAGCACCTTTTCTCCAAGAGTCTCAACATATCATTAATTCTGATGTGTACCCAATACTTGCGTCAAAAAATTGAATTGTACCGGATTCCCTTTCCAGCAGGGGAACTTTCCTCTTTTTTGGGGGAGACGTTTTTTCCAACCACGGATCATCACTTTGATTTTGGGTAACTTTCACTCTCAGACTTTTACTTTCCATTGCATTAACTGTTGTAGGGTATCTTTTACAATAATCCGCAGTGAAAACGCTCGAAAAACAAATATACAACAAATAAAAGTTATTTTCAAACTTATCTGTGACATTTGTTTGTATTTTTAAGCCGTTTCAACTGCTATTTATTAGAAATCGATCAATATTTTTGTCACACGAACATTCGACAAGAAAAAAATGGCGTTTGGGGGGGGGGTATCTAACGCTTATGAGGCTGAGACGCCATCTTTTTTTAGTAAAAAATAGTTCCCCCCCCCCCCCCCAAAAAAAAAAAACTTTTTTTTTCTTTCTTTCTTTTACATCTAATAAAAACTATCTATTCTCGACGTAGGTAATCATCACTTTTTGTATATTTATTTATTTTTTTTTTATCTCGTTCGTTTATTGGACCCCGTCCGCGACTCTGCGGATTATTGTAAAAGATACCCCTGTTGTATATCTTCTGTTTTCTCTTTTTTTCCAAAAGTGTTGCTTACCGTAACTCTTCAAGTAACCGATTCAAGATGTCCGGAGGTTTAGAAGCCCTCACCATGAAAGAGGATGAAGTGATGAAGTTCCTCGCTTGTGGAACTCATCTCGGAGCCACCAATGTTGATTTCCAGATGGAACAATACGTCTACAAGAGGAAACCCGATGGTAAGTAAGACTTCTCGTCCCTTTTGATGAGGGGGGGGGGGGGCTTTGGTATTTCTTCCAAACAACTAACACGGATGTAAGGATAGTCGGCAAGATTTGGAGACTCACTGACTCAAAACGGACGCCATCATGTGGGTAACACCATATAGATAGATGTGGAGAGAGAAATATATGGGGATAAAATGCGGGATATATCATAAAACGAAATGCCGTAAAAGACAAAATGGAAAAACCAAATTTAAATACATAATTCCTTGGCTTTTTGTCGTTTTCGCATCCTTGAGGATATACATACATGGAATAAATGCATGGTCTACTCGACCCTAGAGACAGACCCCTGCGTGATCATTATTTAAGGTTTTTTTTTTTCCTCTCTCCTACTGCCACCACCCACCGTTCACCCACAATTCTTCAGTACACTGACGAAGGCCAAAGGATTATGACTGAAAATGTTGGTCTCCTTTCTTGAAAAAAAAACAACTTTTTTCTATATAAGGGAAAATTGATATTCCTAACGTCAAAATATAGAAAATAAATTGTGAAACAAAAATGAAAGTTTATATAAAAATAAAAAAAATTGGTTTTGATTTTATTTTGTTCAAATTAACATCGCATCTTTAACGTGCTTTGAAGGTATTTTATTGGTCCCCCGATTTATAAAATCGGGGACCTATGTTTTGAGGCATTCTGGTTCGTCCGTCCGGATTTTTCTCCGCAACCATCCATTGAATTTCTCTGAAATTTTGCATGAAGTTGTAACTTTGGTCAGGTTAGAAAGTGACATTCTCCGATTTTTGAAAAAAAATCTGGTTAGCCCTCCCAGGGGGTCAAAAGGCCCCGAAATAGCAAAAAATGACATTTTTTGCCCCATAACTTTTCAGCCATCCATTCAATTTCTCTGAAACTTGGCCAAAATGTGGAGGCAATTGTTCCTAATAGAAAATAAGTATCGCTGACCTTGGAAAAAATCTGGTTCTCGCCCCCAGGGGGTCAAAAGCCCCCAAAATTGCAAAAAATGACCATAACGTTTGATCCATCCATTCAATTTTTCTGAAACTTGGTCAAAATGTAGAGGCAATTGTTCTGGATATAAAATGAGCATCCTTGACCTCAGAAAAATTCTGATTCGCGCCCTCAGGGGGTCAAAAATGCCCCAAATTGCCCAAATTTATTGCATTTTACACTCGCCACATCGAGTCACATACAGAGGAGGACCACGCATGCGCGGCTTTTTTTACCTCATCCCTTATTATATAAAAATATATTTTTCACATTTTTATACACACACACACATATATTCAAAGATGTTCTAAATATTTTCAATTGTAAATTCTTTATATTGGGAATGGAGCATTAGTATAGTCAAAAGATAATCCAAGATTTATTTTCGAAATTCTCAATATTAAAAAAAAAAAAAAAAAAATAACTTTAATCCGTATGAATGGAATTTTCAAAGAAATATATTCTTCTCATCAGAAGGAAAATCTAATTTTAGAAAGAAAAATTCTGCTTTAAATATTTTTTGAAAATATATAAAAAAAAAAATGAAATCTAATTTTAGAAAGAAAAATTCTGCTTTAAATATTTTTTGAAAATATATAAAAAAAAAATGAAATCTAATTTTAGAAAGAAAAATTCTGCTTTAAATATTTTTTGAAAATATATAAATAAATAAAAAATAAAAACTTATAAGGGAAGATGAAATCTTTTTGAATGGTAAAACTATAATTGTAATTATAAAACGTTAGCATAAACTATCCGCTCAATTAATCTAGCTTTTTGATTATTATTTTTTGTAATTGAAAGGATGGGGGGGGGGGTCTTTAAATGTAACATTAATATTTGATAATCATCATCATTAACGACAACCAAAAAAAAAGCAGTTCGCTTTCGAATTTCAAAACGATCATTTTGAATGTTAAACCTTTTTCATTAAATCGTCGTAATTAATATTGCTACTACTAAGTATATTAATATGAAGAAAAGTATTACATTGATGGCGGGAAAAATGAATTGTGCAGAATATTTATTTATTTGAGAGTTTTTATAAAATTATTATTCAAATGAAACATCTGGATAAGTGTATTTTTGCAGTGTTCTGTTTGCTGTTTAAAATATTCAAATGCAAAATTGAATTCAATCAGCTTAACGTGTTTTGATATGAATATAATCGTGATAAATGGATAAAAAAACTTTCGCATTTATTTAGATTATGAACTTTGGCTGTTGAAAAAAAAACTAAATTGTAATTTTTGTTACTTTTCTGTTTTTTCTTCCTTCAGGTACTTATATCATCAATTTGCGTAAGACCTGGGAGAAACTCTTGTTGGCCGCCCGTGCCATCGCTGCTATCGAGAACCCAGCTGATGTCTGCGTCATCTCAGCCCGTCCGTATGGACAGAGGGCAGTGTTGAAGTTTGCCTCGGCGACTGGAGCAACTCCCATTGCTGGGAGATTCACCCCGGGTGCCTTCACCAATCAAATTCAGGTAGGCCTTTCTCACTTTCATGCTTAGAGAGAGAGAGATATGAACTGCCTGATATAGATGGATAGATAAGGTGGAGATAGATTACACACTAGAAAACTATCCCTTCCTAGAACAGGGAGATTTTATTCTAGGAAAGTTTTGCACCCTTTTTTGTATGTCCCCTTAAGATTAAAATCCAGATATGATACTGAATCTTATGTTCAGAATCCTTATTCTAATTTTGATCAAAATCCATTACATGATTTTATTCTAGAAAATTTCTAAAAATTTAACCGTAAAAGGTTTTACGAAAAATCTTGCTTAACTGGTGTCTAACGACTATGGAGCAAATTCAATGCAAATCTGAAATATTTGATTTTTCTAATTGATAATTATACCCTCCTAACCCCCCCCCCCCTTAAAATACCCCTAAAAAAACTGAAAATTTGAGAATCTTTATTAATTGATATCTAATAGCTTTTGTAAAATTTCATAAAAATCCGAAATATCCTTTGTATGAAACTAACCATAGCCCACATTACCCACCCTTATGCCTAACAGCTTTTCCCCAAATCATAATGGTCTAAATAGTTTAGGAGTGAATCCTGTACGTACATTTGTTGCCGTCTTATTTGTGACTTTTAAGTTGACTGTTCAGATATCTACCCCCATCAGTTTTATTTCCGCTTGGAAAATATAAATTTAACGGTGTTATCTTTTCTTCTGTCTTTTCCTAACAGAAAGCCTTCCGTGAACCCCGCCTGTTGGTTGTCACCGATCCGAGGACTGACCACCAACCCGTCAACGAAGCATCGTACGTCAACATCCCGGTCATCGCTTTGTGCAACACTGACTCTCCACTCAAGTACATTGACATCGCCATCCCCTGTAATAACAAGGTGAGAGAGAGAAAAAACCTTTTTTCACGTTTGTAACTTGTCCGCTTTGAAGCTAATGGATACAAACACAGACTATGGAATCCCGCAGCATTCAAATCATCAACGATGAGTTTGTAAAGTTTGGGGTTACGAGCATTAAATGTCCTTCCCCAAAACTATTTTATAGTAAATTTTTCTTGTGGTCTTACAAGTAACAAGTAAGACACCCCCCCCCCTTTTTTTCTTGTTTATAAATCACGGGTCACTCAAGTCGTTGGATTAGCGATCATGTTTTTGTAACTGGCTTGCCCCCTTTGAACCTAATGGATACAAACACAGATTATGGAATCCCGCAGCATTCAAATCCTATCAGATGTTCAAAAAAAAATTTCCCTTAAAGATTACACGGTTTTTAATTGTCTTAAATTGTCACTGACGCTTCCAATATTATTCCCCGATTCGTTTTAAATCTCTAAGTCTTGTAGAGTTGTTGCTTGCTTTTTTTTTTTTTTTTTTTTTTAATGTGATTTTCGGATTATCTTAACTTATTTCATGCGTGCCTATTTTTTCGCAAATGTAACAAAAATACATTTGTGTGCGGAGATTTTATTTTAAAATCAATAAATATTTTTTCGCAATATTATCAATAAAATGTATAGATATTAAAATCAATAAAAATAATTTTTAAAAAATCAAATTAAAATCAATAAAAAAAAAATCAATAAATATTACAATAAAATTAAAATCAATAAAAATAATTTTAAAAAAAATCAAATTAAAATAAATAAAAAAAATCAATAAATATTACAATCAAATTAAAATAAAAAAAATATTTCATTTTATCATTACTACCAGCAATGAAAATTTTGTTTTTTAAAATAAAACCAAAAACAAAATTAAAAGAATCCGTTTTGGCATTGGAAAATACACAACTTTTTCCGGTACAGCAAAAGGTTCCGATTCCTGATTGCAATTAACCATGTCTAGACCGTATATAATACTAATTTGGCCACGTGTCCCAGCGTTGCCTGAGAAAATATATTTACTTTGACTCCCAACATTTTTAAAGTATCTGCTTATGTATGTATGATTGTATTTTTGTTTGTACGTACAAAAGACACTTGATCTCCATATGAGATACATAGATATTCGAATATTCCATTAAAGTTCTCCTTTATTTCTCAAATGTTGAGTAAGTAAAGAAGTTAAGAACATTAATTTTCTCTCTTCTCAATTGACTATATGTTTCATTTTACTTCAGTTGAAGTTCTCAGAAATCAAGGGGCCCCTTTCCTGGGGCTAACACTTGATCTCTGTATGAGATACATAGATATTCGAATATTCCATTAAAGTTCTCCTTTATTTCTCAAACGTTGAGTATTGATTTACTCCTCTCCAGGAGTTAGGCACAAGGCCAGTTTTTATCTTACTCCCACAAGTAAGATGTGACCCAAGGTCGGGTCGGAAAAGTGGGGTTTAAAAATTGCCTGGGCAGCCCTGTCGGCATTCCCCGGTAGGGGTGCCTCAGACAGTAAGCAATAAACTTACTCCTCCCCAAAGAGGGGAGGCGAAGCCTGGGAGGGTGGACCTCCTAGAACTGCACAGGACAAACCTATAGACCGGCGTAAATCAAGTCCCGAAGGCTAAGACAATACCAGTCTATGGGGTGCAGTATCCATCGGAACAGATACTACACTTTGATCTTAGCCAAAAGGCCAAGTTCTCAAATCAAAGGGGCACCTTCCTGGGGCTAACACATCAAGTGTATATGAGTTTTATTTATCTACCTCCCACAAGGTCGGGAAAGTGGGATTAGAAAAACCAGCACTCGAGAAGTTGAGCACTCTGGTCATTAAAAATTGCCTGGGCAGCCCCGTCGGCATTCCCCGGTAGGGGCGCCTCAGACAGTAAGCAATAAACTTACTCCTCCCCAAAGTCTGGGAGGGTGGACCTCCTAGAACTGCACAGGACCGTCCCATAGACCAGCGTAAATCAAGCCCCAAAGGACAAGACGATATCAGTCTATGGGGTGCAGTATCCATTGGAATAGATACTACACTTTGATCTTAGCCAAAAGGCCAAGTTCTCAGAAATCAAGGGGTTAACACTTGATCTCTATATGAGATACATAGATATTCGAATATTCCATTAAAGTTCTCTTTACCTATTAAACGTTGAGTTAGTAAAGTTAAGAATATTAATTTCCCTCTCCCCAATTGACCAGTTAACTATGTTGTAGTATATCTTTCTTGTGGTCTCTTGGTCATTCCGGATTCCAGGACAAGAATTCATCTAGTCTGGTGGAGTATCCAGCTAAATGCTGTTATTTGAGGTAACATCACTAGGAAAAGGTGCACTATTCCTCGTATGAGCAAGTGCATAGCCGGGTTGGGGGATCTTATTTGGGCTTTGAATACTATGTTATTTTGAATATTTGGTCAGAGTTTACTTGTAGGGTGAAGTATCCTCATGTCAGGTTGTCCTGACAAACCCTTGTACAGAGAGATCGAGGATGGTTTCTAGTAGGCATTCAAGTTTGATGGTTTGCCTAGTTTTGATTATTTTTTATCTGAAAGGATGCGAATTCCTTTTTATATAATATTTTTCAGTCAGCAGCTCCTGATGTTATATTCTGGATGATCTCCCTTAGTATAACCCACTCTTGATATTTTAAACTTTCTTTTATATATATACTAGCGGAACCCGTCACCCCGGCGTTGCACGGGAGAAATTAGTACCTATTGCATGACGTCGAATAAAAAAAAAACGGCCTATAGTTCTTTCTCCACCCCCACCCCTATACCGTGTTGGCGAATGTTTTAAATTAAAAAAAAAAAGAAAAAAAAGAAAAAGTGGCAGAGTAGAACGGGATCGAACGCTGAAATTGTCGATGTCGATCATTAAATCTCCCTTCTTACCCAATGCGCCACGGTTACGAATTAAAAGTATTTGTGAAAATAGGCTAATAACGCTATGCTTGTTTATTAACATGTGTGTTATGTTAACATTTACCATCTGCCGACCAAATGGAAACTTCAACAATGACACGGTGTAGGTCATTTTTTGATGAAGTAATTTCATTTGGGCAATTTTTCGATAATATGCGTGTTTAAGGTGTATGATTTTGAAAATGTAAATGTATCCGCGTCTACCAGTATCTTGGTGCTTATTGAATTAAATAGGACGTCGATTCGATCAAGAAATTTTAGCCGCCATGTTGAATCAATAAATGTTGCAGGAACTGTGTTCGTTAATTACATTCGCTTAATTCCGGGATGAATTTAAATGTAGAAGGTAGAATTAGATGGAACGTAATCTGATATTTGCGAATAATCATCAGAGTGTAAGGGAGCGGTTGTTAAGTTTTTGCGTATTGCTTAATATTATGTAGTAAAATAATGCCAGACAAATACGAAATAACAATGGGTGTTTTATGAAAATTATACTGTGTTAGTTCCCGGTGTCGATGAGTGTAGTCACAGTACAGAATTGTTAGGGAGAAAAGTTTTTACTACCACCTATATGGAGTTGGTATTTCGGAGAGTCGTGGCGGCCGGGCCGAATGTAATATTCAGTGTTAGTTTAGAAAGAAGAATAACAGATACTAAAACACGCTCGAGTGAATAAGTGCAATGTAATTGTGAGTTCAGTAGTCCGTGATGCATGTGGTTATTTTCCTATTCTCCGAGAAGGTACAGGGGAAAAAACGTCTCTACTTTATATATATATATATATATATATATAATGTATGTTTCATGAAAAATGTCAGTATACTGAAATCCTATGCCCTTAATAGGGTTAAGATGAAAATTCGTATACACTAAATGTACAAAAGCAAGGAAATTTCCAAATGTTTACACTTTTATTGTCATTAAGGGTATGCGAGCACAACAGGACTATGTATTTTACTGGTAGGAATTTTTCTTCAGCGCACCTCACACACTTCATCCACTCATGCATAGAGATTTATACTGTAGTGATGTGATAATGAAATGGTTTGGTTGATATGTAGTCATACCCTTAATGACAAGTGTAAAAATTTGGGAATTTTCTTTGCTTTTGTACATTTAGTGTATATGAATTTTCATCTTAACCCTATTAAGGGCATATGATTTCAGTATACTGGAATTTTTCATGGAATGTCACTACTTTTGTAAAGGCTATGCCTCAATACAATGGTCATTTAAAAGGTTTTTTTGAATTTTCTGGAAAACTAAGGTATATTGTAAACTGAAATTAAAATGCCATCAACTAGACCCTAGAACCTCTATCTCTGCCAAAAATCAGCTGAATCCATCAAATAGTTGATGAGATACAGGGTGGCACGTACGTACGTATTGACCTTTCTGGATCTCTGGGTTGCCTTGACTAATGATGCTGAAATTCTACACACTTATAGAACCTATCGAATAAAAATGTTGTGCAAAGTTTTAACTAATTTGGTTTATTGGTTTTTGAGTTATGATTGATCAAAGAAATGAGGTTTCTAGCACAGTCCGTTTCTGAAGTCTATTAAGGGATAGAGCGCTCTTGCGCCTCCCTTGATTACGCTTGTTTGTGTGGTTTTCTTCATGGTTTTTGATATTCAAACTCCTTTTATCTTTCCTTTTCAGTCTGTTCATTCCATTGGTTTGATGTGGTGGTTGTTGGCCCGTGAAGTCCTTCGTCTGCGCGGTAATATCAGCCGGGAACATCCTTGGGAGGTCATGGTGGATCTGTACTTCTACCGAGATCCCGAAGAGGCTGAGAAGGAAGAGTTGGCTGCCCTTGAGAAGGCTGCGGCGAAGGAAGATGTCACCGAGACCTGGCCTACCGGGGCCGAGCTCGGAACAGCTACTGCTGATGTCACCGACTGGGCCAGTGAAGCTGCCCCCAGTGCTTCCGCCGTACCCATCACCTCCTACGGAACCGCAACTGAAGATTGGTCCGCCCCTGAGCCGGCTGAGTGGTCCGCCCCAGCAGCTGGCTCTGCGGCCGCTGGTACCACAACCACACCTGCCGCTCCCGCTAGTTCAACTTCTGCCGCAGCTGCTCCTGGCTCCATGACTACAGAATGGGGAGGTACCGCAGCTGAAAACTGGAGTTAAAGAGACCTGATCAGGTTTCCTCGTTTATAAATAAAATCATGAAATCAAACTAAAATTTTGACTTTATTTTTATTTTTCAGTTTTTATTTTTTTTATATTAGTTGTATAGTTGTTTTGCTTGTGAAATTTTGGTACTTCTGCAGTTTACGGACCGTGCTGAAATAATTTAGAAACCCGTTCTTAGCATGGAAAGAGACGGGGGTTTGATTAACTATTCTGTACTATCGCCTAACAATTTAATAAACAAGAGATACCGTAAAAATTGAATTTAACTTGAAAATTCTATCTAAAAAAAAAAAAACCCCTGCTCCATAAACTGCATCAGCACCGAAATTTCAGTCCCTGATGATATAAACTACCCCCCATAACGGTATCGCATGACTAAATTTATCGGTATGATCAGGGAAAAGTGTTTTTTTTTTTTTTTTTTTTTTTTTTTTTTTTTACTGACTATTATTTATATCGTTAGATGTCAAAGAACGGGTGAAAGGAAACATTTCAACCAGTTAACAATTTCAGTTTTAATGCTTAGATTGCTTTCCGGCATTTAACGTAAACTGCCGGAAAACACCGTAGGGCTTTTAGTGCGGGTCCCAATATTAAAAAAGTAGTTTCTTTATCGGTTTATCCCTTGACCTCCAGTGTACCCTGGCATGGTCGTTGCAATAACCCAGGCCAGTAAACTGGGTTGTTTTTTTTTCTGCTGACATTGATCGTTGTTCTTGCTAACCATTAACAATCTATATCATGTGACTAAAAAAGATGTGATATTTCTTCCCCCAAAAAAAATTAATTTTGACATTATCCGGACAGACAGTTAAAATAAAGAAATTTTTTTTTTTTTTTTTTTTTTTTTTTTTTTTTTTTTAAATCAAATTTATGGGATTTATACAGTGTAAGAACAGAATAGTTAACAATTCCCCTCACGTTAATTGGCCTTCAAATGATTGTTATCACTTCGAAACCTACCTAAGAGGGTGTTTTCAATAGTTCTTTGAAACGTGGTGGTAGATAATGCGACCGATTCAAATGTGCAATTGTATGCATCGCAATAAAAATACACTCGCATCTGTCGGTCCTATTTAAAATACTTCCAGTCTTATCGGCAACTCAAAATAAAAACGAAAATTAGATTAAAATTTTCGTGTGCAGACATTTTATTTACCTCCCCAGGAGGTTAGGCACAAGGCCAGTTTTATCTTACTCCCACAAGGTAAGATGTGACCCAAGGTCGAAAGTGGGGCTTGAAAAGCCAGCGCTTGAGAGGTGAGCACTCTGGCCTACAAAAATTGCCTGGGCAGCTCCGTCTGCATTGCCCGGTAGGGGCACTTTAGGCAGTAAGCAATAAACTTACTCCTCCCCGGGGAGGGGAGGCAAAGCCTGGGAGGATGGACCTCCTAGAACTGCACAGGACAAACCCATAGAGTGGTGTAAATCAAGCCCCGAAGGCCAAGACGATACCAGTTTATGGGGTGTAGTATCCATCGGAACAGATAATACACTTTGATCTTAGCCAAAAGGCCGTGCAGAGAAACGAAAATGATATTTCAAACTTAATTATGACAGACCCAAGAAAATTATTTGAAACTTAAGATTGACAGACTGACGTAAATATTACTTCAAATTTAAGTGAGGTAAAGGAAATTGTTTTTAAACTTCACCATGACAGACAAAATTATATCTCAAGCTTCGTGACACACCAACGCTCCAGACAGTGCATGAAGCCACTTGCTGTAAGGCAGGGGCGGGCAACCTTTTCAGAGTGAGGCAGTAAGCAATGAACTTACTCCACCCTAAAGAAGGGAGGCAAGGCCTGGGTGCGTGCACCTCCTAGGACAACCCAGGACAGTATACCTCATCCCGGCAGATAAAAGGCCACCGAAATGGGCCCAGTTCCTGCCGGACTGATTGTCGAGAACGAATCCTCGACTGGTATAACCCCATCCCGACGACCTCAATCAACCAAAGTTAATGAGAGACTGAACAGGATGGGGCGAATGTCTTCAGTCTAGAACAGGGGCGGGCAACCTTTTCAGAGTGAGGGCCAGATGAGACTTTTGGAAGGAGATCGCGGGCCGGAGTGAAAAACGAAATCTCAGAATTACTATATTTTGTTTACATGAATAAATTGTATAAAAAATTGCATTGAGCACTCTACAAATCTGATATTTTTTCTCAAGAGACTTCTGTATGTGATGTTATAAAAGGCGCCGACGAAGAGCCATTTTGGAATCATAAAAAATAATGACGGGGAAATAGCAAGTTGATCCAGCATTCGTTTTAACACACCTCACATAAGTTCTGTTTCATGCCCTTTCCTCGTCTCTCTCTCTCTCTTTTTGGGAGGTCGGTGGGCTGGATTGCAATAATTAAGCATAGCAGGGTGGCGGTATGGACGCTAAGCCTTCACAGGCCGGATGTGGCTCTGCACTAACATCTTTGTGTTAGCATTCAGAGAAAAAGTGACCCTTTTTTTTTTTTTTCTAGTAAATTTACATTGTGTTTTCACGCACCGCTAACACATGTGTAAATAAGATAGAAAAATAATAAGTCTCTTTACTGATGCTCCGATTATTTTACACGTTACGAATGGTTAAATCCCGCATCATATTCCAGTCAATTTAAAGGATGATGTCCTGATAAAACCACTGGTCTCACATCACATCACTGGGCTGATAACAATTTTTTTTTTTTTTTTAGGAAATCACTTTCAAAGAAGTCCGACCAGAAATAAGTATGGAAGTTGATTTCTGAAAGTCGTCCAACACATGCCAGCGTGTAAAACGGACGTTAAACTGAATATGATGATGAAATACAAAAAAAAAAAATGAGTTTATGTAATGTTTGAATGCTGATTTTCAAGGCTCACAGGCTGTTCTAACTCTGGCCATGGACGAAACATCCTTCTACCCACCAAGCAGAGGTAGTGACCATTTGCCATCTGGTGACGCTGACGGACATACCAGTCGAGGTTCCGATCTAGACAATCAGTCCGCCAGAAACTGGGCCATTTCGGTGGCGTTTTATCTGTCGGGCTGTCCTAGGAAGTCCATCCTTTCAGGACCTACCTTCGCTGGAAGCGGTCTAAAGTCATTAGTTTTGCTGTTGTGAGCAGGTATTTATGGAGGAGGCCACGAAAAGGCTGACTTTATCTCCACTGTCAAGAAAGGCCACTATCGATGAGGACCACCTTCTCCACAAGCTCGCCACAGAGACCCCTCCACGAGCTCGCCTGAAGTCACGACGTCCATTCTCGGAGCATGCCCACCAGCTCCTGCTTTCAACACCCGGTGACGTCACAAAACGAATCTGGCTGAAACGTTGCTGGACGGAGGAATGGCAGGCAGCAGATAAATCAAGGTTGCACAGATTTGTGGAGGACCCGGATAACCTACCAGGCATGGGCCTCCCTCGCCGGCAGTAGACAATGCTCAACCGTCTCAGGACAGGTGTCGGCCGTTTCACCGCGACCATGAAAGGATGGTGACTCCGGGACTCGGCTGTCTGCGACTGTGGTCACTCTGAACAGACAGTAGACCACATCATCAAATCATGCCTTAAACATCGACCACCCAACGTCAAAGCCGGCATAGCTGTGCTAGACAACAAAACATTAGCATGGCTTTTCTCAACCGAGCTGGTGATCTAACAGTGAGATGCTGTGAAGCAAACGAAAGAAGAAGAAGCTACCTTTGGAATGGAATTAGTTTATTGCTGAGATGCCTCCACTGGGGTATGCAGATGGAGCCGCTCAGGCAATTTTTAAAAGGCCAGAGTGCTCCTTCTTTAGGGATGCTGACTTGATTCTCCCCACCTTCCGACTTTGTGTCACATCTTTCTCCGGTGGGAAGGAAATAAATATCATCGGCTGAAAATAATCTGACTTTAACATTAAAAAAAAAAAGCGAAACAATATGACTCGGACTTTCTGCGTCAGACGTGTACAAGTTGACTAAAAAATCTCCACTCCGATTAATCACCACCGCAAATTAATGTCCTCGATTCAGGACAGGAGCATCTCATGCCTTTCACAAATGCATTGTGTGCCCGCACTTGGGGGGGGGGGGGATTCCGTATTTAATTTGCAGTTGGATCAGTCCAGTGTCTACGGATGAGTCACGATTGGGAATCTTCCATTTCTCCACGTGTTGCCGATCATTAGCCTGGGGTTCCGTCACTTGTATCGGAACAAAGAAGGGGAGAGATAAAAAAAAAAAAATATATCTGAGACAGAGTGCATGTGCGTGAATTCTGATTATGCGACGCAATAATTTATTAAATATTCCTTCTCTCTCTGTCTATCATTTCTTTCTCTTATTCTGTTTTCTCTCTCTCTCTCTCTCTCTCTCTCTCTCTCTGATTTCATCTTCGAGAGGGTCGTCGCCCAACTTCACCTCGGTGCAAGATTGGCAGTTAAATGGCCGTTTCTGACGCAGACTCTTCCTACATTTATAAACTACAAATAATAATTGCTAGATGGCAGCATATTTCCACCTAATCATTCAACGTTTTGTATTTGAAAGGAAAGTAACTCTTTGCCCTTTGTTGTCGTGCTTGAGATAACTTTGCTTTCCAAAAAGATTTCATGATAAATGCCAGTATACTGAAATCCTATGCCCTTAACATGGTTAAGATGAAAATTCGTATACACTAAATGTACAAAAGCAAGGAAATTTCCAAATGTTTACACTTTTATTGTCATTAAGGGTATGCGAGCACAACAGGACTATGTATTTTACTGGTAGGAATTTTTCTTCAGCGCACCTCACACACTTCATCCACTCATGCATAGAGATTTATACTGTCGTGATGTGATAATGAAATGGTTTGGTTGATATGTAGTCATACCCTTAATGACAAGTGTAAAAATTTGGGAATTTTCTTTGCTTTTGTACATTTAGTGTATATGAATTTTCATCTTAACCGTATTAAGGGCATATGATTTCAGTATACTGGCATTTTTCATGGAATGTCACTACTTTTGTAAAGGCTATGCCTCAATACAATGGTCATTCCGCCAGTCAACATATTGGGATAACAGTCACGGGAGGTGACGGTGGTTAAGTGGATATCGACACGGACTGAAGACCTGGGTGTTCCAAATTCGAATCCAGGCGGTTCCACAGTACCACTTTCACTTAGGGATGTTGGCAACCTTCTTGTGGTTCTTCCTGTAAGTATCCGATGTCTTTCCAGAAAGATTTCTAACTAGAAAAGCATCGGGGAAACTAATGCCAACACCAGAATCATCTGATTCACACGAAAGAAGATAAAATTCATGGACATGTCGCACAGCGACTTACTTTATAATTAGGACAATTAAGTGTAATTCTTTTTCAATTGTAACTATATAAATTATATTTGTTTATCTATATGGAAGCGTTTTCATCCAATTTATTCTTCATATTGGGGCCTTGTCACTCACAGAAAACACATTATTTCAATAAAAAAACAACCAAATTTCCATCTAATCATTTAACGTTTTGTATTTGAAAGGAAAGTAACTCTTTGCCCTTTGTTGTCTTGCTTGAGATAACTCTACTTTCCAAAATGCACATTATGTCCCTATCATTTGGCCAGTCAACATATTGGGATAACGTTCATGGACATGTCGCACAGCGACTTACTTTATAATTAGTACATAATTAAGTGTAATTCTTTTGTAATTATATAAATTATATTTGTGGATCTATACAGAAGCGTTTTCATCCAATTTATTCTTCATATTCGTGCCTTACCACTCACAAATCACACATTACTTCATTATGTATGGATAGATTTAAGTTTTATCTCCTGGCTGATTGAATATGCAACATGACCAAACCTGCATATAGTCCATGGTACTTGGCTAACTGAAGCAGTCACGCCTTTCCATTCATCATATATATATGATAAATAATTATATTTATTGATCTATACAGAAGCGTTTTCATCCAATTTATTCTTCATATTCGTGCCTTACAACTCACAAATCACACATTACTTCATTATGTATGGATAGATTTAAGTTTTATCTCCTGGCTGATTGAATATGCTACATGCCCAAACCTGCATATAGTCCATGGTACTCGGCTAACTGAAGCAGTCACGCCTTTCCATTTATCATATATATATGATAAATAATTATATTTGTTAATCTATACAGAAGCGTTTTCATCCAATTTATTCTTCATATTCGTGCCTTACCACTCACATTACTTCATTATGTATCGATAGATTTAAGTTTTATCTCCTGGCTGATTCAATATGCAACATGACCAAACCTGCATATAGTCCATGGTACTCGGCTAACTGAAGCAGTCACGCCTTTCCATTTATCATATATATATGATAAATAATTATATTTGTTAATCTATACAGAAGCGTTTTCATCCAATTTATTCTTCATATTCGTGCCTTACCACTCACATTACTTCATTATGTATCGATAGATTTAAGTTTTATCTCCTGGCTGATTCAATATGCAACATGCCCAAACCATGCATATAGTCCATGGTACTTGGCTAACTGAAGCAGTCACGCCTTTCCATTCATCATATATATATAATAAATAATTATATTTGTTAATCTATACAGAAGCGTTTTCATCCAATTTATTCTTCATATTCGTGCCTTACCACTCACAGAGAACGCATTATTATTTTTTTATCAAAAACAGAAACAACCACTTTATCAAGGCCGAGGCCACGTGTTAATGTGATTTCTATTTATCCTCCCTGCAGGAGATTAGACACAAGTGTCATGTGGGGTTGATGGAAGCGTTTTCAGTGGAATGACTTGGATTTGAACCGGGCACACCCAGGTTCTCAGTCCACGCCGATACCAACTAAGCCACTGTGCCATCTGTAGTGGAAAATGAAAACAACAATGTTAATTCATTAACTCTCTGTGGTTAGCAGAGTTGTCCCCCTTTGCAAATTGGCTGTTTGGAGAATTTGAAAGCTAGATGGCTCTGGTTTTTTTTTTTTTTTTTTTTTTTTTTTTTTCTGGCTAAGAAAGCATACGCACAAGCCATGTAAGATAGGCAAAAATTTAATCAGTGTACAAAAATAAATCAAGTTTTCTCTTGAAAGCACTGATAGTAGGCGCTTGGATGACCTCAGCGGGAAGCCTGTTCCAGGGGTTGACAGAACGAATTGAGAAGGATGCTTGACGCCTCTGAAGTCGAAATTTACGACAGTAGAGCTTCTGGTCATGACCTCGAAGGCCTCTGTCTGGCGCACGAGTAAAGAATTCGTCAGCGGGGAGATTGATGAGCCCATTCAGGATTTTGTAAACCAGGATGAGGTCCCCTCGCATCCTTCGAATTTCGAGCGTCGGAAGTTAAAGACGGTGGAGTCTTTCTTCATACGAGAGATCGGCAAAGCCAGAAATCATTTTGGTTGCAGTCAATTTGCATAGGTGGGGCAAAAAGCAGCATAAAAACTGTACTCTTTTGTGAAGAGCGCGAATGCTCAGTGAAGTGGAGAACGAGAGATGGGCAGTTCGCAGTTTGGAGAAATCACAGATTTTTTATCTTTTCAAGAAACTTTCCTTTCACGGATAGACCACACCATCCCCAACACATTATTTCAATAAAAAAAAACAAATGTCTTGATTTAATATTAATGAATTGATTTTATTTTTACATGAAAAACAAAATAATGAGTTGATGAAATTTTAACAGTGAAAAAAAAAAAGAAAGATTTTTTTTTTTGTTTCTGAAAATGAATTGTTCAATGTTTAAATGATATCATTTTGAGGAAGAAAAACAATTTTTTATAATCGTTTGATTTTTATTATTACTTTTTTTTCTTTTTTTAAAGAATGGTTTTAAAAAATGGTTTGCTGATTGACCACTGGAGTCCAAGTAGAAAGATTTGGCAAAGAAGGGCGTGATTTTCTGTTAATTATTAAAATAATTCATTTTTTGTGGTTTTATTTGAATGATTCTGATTACCGTTCTCATTTCGGATGTTATTCTCGCAACTTTTCAGTCAATTCCTCTCCAGGTGCGGCTTGTCAAACTCGGATTCACGAGTTTGGAAAAGGGCGCACCTGAAGAAAGTTGGAGGTTACATCGTCCGGAACGTTGTGAGAATATTGAAAATGAGAACAGTAGTCCGAATAATCCAAACAATCACCCCCTCATCTCAAAAACTCGTTTTTATTATTCGAAAGAGCCAGAAAAATTGGTTTTCTTTGGGACGTCATGTTTTCGAGAGAATCCCTTCATATGTGAGATTTATTATGTCTCTTATATTTATTTATTTTAACAAAAAAAAAAAGGTTGTATATTTTTTATTTTTTGGGTGGTGGTGGTGGGGGGGGAGAATGGTATTGTCTGTCATCAAGTTTTTTTTAAATTTCAAAATTTGCCTTCCCACTCCCAACAAAGGACAAAGTTAGACACGCGGACGATTTTTAATGCAGAGTATATCTGGATGGCGAAGCTATCGAGGATGTTTTAGGTAGTGGTATGGTAGTTTTGTTTTACGGCATATCAACCCTTTTTGGGTTATTTAATGGCGAATCTGGTCATTTTGGTGAAGGTTTTTATGCTTCAAGTTCTTTATATGTTTAAGTATTTATTCATGGTGTTTGGTTGAGTGAATGGGGGGGGGGGAAGAGAGGGGGGGGAGAGAGAAAAAGAGGGAAATTGTTGTTTTTTGTTTTGGATTTTGCAGAACATGATTGAGTTTTGCAAAGAAAAAAAAAACAATAAAACATCAATGTTTGGTGCATTTTGAATCAGGAAGTCAATAACTTCAGACAACCTGATCTGGTAGCGCCAGCAGGTTCTATTTGACCCATAGATGGGACCCTTACAGGTACTACCATTCCGGGCCAGAGTGGACCTGGGAGCAATGGCAACTAAGGGGCAACTCCACATTCCCCCACAGCTCCCAAATGGAGGTCTCACCACTGGATGCCTTTTAAGGTCATACCCAGGACCGAGGATGTTTTTACTGATCTCCCTCTAGACAAGGTCAGTAAAGTAGGAGTTTGAAAAGCCAGCGCCCTAGAAGAAGAGCACTCTGGCTGAACAAAAAATGCATGAGCAGCCCTGTCGGCATTCCCCGGTAGGGGCGCCTCAGGCGATTAGCAATAAAATACCCCCTTCTCAAAGGGCGACGATGTAAAGCCCGGAAAGGTGGACCCCCTCGAACTGTACATGACCCTAACCCCTAATCACACACCGACTGAAGAAAAAAAAAAAAAATCCTTAAAAAATGGCCTTGACTCGGTCGGTCGGATCTTAGTACAAAACTAACCCCAAAACTATTGACAAGGTGCTAGTGTGATTGAAATGGTTAAGAGTGTATGAAGTTAGTTCAGGGAACGTCTGCCATTACTAACCAGCAGAGCGTTACCACTGTCGACGAAGAAAAGAGTCTTTCAGCCACGTTTACGTAGTGCGATGATGTCTGAAAGTGGAACCCGGCCAGTGAGGGTTGAGGAAATGCGTTGCATGGATAGAAATGATATGAGAAAAGTACGATGGATGTGTAATGTGAGTCGTAAAGAAAGGCTTAGATCTGATGACCTCAGAGGAAGATTAAATCTGGACAGTATCGGGAGATGTTTGCAGAACAGGAGACTTTGATAGTATGTTTATTTACCGCTTCTTCAGAAGGTCAGAAGTGTGGTTTTGAAACACTAGGATTAGCGTGCTGTGGCCTACAAAAAATGCCTGAGCAGCCCCGTTGATATTCCTCAGTAGAGGCGCCTCAGGCGATTAGCAATAAACTAACCCCTTCTCTCAGAGAATGGAAAAGCCTTCTGTAAATTTCCCCTACTATCTGTCATTGTGATCTACCTTAGCGTCTCGCTATGACGAATCCAGAAGCAGTCTCTGGCAACCCATTACTTCAGTACTTTTTGTAAATGCACACTCTCCTTTAAGGCCACAACACATACGAGGACAAAATACACAATATATCCTAAAATGAAAGTCGTGGAAACCGAACGTATGAAAAGGCAGAAAGAAAAAAAACAATTAAACACAGGAAAGTATAAAAATCAAACGCGACATTGACCAGTTGCGTTCAGATCAACGAACGTCTTCAGAAAAGTCACCGTTTCTGAAGACGTTCGTTTGTCTTTGTCTTTTCATATAAAAATAAATATGAAGTGTGTCTAAAAATTATTGAGACTGGGGTGTGATGTGTGAGCTATGGGCAAACGAGAGATTAACGGATTCTGTTATCAGTTACCGTGATGTCTTGGCAGCGTAAAATCTGTAATCTTAGGGCGTTCAGTTAGGAATGAACCAAGGAATGAACGATGAACACCGAGCAACGAATAAACCTGAAATTTTGCGTCCGGTTGCGGAAAAATCGGAAAGAGCATCGAGATCTTGGTCTTTTGTAGTATCTGTTTCGATGGATACTGCACCCCATAGACTGGTATTGTTTTGGCCTTCGGGACTTGATTTACGCCGGTCTATGGGTCTGTCCTGTGCAGTTCTAGGAGGTCCACCCTCCCAGGCTTTGCCTCCCCTCTTTGTGGAGGAGTAAGTTTATTGCTTACTGTCTGAGGCGCCCCTACCGGGGAATGAATTTTTAAACCCCACTTTCCCGACCCGACCGTGGGTCACATCTTACTTGTGGGAGTAAGATAAAAACTGGCCTTGTGCCTAACTCCTGGAAAGGAGTAAATCAATACTCAGGGATTTGAGTGGCCAACGACAAAAAAAAAAAAAAAGCTGAAACCTAGATGACTTTCCCAACCAGGCGCCCCTCCCCGGGAAGGATGAGGGGGGGGGGGGGGAAGAAAGGAGTACGCCCCCCACCCTCACACACTTTATGTTAGGGTCGCGATTACCTTGCCACAAGTTAACTTCAATTATAGTCGAATCTCCAGTTTGCAGACAGCAAACAGGAGTAAAAAATCGTTGTCTAGTTTTTAACGCAGTATATTTTTTTAGCTCCTTACATCAAGCGGCTCCATGCCTTGTCTGGAGCGATTTCTATAAAAATAAATAATTTTTTTTTTTTTAAATGAAGTAGAGATGGAGTTTAAGAGTGGATAGTGTTCGTCCAAGATGAAAAAAATTTTTTTTTTTTAATTGAGATTCTACTTTTTTTAGGCGATTACACGTGTGAACACCCTAAAAAGCTTAGCGGAAAGAAGAAGAAAAAAAAAAAGAAGCAACGAAAGAAAAATTTTAAAATTTATAGTAAGTGATCAGTTTCGCATATAAATTTAACGTAAAATGATCACCCACTTCCGGGTCATTCTATTTCTTTTTGCTATGAGAAATGGACAGCCTTTACCAAAGTAGACAACACCATGAAGAGTAGAAAGTCCACGATGAGCATTAAGCAAAAAGTGTTCAATGAATACATCATGCCTGTTATGACATATGGTAGCGAAATGTGGACACTTAATAATGCAGCGATGGAAAAGCTAAGAGTGGCACAGTACAAAATGAAACGCATTATGCTCGGCATCAGTTTACGTGATAAAAAAAGAAACACCTGGATCAGACAGCAAACTGGAGTAAATGACATCATCACTAACGTACGAATGACAAAACATGGATGGGCAGGTGACCTTTCGAGATGACAACAGGTGGACATATAGAGCGACAGAATGGACTAGAGGTAGCACAAAAGACCGGTGGATAGACGACCTCGATAGTCAACTGGGTCGTACTTGGCCACGCCTAGCCAGGGATAAAACAAGGTGGAAAGAAAACAGGGAGGAGTTCCTCCACCAGGAGTGAAATAAATAAAAAAAAAGATCATCATACTTAGCCAGGGATAAAACAGGGTAGAAA
This sequence comes from Sepiola atlantica, assembly GCA_963556195.1. NCBI lineage: Eukaryota > Metazoa > Mollusca > Cephalopoda > Sepiida > Sepiolidae > Sepiola > Sepiola atlantica. The sequence continues at coordinate 45,177,065 of OY744554.1, forward strand.
TTAACTAGGAAGAGGCCTCCCAACGAGGAGTGAAAAAAGAAAGACGCTGATGATGATCTATCTATCTATCTCTATATATATATATATATATTCCCGAAACAGTTTTTCATGGTAAATAACTGATGATCCCTTAAATAATGTTAAGACTAGCGTAAATTCTTGGAAGCAAACTAATATAGTAACTACAAAAAATAAATTGACTTACATGAGTGATTTTCTACTGAACGACTTGGGACTAAAATGTTTTTTTTTCTTTCTTATATAGTTTTAATGGTTGAGAAGCTTTCGAGACTATATATATATATATATATATATCTATCTCTCTCTCTCTCTATATATATATATATATCTCTAGAGAGAGAGAGAGAGAGAGAGAAATATATATATCCGTCCTGTCACACAAAAGTTAGCGAGTAAAAAAACCAAAAAAAAAAAAAACTGCCAGACAAAACCGTTTCAAGCGTTTAGAATTAAAGCAGAACGCAAATAGCAAGTACTCCCCCTCCCCGGTCATCTTAAATGAATCCGCAAAAAAATTCTTCACTCTATTTCCATAATGAGACATTTTTTTCTTTTGTTTTCCCCATTTCTTATCTGATTCATATTTTTGTCCTTCTTCAAATTTTCCATTTTGAGACATTTTCTTTTTTTTTAACTTTCTGATTTAAACACTGGGGAAGCATAATCCCTATCATCCGATAAACGACTCAGACTAAATATTGAAATAGTTTGCGGAAAGCTAGTGGGGTAGGTCAGAAGAGACAGGTTAATAATTATACAGTTGTCGTGCCAATTATTACCAGGGGTAAGGTCTATTGGATTTTAAATTGAACAACGCTCGAATAAGTTTTAATGTCTCTAAGTGACTCTTTTCTGTTAATTTATATAGGAACAATGCGATACAATGCAACAACTGCACAAAAAGCAGTTCGGAGGTTACATCGGCCGAAACGTTGTGAGAACAACTTTCAAGATGAGAACAGTAGTCCAAATAATCCAAATTATCAATCCTCATCTCAAAAATTCTGAAACATATTCCTTAGTGTTGGGATTGAGTTATGTTTGAAGAAAAAAAAAATTCCAGTTTTATCCGTCTAATTAGCCGTAATTTGCAATTAACTCAGCAAGAGACCAATCTCTTACCAAGTTTCTGTCCTCTCACGTTATATTTTAATTGAACAACGTTTTAAGTGACACTTTCCTGTTAATTTATATAGGAACAATGCGATACAGTGCAACCACTGCACTCTACGGGTGCACAAATACGTGCAGCGGAGTGCATGGTAGGCTCACACCAGATCCTGATTTCAGATGCAAGAGATGTCAATTGAGGGCCACCCTTACACAGAAGTTGAAATAGGCAAGGACACCCTGAAAGTGATAGACTACTTTTTTCTACCCAGGAGATATGCCGAGTGCTGGAGGTGGCTGCGAACGAAGTTCGACCATCAATCAAGACAGCTCGAGGAAAGTTCAGAGATCTTCTCCCAATCCTAACATCGCAATTATTACCCGGGGTAATGTCTATGATAGCTGCGTAAGAAGCGTGATGTTGTATGGCAGTGAGTGTTGGGCCCTCATCTAGACCTCACTTGCTCGACTCCAGAGAAATGACAGGGCAATTATTAGGTGGAGATGGAATGTAAAGCCGGATCAGGTCCAAAACATCAGGTCAAGACACTCTACTTGAGAAATTGGTCATCCCAAAACTTGATGTCCTAATAATGGAAAACCGTCTTCGCTAGTTTGGGCATGTTGAAAGAAGCAAGGGGTATATTAGCGCATGCGGAGACCTAAGGCGGACAACAAAAAGAAAGCTTGGGTCCTAGGAAGATATGGAAAGAAACCATCAAGCAAGACCGTAAACAATGGCAAATGGACACAGTCAATCCCCACAACCGTGATCACTGAAGACTTAGCATAAGGGCAGCCAGACATTGTCGAACCTCTTGTCAAAGGGAACTTAGACGATAAACCTGGATAGTGAGTGAGTGAGTGTCATACCAGTTGCAAATTCTCCATCCTATAATAAAGACCAATGTGTATTTATTTGTATATAAATATATATCCGTTCCATCACGCTAAAGTTAGCGAGTAAAAAAAAAAAAAACCTGTCGGACGAAACCATTTTAACTGTTATGGGGGAAAGCAGAAAGCAAATAAGACAACATCCACACCTACCTTCTTACATTAATGCGGAAAAAAATATTCTGCACTCTATTTCCATAAAGAGACGTTTCTCCCCACTTTCTTCTTTCCATATCGATTGATAGTTTTTTTTCAAACATCCCCTTTTGAGAGATTTTCTTTCTTTCTTTCACTGATTTAAATGTTATTTTATACGAATATGAATATTAGTGCGAACACTGGCGAAGCATAATTCTTTCTTTCGTTGTCTTTTCGTCGAAATGAGAGGAGGAGGAAAAAAAATGCATCGTGAACGATTTGCCTATTGTTCCAAAACGAGTATTACCCGTGGACATATATATATATATAAATATATATATATAAATATATATATATAAATATATATATATAAATATAAATATATAAATATATAAATATAAATATATAAATATATATATATAAATATATATATATAGATATATATATATAGATATATATATTTATATATATATATAAATATATATATATATATATATATAAATAAATATATATAAATATATATATATAAATATATATATATAGATATATATAAATATATATATATAGATATATATAAATATATATATATAAATATATATATATATATATTCATCTGAATGGTGCTTCCATCTATATCAGCCCGGTAACACAAAAGTTAACGAGTGAAACAAAAGAAAACTGACGGACAAAACCATTTCAAGTGTTTTAGGGGGAAAGCAGAAAGTAAATAACAAGACAACCTTCCCCCCCCCCCCCCGCCGTCTTAAACGAATTCACAAAGAAATTCTTAACTCTATTTCCATAACGAGACGTCTCGACTCTTCTTCTTCCTTCTATACCGATTGATGCCTTTTTTTTCTTTCTTTTTAAAAAAAAAAAAAAAACATTCCAGATTGAGACGTTTTCTTTCTTTTTTTTTTTTTTTAAATTCACCGATTTAGACGTTATTTTATCTGAATGTTAGTGCGAACACTGGCGAGGCATAACCCCCCCCTCCCGTCACATCAACGAGAACATTTCATCTACTTAGTTATTTCCTGTGTCCTTCGTCAATATGAAAGGGGGGAGAGAGAGAGAGGGTGGAAACATGTACCCTGTCCTATATAATGTATACTTTTAACATTCAACGATTTGCCTATTATCTCAAAAAAGAAAAAAAAAAAAAAAAGAAAAAAAAAAAAGAAAAAAAAAAAAGAAAAAAAAAAAAGAAAAAAAGAAAAAGAAAAAAAAAAAGAGAAAAAAAAAAAAAAAAAAAGAAGAAAAAAAAAAGAAAAAAAAAAAAGAAAAAAAAAAAAAAAGAAAAAAAAAAAAGGTATTGCCCCGCGGACACATATTCACCCGAATGGGGCTTCAATCCACGACTCGATTGAAACGGTAAAGAAATACAGGAGTATCACACCATACTGGGTTTTTTTTTTTGTAATTTGGTTCGACTTCGAAAGGAGCCCAAGAATTTTATTACAGCAGCCGAAAGGGTACATTAACCTACGCTCAATTAACGTGTGTGTGTGTGTCGGGAGAGGGGCGGGGGCGTGAAATTTAGTGATTGGGAAAGACTAAAAATGGGTAGGGCGTAGTTTTTTTTACGTCGGGCAACATTCTCCGAGATAGACGTCCTAAAGAAAACATGGGAGCCTGAGCACGCCAAGTAAGCGTATACGGAACCTGGAAACAATTTGTATTTTTATACACTAATTCATGCGTGTTTGTGTATGTATGTATGTATATATATATATATGTAGACAGGAGTAGTGCGAAAATATACTTATGGCAAGTAAGCTACAATAAAGCGTTTTTATTTAATTCCCCGGGGAAATCATCAGGCTAATTGCATGGATTTACATTTTACGATCCTTTTTATAGCTAATTCGTGCTTACGGTACCTCATTCCTCACCGTTATTACTCTTTCACTACTTATTTATTGTCATCAGCCAATGGGTGTCACTCCCTTTGTTTGAAAGGGATTTTGGTGCTTATCATGGAGGTCAAAATTGACCTGTTGTTTATTTCTTGTTAAGTATCACAATCTTAGATTTATTTTAGTATTGTCATTTTAAAACTATATTTGTCTTTGTTTTTTAAATTTTTAAAGAAATTTAAATTTGTTATTAAAAAAAATTAGTTATCCTAAAGTAAAGTTTATATTTCACTTCAACAAAATTAAAAAAAAAAGTGACGAAAATGACAATAATAAAATCACAAGAAATAGTAATGACTGATAGTATTAATTACCCAAACAGAAAAAAAAAGGTAATAATGAAGAAAAAAACCCGTAACTGCAAAATTAGAGCACACTGCCCTTTACAAAATAACTGTTTAATCAAAGATATAATCGACCTAGCTACAATATATACACAGGAAAAAAAACAGATAAAAATAATAATATGATTCAATTTTTTTTATAGATAATTTGGATTATTCAGACTACTGTTCTCATCTTGAATATTATTCTGAACAATATTTCGCCCGATGTAACCTCTGACCTTCCGGTGCATCTTGTTGAACTCGGGAATCTTTGTGGATTAAATAAAGGGTTCCATTCGAAATTCCATACAGATTCCAGAGTTTGACAAGAGGCACCTGAAGAAGGTCCGAGGTTACATCGGCCAAAACGTCGTGAAAATAACACCCGTCGATAAGAACAGTAGTCGGGGTAATCCCAAAAATATTATATGGGGGAAACTGCACTGGAATTTAAAATAAGATAAAATAATCACAAAACCACATTTCATAACAAAAAAAACAGATATTGAACCATTATTGGAAACCTAAAAGAAAGCGGACACTTGCCTATAGTGAAATGGAATATTAAGAAGGACCAGAGCATACAGATATGTAGATGAGCCGTGCAGGTTATGCTTGAATGAGAAACTAGAAATTTTTACATTCCAAAGATGTCAAAAAATTACTAAATTGTAGAAGCGATATAGCAATTAATTGTAGGCAAAGAATAATAAAGTTTACTTTGCAATAACTAATAAACAAAAAACTTCAATAAATAAACAAAAAATTAAAGGCTTTTTCGGTGCTAAACTTATAATTCTGAAATAAATCTAAGATGGTGATAGTTAATAAAAAAAAAAAGTATTATTTTTTCCGCATATCAGAGTAAGGTCACCTTTTGTTCATTTGACCCATTTATAAGTGAAAAGTCCTAACTCCCAGTCAAACAAAGGCAGTGACACACACTGGCTGACGTAAAAAAAAAAACAACAGATGGTGAGGAGGTAATAAAACCAAGGACTCTCACGGGTTAGCAACAAAAAGAATTGTACAACGTAAATTCATTCAATGAGCCTGATGATTTACCCAGGGAATGGAACAAAAGTTTCTGTGTAGCTTACTTGCCATAAGTATAATTTCACACTACTAGATGAAATAATACATATGTAGACACATATATGCACATTTATTATATGTATATACACATATATAAACCCATGTATACATATGCACGAATATACATGTGCACGTACATACACACATGTATATATACATAACATACATGTATGTATATACACACATACATGTATGTATATACACGTATGTATATACACACATGTATGTATATATATACATACATACATGCATGTATATATGCACATACATACATATATACACATACATGTGTGTATATATATATATACATACACACATACATGTATATATGCACATTCATACATATATACACATACATAGCTATCTGTACATATAAACTTGTGTGTACACACACACAAATATATATATATATATATACATACATACACACACACACATGCATTATCTCAGTTTGTAGAACACCCTCAGATCAATTGTTCAATCCGCCCAGAGTCTCGAGTTATGACTGTGACCCCCCCCCCCCCCCAATTCCAGTGTTCCATATGAGACTTCTCTCGATAGTCCACGTAGTTCTTGCCCCAATTATGGGGCCTTTCGACAATCGGGTAACGCAGAGGCATTCCAAGATACACAGTCCAGATGGCATCACACAATTGCCGTACTGCTGAGAAAGGCGAGGTGACCCTTAGGGCACTTGTTGGCGTAATGACCCTTTTCACCGCACTGAAAAAGAGGAAAAAAAAAGATAAAAAATAGCATGTGTAGATTCTTTTTGCAAGAGACATTTTATATATATATTTACAAAGGATGACACACTATATATATATATATATATATATATATATATATATATGTATATATATATATATATATATACAGGGTGGGCAAAAATAAGGGTCCTATTTTTAAATATTCATAACTTTTTTATTTATTGATTTAAAAAAATTTTTTTTTTTAGAATAAGTAAAGGACCCCTTCCGAAGCAAGCATGAGCCGTATTAGCCTTAAGGAACGTACCCTCATTTAGACAACATTATTTTTGCTTAAAAAACTCAAAACAGTGTAAAAAACAATACTTTAGTTTTTGTAAGTTTTAAGAAGTGTTTTTCGGCTAAAATTTGTTTTGTTTATTTCAAAAAATCTCGGAAGGGTCAGTCTACACACACATAAAGTTTGGTGAGTTTAACTTTTATTTTGTGGAAGTTATTCAAATTCAAGTTATTCAAATTTAAAGATAGGACCCTTATTTTGGCCCACCCTGTATATATAGTCTAAAGAAGCTTTGAGTCATTAGAAAAAAAAATGTAAAATGCAGTTTAAATTCCCAGACAAACTAACTAAATCCAAGATATTGCAGACTTAACATTCGTTGGAAAATTAATTAAAAAAAAAATGGGGGGGGGGGGGGGGGGTTAATTATCTAAGATTGAAACAAAAACAGGAGACCTTAAGCGTCTAATATTAACACGGGGATCATCAGCTGTTTACCATGTAACTGTTTCGGAGATTTAAAAACAGGACAGTTATAATATTCATGGCTCTCCAATGGTACTGATTATACGACCATTTCCCCAATAATCAAGTGTCTAAATAATTCAGCTCAAAATATCACTAATATATACATAAATAAATAATAATAATGATAAAATAATAATAATAATAATATATTACCTTTAAGACTACCGTATGATATAGTAATTTGCATATCAAATAACATTAATTAAAACAATAATAAAAAAAAAATAATATATATATATATATATATATAAAGATAGATGGACGAAGAGTGATAAACATGCACGAATATCCAAATTTATTTCAAACTTCGATTGTTCAATGCAAGGTATATTCTGTAATAAAATTATGTTTATTATTCTTTCCTTAAGCCAATGGGTGAAAAAGATATTGGGTTTGTCCAGGTGGTAATTGTCCGCCGATAAGGTGTCCAATGGAAGGAAGTTTCGATGGAGAAGAAAAAGTTTCGTGGAGGCATCACAGAAACTTTTTTCACCCATCATTTTCTTAATATTTTTTCAAATGTTGAATTTTGGCTTTTCTATTGCCAACTTATCTATCTGTATAATTCCTCTGATGATAAGATCCCCATCTTTTGAAAAGCCTTGGCTTAAGGAAAAAATAATAAACATAATTTTATTACAGAATATACCTTGCATTGAACAATCGAAGTTTGAAATAAATCTGGACATTCGTACATGTTTATCACTCTTCGTCCATCTATCTTTATAATTGCTCTATCTCGTATATTGAGCTTTTACCATTTCACTATAGGTTCTTTCTACTAAAAGTTTACTTTTAGTTTCATATTTATTCTATATATATATATATACAGGGTGGGCTAAAATAAGGGTCCTATTTTTAAAGTTATTCAAGTTTAAAGATAGGACCCTTATTTTGGCCCACCCTGTATATATATATATATATATATATATATATATATATATATATATATATATTAAATAAAAGTATACAAACATTTGAACAGTCTACGCGAATTAAACGGTGTTACAATGCTTATTCACCTCAACAGGACTGTGAAGGATGTCGATGAACTAGCATCGAAACGCAGCTTAATTCGCATAGACTGTTAAGGGGTTAGGGTTAGTATAATTGTATAATTTTATAAAGCTATATTTTTAAAATATTGGTTCTAAGTTTATTTTATCAATATATTTAAACATATATATATATATATATCGGTTTCGTTCGGATCAATGAACAACTTTAAAATAAAAGTTACTGTTTAAATTTACTGAAAAAAAAAATTTAAATAATAAATGAGGCGAAAAGCCTATAAAAACATGTTTAGATGCAATATTTATTAATAAAATTTAAAAAATCAGAACAGATTATTTAAAAAGAAATATTTTTTCTAATATATATATATATGGGTAATTTATCTTCCTAACACAAGGTAAGATGTGACACAAGGTCGGGAAAGTGGGATTTGAACAACCAGCGCTTGAGAATTTGAGCACTCTGGCGTGGCCACCGAGAGTTACTACAGGCCGGTTGGCTAGAAAATGACGTCACTGCATTGCGTGTCAAAACAAGGACCGTCGTAATAACAATAAGAAGGCATTTCGACTTCTCTATTCACTAAATAATCCATCAAAATTCAGGAAATCAACCAATTTTAATGAAATTTTCAGGATTTATTAATTAATGATCACAGAATATAATAAATCCATTACTTTATTATAAAGCTTGGTGCAAATGTATTATTTCTTGTAAACAAAAAACACCTTTACTAAAGTTATTCAAAATATCAAAACATGTTGACCATACGATATTGTAAATATTTAAAACAAAGCATTAGAAAACTTTAAAAATTGCATGTAAAAAAGAAAAGAAAAGAACACGGTTCGATTCATCTTGAAACTGATCTTTATTCAATATAAATTTAAAGAAAATAATAATTCACGATCAAATACTTAAAAAAACTGAATTATGAATTATCATTATTTAAACTTCTAACCCAATCAACCGTAAGTAATTCAGACTTTGAAATTTGCTTAAAAATTATACAAAAAAAAATTTCAATGTTAACTGTTTGTTTAATAATGGAATCAAAATTCAGGAAATCAACCAATTTTAAAACAATTTCGCGCGTTTAAAAATTTCATTTCATAATTCACAAAGTTAAAATGCCTTTGGATTTCCAAAAGAGAAATAATTACTGCAAATATGGATACACGTAATAATGTTTACACCGACTAAATATAGTGTAGTAAGTTTGAATTTTTTTTAATTATATAAAAAATCAAGTCTGAATTACTTATTCATTATTTGATAAAAAAAAGTAGTGTTCCCTTTTTTTTTTATTACTTTTTTTCGATGTCTTAAGTGTAGCAGAGTTTATCTTTTCTCTACTTTTGTAGATTAAATAAATGAAATAACATCATATTTAATCAAAATTTTCACAAAAAATATTAATTAAACAATGCTTTATTCAATGATAATATCGTTAATTCTTCGAGTTATACTGATTTTATTAACAAGAGTGTAGGGGCATTTTCCGTAATATATACGAAATAGTTTTTTAAAAAAAATATTTTAAACATATACAGATCTTATTTTCATTTAAAAAAATCATGAATTTTTTTATATATATAAAAATATACTATTTAGTAAAGGTGTATTTTGTTTTAAAAAAAATAATACATTTTCACTAAGATTTTTTAAAAATGTTTCACTATATCTCCTGTGCTTGTTTATTAATAAATATTGAAAATTTCATTAAAATTGGTTGATTTCCTGAATTTTGGTGAATTTTTAAGTGAAGGGAGGGTCAAAATGTTTTTACATTTTGGGGATCGGCCTTTGATTTTGCACGTACCTATCTCTTAATAGCAAGATAGGAGTTGTTAGGGCAGTTAATATGTTTTTAACCCTAACCCTAAAACTGGCCCGAAAAATTGAATTTATATACGAAAATGATAAAATAATAGTATTTTTTCTCTCTTTTCTTTTCTCCATCAAGTTAAAAAAGGTAGAAATTTTTTTTTTGAAGGTAAGGGGGGGGGGGGGGGATTTAGCGGAGGATCGGCCGAGACAACAGCACTACTCCTCCCACTCCCCCTTTCTCTTCTCGCTTCTGCTTCGCTCGCAAGCCAAGAACCCCCCCCCCTCCTTCTCTTCTCCCCCGACGATATGGTCGTCAGTGAGCGCATGGAGTTAAAACTTAAGTTGTTTTAGACATTTTTCCGATTAATTTATTAAATAACTTTAATTAATTACTGTTAATATAGACGAAACTATTGCATATAGATAGCAAACATAAGTTAATGCAATTCTAAATTAATAATACTAAACATAACAGTAACTCATTTTGATTATAATATAGGAGTGATAAATGAAAAAACTTTCGCATTTATTCATTTAGATATATATATTTAGCTGAATAATTATTTAATTAAATTTTGACATTTTCTGCGTTCCTACTCCCATTAGTCTGCTGCGGTGTTTCAACAGTTTGATTCCGGTTTTTCCCGTTTTTTCGACCCTTTCGGTCTTTAATTGTTGTCTTTTGATAATGAAAGTTTTTCTTTCGAAAATTTAAGATTACCTTTTGCCGAACTTTTACCTGACAGTATTTACTATTCTGGTACTAAATCAGTTTTTCGTGAAATATTAATAAATCGTTTTGAGATTCGTTTTCTCTTCTCGTTTGTTTCTGTTCACCCTTTCCACCTTCCGGCAACTACATCGCATTGCTACAGCCTCGGATTACAAACCTGCACTTATATATATATATAACTTTTTCGTTTTTGGACTACCATGTACCACCTGGATCACTTTTCAATCAACCTCTTGGATATCTTTCCTGAATATGTTTTAAATTGTATGACTTGGATGAATTGTATAGCTTTAACAAAAAAGTATGTTTTGGGCTGATATATTTGATTTTTTATATACTTTTATGTATTTTTATATATATTTTTATATATTTTCAAAGTTTAATTTTATAACCTGCGGTAATGTCATTGCGGTAAAGAATTTTCTTTGAAAACTCATGAGTTAAGGACTTTAAAGTAATTTGCCTGAACTTTGAATTCTAATAAAATTTGATTTGCACCTTATTTTATTATTTCACTTTATATAATACTATATTATATATACTAGCAAATATATGCTCCCTCCGGTCGCATATTTTTGCTAGGCTGACGCATCAGAAATGAAGGCTTACGCGTAAGCCAATGGAGCCCCAGTCATATTTCTGTGGTAGTTAGACATTGATTTTCTGTATTTATGACAAAGAATATTTTTAGTTGCAAATAAAAAACAAAAAAATTCGACCCTACCCCGATTTTTGTTGTACCCTCGCCCATAAATAGAAAGACTTGTAGTTTAAAAAGAAAGAAAATTTTTTTTTGTACCCCCCCCTCAATTTTTTTATATTACCAGTCATTGAAATATTTTTTAGTTAAGAAAAAAAAAAAATTTTTATGACCGCCTTCCCTCAATTTTTTTATCTTCCCCCCCCCCCCTATACATGTAAATATTTTTAATTAAAAAGGAAAAAAAACAAACCTAACCCTAGCTGTAACGACGGGGTCAAAGTTAGCGTGGGTCCTAAAATGAAAAGGCACCAAAAAATCAAATACAGTGAACGCGCGCGCGTGTGTGCGTGTGTGTGTACCTTTTTTAAATTAAACAATTTGATTCTACAATCAGTTGTATAGTTTTCCAGTACAATGTGTTAGTTTATTTTGTTGACATTAAAGAAAAAAAATCACATCTTTTTTTTTAATAAATAAAACATGGAATCATAAATTCTGTTGAGGTCGTGAAAAAATGATAATATTGGATATGAAAGTATTAAGAAATCAAATACAGTAAACACGAAAAAAATTTTAATTCTCGGAAAGAAAAAGTTTACCTGAACTGTGTGTGGGTGTGTGCGTGCGCACGCGCGTTTTTATATAGTAATTTTTAAATCAATTATTATTATTATTTTAATTAAACAATTTGATTTAATAAATTTGCGTTTTAAAACATAATGGCTAAGAATAAACAAACTTAGGACGGTTTTAAAAATGGAAAACTGAGCACGGTGTTTGCCAGCGTTGTTGTTTACATGTTTAACGTGCCAGATTAACGTCGGCTGCTTAATCAGATCGCCATATTTAATTACCGGAGGGAGGGAGGGCATACTGATTCAACAGCCAATCGGCTGCTTAATCAGATCGCCATATTTAATTACCGAAGGGAGGGAGGGCACTACTGATTAAACAGCCAATCGGCTGCTTAATCAGATCGCCATATTTAATTACCGAAGGGAGGAAGGGCACTACTGATTAAACAGCCAATCGGCTGCTTAATCAGATCGCCATATTTAATTACCGGAGGGAGGGAGGACACCACTGATTAAACAGCCAATCGGCTGCTTAATCAGATCGCCATATGTAATTACCGGAGGGAGGGAGGGCACTACTGATTAAACAGCCAATCGGCTGCTTAATCAGATCGCCATAGGTAATTACCGGAGGGAGGGAGGGCACTTCTGATTAAACAGCCAATCGGCTGCTTGATCAGATCGCCATTTTTAATTACCGGTGGGAGGGAGGACACCACTGATAAAACAGCCAATCGGCTGCTTAATCAGATCGCCATATTTAATTACCGGAGGGAGGGAGGGCACTACTGATTAAACAGCCAATCGGCTGCTTAATCAGATCGCAATATTTAATTACCGGAGGGAGGGAGGGCACTACTGATTAAACAGCCAATCGGCTGCTTAATCAGATCGCTATATTTAATTACCGGGGGGAGGGAGGGCACTTCTGATTAAACAGCCAATCGGCTGCTTGATCAGATCGCCATATTTAATTACCGGAGGGAGGGAGGACACCACTGATTAAACAGCCAATCGGCTGCTTAATCAGATCGCCATATTTAATTACCGGAGGGAGGGAGGGCACTACTGATTAAACAGCCAATCGGCTGCCGTATCAGATCGCCATATTTAATTACCGGAGGGAGGGAGTACACCACTGATTAAACAGCCAATCGGCTGCTTAATCAGATCGCCATTACCGGAGGGAGGGAGGGCACTTCTGATTAAACAGCCAATCGGCTGCTTGATCAGATCGCCATATTTAATTACCGGAGGGAGGGAGGACACTACTGATTACACAGCCAATCAGATGCTTAATCAGATCGCCATATTTAATTACCGGAGGGAGGGAGGGCACTTCTGATTAACGACAGCTAACAACAGCTGTTTAATCAGATCGCCATTTTACCGGAGGGAGGGAGGACACCACTTAATAAACAGCCAATGACTTTGCAATTTTAACAGTACTCGCGTTGAAATGATTTAGAAAACACGCAGGTTATGATGATGATGCCTGTAATTAATTGTATGAATAATTTTTATTAATATAACCTCATCGGAAAATATTGTGAATACATATGTAAATTTGATAATAGCAGTTATAAGTGTATATTTGTAAATATGAATTTAATTGAAGGTTTAAAGGAATGACTGATGTAAATAGGAAAACTCATCTGGTGTCTTAACGGCTTTTAATGACAGTATATAAAGAATTTCAAAAATATTAGTTTCAGTTAAATAGTCATACTGGAGTTTCGGCTTCAGACAGACAGACAGACAGATACATAAACTCCATTATTAATAGATATAATGATATATATATATATATACATACCGATGGTTGTGAGTATTGACTTTTTGGCCAGCTCACAAGATATTAAATAACGAAATGCGACCCATTCATTTAAAAATCGAGTTATCTCACTTTGATCACAAAAGTAAAAATTCACAAATCAAGGGGAGGAAACTATGGAAAATTATATGAAATGTTGGGTGCTTATGCTGATTAGCGGCCGCATGAAAAAATTATTTTTATATAAAAACAATAATATATACTTATTAAGCATTATATTCTTACTCACTGTACGAAAAAGTAGAAAAAATTATCCACTAGAACTTTAATTACAAGTATTTTTCCATTCTACGTATCATAACAGCGACTCGTTCAGTAAGCGTCCATCTTGTTTTTTTAAGAAGATTTCAGTTATCTACCCTTGACATCTTCTAAAAAAAAACAAGATGGAGGCTTACTGAACGAGTCGCTTTTATGATACGCAGAATGGAAAAATACTTGTAATTAAAGTTCTAGTGGATAATTTTTTCTACTTTTTTGTACAGTGAGTAAGAATATAATGCTTAATAAGTATATGTTATTGTTTTTATATAAAAATAATTTTTTCATATGGCCGCTAATCAGCATAAGCACCAAAATTTTATAAACCATAGATAAAAAAATTACAGTAAATAAATGAATAGGCATATAAATTAAAAAAAGGTTGGGTGCTTATACAGATGAGGGCACCTATGAAAAACGCATTTTCAAATAAAAACTATTGTTTACACTTACGTATCAGGCAGAAATAAGTATCCTCACCAAAAATTAGGGAAAATGATCGAGTAGAATTTTAATTAAAGATAAAAATCAGTTTTATTGCATTTTGCCCACCGCCATTCATTTATTACTTGTTTATATGACAGTTATGACCTCCTGACATTGCTCTAATCAATGGCGAATCCGTAAAATACGATAAAACGGATTTACTCAATAATGTTCGCTAATTTTTAGTGTAATCAATGACGGATGCATAATATACGCTAGGACTGATTTTTACTCGATAATTTTTACTGTAGATACTTACTTTTTTAATGGAAATCGCTCCAGACAAGGCATGAAGCCACTTGATGTAAGGAGCTAACAAGAACGAAAGATGATTAACGCAAACACAGGAGATGCCTATTAGCTTTAGTCTTGAAAAGACCAAGATTATAGATAGGAGGAAAACAGTCAGCAGGAAGAGAGTTCCACAAGCCTGCAGTTCTTGATTTGGTTTGTTTTGCGACATAACATCTTATGGGTCGTTTAATGGTGAAACAGTTGTAGTATGGTGAAAAGTTTTTATGCTTCAAGTTCTTTATATGTTCAAGTATTTATTCATGGTGTTCGATTGAGTGAGAGGAGAGAGGGAGGGGAGAGGGGAGGGAGAGAAATTGTCAGCAGGAAGAGAGTTCCACAAGCCTGCGGTTCTTGGAAAGAAGCCACTGGAATAGGAAGCTGTATTCCAATGAGGTGTCAAAACAGCGAATTGATGGAGACCACTAGACCAACGAGTCAAACGAGCTGGAACAAAAGAAGCGGGGAATAGATCACCTATTTTGGCCTGACACATAAATAGCAGTCATTAGTCAATTTCTAAAAGCCGATTTAAAATAAGATCTGAAGGTGCAGCAAGTGCAGGCCTGTTATAGGAATCACCTTGGATTGAGCTCTTAGTAACAGCGACCGAGGAAATAGATCTTCTTACCTTGAAGCATGTGACCTGTTCAAGTGGTCGCCGACCATCGGCTGATATAGATTGGTCCACCTGAATCTGTACCATCTGAAATCGGAAGAATAAAAATCGAAATGAATGAGGTTTTTTTTTTTGGTTTTTTAAAACTTACATTGTGTGTATGTGTGTATATATATATATATATATATATATATATATATATATATATAAAAGGAGATTGTAGTTTGCTTGAAGCATTGCTGGTAAATGTAAGTGCAGATTAGTCGTCCAAGGCTATAGCAATGCGATGTGGTTGCCGTGAGATGGAAAAGTGAAAAGAAATAAACGCAGGGAGAAAGTGAAACTCAAAACGATTTATTAATAATTTCACGAAAACTGATTAAATACCAAATAGTAAATACTGTCCGGTAAGTAATAGATCGGCAAAGGGTAATCTTAAATTTTCGAAAGAAAAACTTTCATTATCAGAAGACAACAATAAAAGACCGAATGGGTCGAAGTCTTCTGATAATGAAAGTTTTTCTTTCGAAAATTTAAGATTACCCTTTGCCGATCTATTACTTACCGGACAGTATTTACTATTTGGTATTTAATCAGTTTTCGTGAAATTATTAATAAATCGTTTTGAGTTTCACTTTCTCCCTGCGTTTATTTCTTTTCACTTTTCCATCTTACGGCAACCACATCGCAATGCTATAGCCTCGGACGACTAATCTGCACTTATATATATATATCTATTTAAAAAAAAATTTTTTTTTACGGAAGTTGCTCCTGACAAGACATGAAGCCACTTGATGTCATGAGCTAAAAAAAACAAAAGATGATTATAGCGCAAAGACAGGAGATGCTTATTGACCGTAGTCTGGAAAATACCAAGGCTATAGGTAGGCAGAAAACAGTCAGCAGGAAGAGAGTTCCAACGCCTGCGGTTCTTGGAAAGAAGCTACTGGAATAGAAGTTATTACAATGAGGTATCAAAACAGCGAATTGATGGAGACTACTAGACCAACGAGTTAAACGAGCTGGAACAAAGGAAGCGGAGAATAGATCAGACAATTCTGAAGAACACATGCCATAATAGTATTTATAGAAAAGACTGAGACTAGCAACATCACGTCTGTAAGAGAGAGGGTGTAGAAAAAAAGAAAGGGTAGAGCTAATCGAATTACACATACGTTTCTGCACCTTATCAAGAACCCTCAAATGGAACAGAGATTCACCAGCCCAAATATGACAACAGTACTCCATACATGGTCTGCTTGTGGATTTGTAGAGATAGAGAATGGTCTCAATTATGAGAAAGTGTTTGGAGCGATAGAGAGAATCGACTTTACGAGAAGCAGAAAGAGCGATGGATCTAATGTATGAACTCCAAGAAAGATTTGATGAGAGGGAAAGACCAAAAAATTTCAGAGTTGATACTCAGGTAATCTTGCTTAATTGGTGTCTAATAAATATGAATCAAATTCAATGCAAATCTGAAATATTTTAATTTTCAAATGAGAAGTTCTACCATTATTATGACCCCTAAAACCCTGGAATAGGAAGCTGTATTACAATGAGGTATCAAAACAGCGAATTAATGAAGAACACTAGACCAACGAGTCAAACGAGCTGGAACAAAAGAAGCAGGGAATAGATCACATAATTCTGAAGAACACATGCCATGATAGTATTTATAGAAAAGACTGAGACTAGCAACACCAGTCTGTGAAGGAGAGGGTGTAGAGATGAATAAAGGTTATGGCCAATCAAATTACAGATACGTTTCTGCACCTTATCAAGAACTCTCAAATGGGGCAGAGATTCACCAGCCCAAATACGACAACAGTACTCCATACATGGTCTGATAGTAGATTTGTAGAGATAGAGAATAGCCTCAGGTGTGAGAAAATGTTTGGAGTAATACAGTGATCAGGATGGATTCGAGAGAAAGAAGGATAAATAAAGACCTGGCCAAAGATATGTTTGTTTGAAGGTCAATTTCTAAAAGCCGTCCAACACATGCCAGCATGTAAAACGGGCGTCTGATTGTGGATTTGTAGATAGAGAATAGCCTTAGGTGTGAGAAAATGTTTGGAGTAATACAGTGATCAGGATGGATTCGAGAGAAAGAAGGATAAATAAAGACCTGGCCAAAGATATGTTTGTTTGAAGGTCAATTTCTAAAAGCCGTCCAACACATGCCAGCATGTAAAACGGGCGTCTGATTGTGGATTTGTAGATAGAGAATAGCCTTAGGTGTGAGAAAATGTTTGGAGTAATACAGTGATCAGGATGGATTCGAGAGAAAGAAGGATAAATAAAGACCTGGCCAAAGATATGTTTGTTTGAAGGTCAATTTCTAAAAGCCGTCCAACACATGCCAGCATGTAAAACGGGCGTCTGATTGTGGATTTGTAGAGATAGAGAACAGCCTTAGGTGTGAGAAAATGTTTGGAGTAATACAGTGATCAGGATGGATTCGAGAGAAAGAAGGATAAATAAAGACCTGGCCAAAGATATGTTTGTTTGAAGGTCAATTTCTAAAAGCCGTCCAACACATGCCAGCATGTAAAACGGGCGTCTGATTGTGGATTTGTAGAGATAGAGAATAGCTTTAGGTGTGAGAAAATGTTTGGAGTGATAGAGAGAACCGACTTTACGAGAAGCAGAAAGAGCGATGGATCTAATGTATGAACTCCAAGAAAGATTTGATGATAGAGAAAGACCAAGAAGTTTCAGCGTCGATTTCTCCTGAAGAAGCTATCCATGAACATTTCAGGAATAAAAATGTAATGCTTACAATGAAAAGACATGATATAACTATCAAAAGTGATTACTGTTATTTAAATCAATAAGAATACAACATAATATTTTCAAATACTGTATATATAGTAAAGACGAAAGACCCAAATACTGTATATATAGTAGAGACGAAAGACCCAAATACAGCTATTTGAAGGCCTAACTTGCATAACTATTTTTGGTGCGTATACAGACACAGGTAAAAATTGCATTTCCAAATAAAAACCTTTTGATACAATTATGTATCAGGCAAAAATTAGGGAAAATTATCGAGTAGAATTTTAATAAAAAATAAAAAATCAATTTTATCATATTTTGCCCACTGCCATTCGTTTATTACTTGTTCATATGACAGACTGAGTTATCTCCCCCTGCTTTATGGATATTTCCGCTCTAATCAATTGCAGATAGAAAAAATACGATAAAACTGATTTATATTTTTAATTAAAATTCTACTCGATAATTTTCCCCAATTTTTGATGCAGATACCCACTTTTGCCTGATACGTAAGTATATCAAAGGATCTTCCTGTTAATTTATTCGGAACTGCGATTGTCACCCGTGTCTTTAGACGTAATAAGCACCCTATTTTTTAAACAGTTTATAACAAATTATTGTTTGGTGTTATTCATTTGTAATTCTAGTGTCCTATTTTTTCTATATATATGCAATAGTTTTGTCAATATCAATAGTAATTAATTAAAGTGATTTAATAATAAAAAAAAAAAAGATGAATTACTCAAACCTTTCTCAAAAGGGCGGTAATTTAAATTGAACTAACATCGTACTAGAAAGAAAGATATACTGATGAGACATAAGCAAGAAAAGTTCAGAGAGAAAGGGAGAAGGTGACTAACTACTCTCTCTCTATGAAAACGGCGGGTATCTTTTACAATAGCACTCAAACGAAAACGCAAGAGAAACAAATATACAACAAATAAAAGTTACCGTAGCCGATAAAACAGAATTTCCAAGTTACCTTTGACATTTATTAATGATTATAATCCGTTAAAAGTGCTATTTTTTATAAATTGATAGTTTTAGCGTACGTGAAGTGAAAAAAAAAAATGGCCGTGTCTCGTTAGAAAATTTGCAGCCTCGTTTTCGTTTAATTCTATCGTGATTGTTTTTTTACTGGGACTCATATTCAAAGCGCAACTTTTCATATTTCAGCCAAGCAAATGAACAAAACAAAACTACATTTTAAGCAAAAGAAATAAAATCATTTTCTTTTTATTTACATGGCATTGTGCTTTTATTTACATATTATTTTCATTCGTCACACCGTAATGTTTTTTTTCTCCTGTTTCTGTAAAAAATTCCATACCATAAACCTAAATCTAAACCGAACCCCAATTTTTCATATTTCAGACAAGCAAAAGAACAACCCCCCCCCCAAAAAAAAACACACCATGTGACAACAAAAATGCGAAGCGAACAAAACTGTTGACGCCATCTTTATTAAGTAAACTTTTTTTGCCATAAAAAAAAAAAAATTTTTTTTTACATGTCTAATAAAAACCCATTTATCCTATGTAAACATACAAACAAATGGAATAGATAACTAGGAAAATCTCCAGTCTCGATGTACGTCGCATTTATTTGTTGCATATTCATTTGTTTGAACCTGACTCGCGAGTTTGAGGGCTATTGTAAAAGATACAAAAACGGCTTATTTTTTATTTACATCAATAATACAACATGTTTCGAAATGCTGTAAATATATTTGAAGGCCTAATTTGCATAACTATTTTTAAAGCAGTTCATAATAAATTGATGTTCACTGTTATTCATTTGTAATTCTATTGTCCTATTTTTGCTATATATATGCAATAGTTTTGTCAATATCAATAGTAATTAATTAAAGTGATTTAATAATAATAAAAAAAAAGAAGATGAATTACTAAAACCTTTCTCAAAAGGTAATTTAAATTAAACTAACATCGTACTAGAAAGAAACACATCCGCAAGAAAAGTTTATAGAGAAGGGGTAGGGTTAAGATTAGGGTTAGGATTAGGATTAGGGTTAGGATTAAGATTAGGTTTAGTGTTAAGATTAGGGTTAGGTTTAAGATTAGGATTCAGATTAGGGTTAATATTAGGGTTAGTGTTAAGATTAGGGTTAAGATTCGGTTTAGTGTTAGGATTAGGGTTAAGATTAGGTTTAGGATTAAGATTAGGGCTAGGATTAGGTTTAAGATTAGGTTTAGTGTTAAGATTAGGTTTAGTGTTAAAATTAGGTTTAGGGTTAAGATTAGGATTAGGTTTAGTGTTAAGATTAGGGTTAGTGTTAAGATTAGGGTTAAGATTAGGGTTAGTGTTAAGATTAGGGTTAGGATTAGGTTTAGGATTAAGATTAGGGTTAGTATTAGGGTTAGTGTTAAGATTAGGGTTAAGATTCAGTTTAGTGTTAGGATTAGGGTTAAGATTAGGTTTAGGATTAAGATTAGGTTTAGTATTAGGGTTAGTGTTAAGATTAGGGTTAGGGTTAGGATTAGGATTAGGGTTAAGTTTAGGATTAGGGTTAAGATTAGGTTTAGTGTTAAGATTAGGTTTAGTGTTAAGATTAGGGTTAGGATTAGGGTTAAGATTAGGTTTAGGATTAAGATTAGGGTTAGGGTTAGGGTTAAGATTAGAGTTATTACTGATTGCACTCTTTCTCATATTTTATTTTTCATGACAAACTAACATTGCACTAGAAAGAACGATATAATGACGAGACATAAACAAGAAAAGTCCACCGAGAAAAGGAAAGAGTAACTGACGGCTTTATCTCTCCCTCTCGTTAGCGATGCCACATTTAAAAAAAATTTTTTTTTATTGTTTTTAAATTCAATCATTGTTTTGATCGCGCTCGCCGACGTTTCGCATATGTGCGTTTCTGGCCGTTTCTAAATTCTAAGTTTACCCCCCCCCCCCCCTTCCACACACAATCGCTCAGGCGAATCGATTTCTTCTTTCTTTTCATTTCTTTAGGGTCTTTAAATTTAAAAGATGAATACATTTGTTATTATATAAAGTTGAACAACGTACCTGTTGGCTTCTCATCTTATCAAAGGCCTGAAATTAGAAAGAGGAAAAGGAATGAAGTCGTAATATGCGACAAGATAGCAGTAGAAAGCCGAGCGGATGTGGGCAAGTCATGCTTAAGTGATAAAGACGCTGAAGCATGAAAAGTCACATCAGAACAGATACTACACTTTGCTCCAAGCAAAAAAAAACAACAACAAAAAAAACAACAACTTTAATCAGTTTCAACTGAGAAAGTAAAAATTAAGAGAAAGACACTAGTGCGTATGTGGGAGGGAAGGAGACAGGAAGTCATTCCGATTTCCCTACCCCCATCATGAATCGTTTAAAACCTTAGTTTTCACAGCAAAATTAACATTTTCAGTTTTCATAAACTGTTATAAGAAAAAAAAAAGGAAAGGAGAGAGGAAAAGGAAAAGGAAGAAAGAAAGAAAAAGGTGCGAGTGAAGAGGAAAAAAGAAATAGTATAAAATAACCACGTGTTTGTGTTATAATTTCAGATATTGTGTAATTTATACACGGGATAGAGTTTAGGGTTAGGATTATTTAGGGTTAGAGTAAGAGTTAGGTTATTTAGGGTTAGAGTAAGGTTAGGTTTGAGTTAAGGGTTAGGGTTTGAGTTAAGGGTTAGGGTTTGAGTTAAGGGTTAGGGTTTGAGTTAAGGGTTAGGGTTTGAGTTAAGGGTTAGGGTTTGAGTTAAGGGGTTAGGGTTTGAGTTAAGGGGTTAGGGTTTGAGTTAAGGGGTTAGGGTTTGAGTTAAGGGTTAGGGTTTGAGTTAAGGGTTAGGGTTTGAGTTAAGGGTTAGGGTTTGAGTTAAGGGTTAGGGTTTGAGTTAAGGGTTAGGGTTTGAGTTAAGGGTTTAGGGTTCACCCTGTAATTGTGAGAGTAAATCTAAGCAGTTGTCCTCCAAGACCGTTCAGGACTAAAAATTTGGTGGACGAATCCATGGGTGGTTATATATATATATCTATATATATATATATATAGATATATATATATATATATATATATATATATGTAATGAGATTTAAATTTTACTACAGTTTTAGAAGCGCCGTTATAATGATAACTTTGAAATGTAAGAATCAAGTTAACATGACGCGAGATTTTGAAATGAAATATTTATTAAATCATCTTTTTTTTTTTTTATTATATCCAAATTTTCGGTTTTATAAACCTTGTTCATGGGACAGACAATATTTCCTTTTTTTTTTCATAGTCGAAGTCTTACGGCTTGGCCGAAGATCGATCTCCAGGTGTTATGAAGATACTGTCTTTTTAAAAAAATTTTTTTTATGTCCGATTTGTAGTATAAGCGCATGTGTGATGATGAGATTTCAATTTTACTACAGTTTTAGAAGCGCCGTTATAATGATAACTTTGAAATGTAAGAATCAGTTAAAACTTCGACTATGAAAAAAAAGAAAAGAAAAAAAAAAAGGAAATATTGTCTGTCCCATGAAGAAGGTTTATAAAACCGAAAATTTGGATACAATAAAAAAAAAATGATTTAATAAATATTTCATTTCAAAATCTCGCGTCATGTTAACTGATTCTTACATTTCAAAGATATATATATATATATATATTTTATGGGGGGGTAGTGTTACCCTGTATTTTAATCTGGAGCCTGTGTTTGCACAAAAGAGGCTCAATTTTTTTTACTAAGGAAATCTACTGATTTCTCCATGAATGCATCACAGATGACTGAAACCATTAAAAAAAAAAAAACATTTAAAAAAAAAAACCATTAAAAAAAAAAATGGTTACCTGTTGTTGTTGTTCCATTTTCATTTCTTGTGGGATTTTTTGACAATTTGCAGCTTTGTGACCAATTTCGGCACAATAATGGCAGACAATCGAGGCTTTTTTGGCTTGTGTGGCAGGATCGCTGGTGGGCAGTTCAAACTTCGGACTACGGGAGGAAGGGAAAAAATGTATTAAAGTTGAAGTAAACATAATCATAATCCTCCCAGGCATTACCTCCTTCTTTTAGGGGGTAGAATAATAGATGTTTGTTAGTCATATAGACTACTATTTTGCTAGCATGTATAATAATACGTTTTTACCTTAGTTTGCATATATATATATATATATATATATATATATATATATATATCTCTAAATGAATAAATGCGAAAAGGGGGTGCAGGAGTAAAAAAAAAAAAGAAAAAAGGATACTGATATTGAATGTGTACCGGTTTCCGGGAACTTTTAAGTTATATTTTCAAGAAATTTTCTAAAAAAAAAACAACAAAAAAAACAAAACAAGCAAAACATAGCGAAGTTACTGTTATCAAATTAATATTTTTTTTAATATTTTGATACGTTGCTGCGTCCTATAATTTTTAGTTATAGTTGCAAGAAATTTTTTAAACAACAAAACAAATAAAACAAGCAAAACAGAGCGAAATTACTGTTATAAAATAAATATTTTTAAACCCTAACAACAAAAAACAAAAACAAGCAAAACATTAAAATCATAGAACGCAGCACCGTATCAAAATTGTCGTCTGGTACAAATCGGCTCGTCATCTCTCGGGCGTTTGCGTAGGATAGCCGAACGCTTCCGACAAGAAACTCACGGAAACTGGGTCAAGATCGATATAAGTACCATATATATATATATACATATATATATATATATATATACACTACAAAGACTCGGAGATACAAGAGACAACATTATTTGAACATTGAATAAATCAACTATCTTTTCTTTTTTTCTTTATTTTCTTTCGAGTCCGCCATCTTTAAAATTGGTTCATTTCTCTCTCCGTTTGTCTTCAATCCTTTTTAAGAAAAAAAAAAAAACTTACTTGTAGGAGTAAGTATCCTCATGTCAGGTTATACCGAAGACATTTGAGGATGGTGTCTAGTATGTAATTCAAACTCCTGGGCCTCCAATCTGACAGGGATTTCCTGTGTGTGTGTGTATGGATACATGAAATAATAGTATATATATATATATATATATATATATATAAATTAGATGAATACCTGTCTTAGAATAGGTAAAATTACCCCCCCCCCCCGAACAAAACAGTGCTGTACCACTTTTATGCCTCCTTACAAAGATTAAAATCAAGATATAATGATACTAAACCTTATATCTAGAATCCTTATTCCAATTTTGATCAAAATCCATTACATGATTTTTATTCTAGAAAATGTTTAAAATTTAAGGTTTAAGCTTAAGGGGTCTTAAAAAATAATTAAAATTCAGAGAATCTTGCTTAATTGGTGTCTAATGAATAGGGATCAAATTTAATGCAAATCTGAAATATTTTAAGGTGCTTATGCTGATTAGCGGCCATATGAAAAATTATTTTTTATATAAAAACAATAATATATACTTATTAAGCATTATATTCTTACTCACTGTACGAAAAAGTAGAAAAAAATATCCACTAGAACTTTAATGACAAGTATTTTTCCATTCTGCGTATCATAACAGCGATTCGTTCAGTAAGCCTCCATCTTGTTTTTTAAGAAGATGTCAAGGGCAGATAACTGAAATCTTAAAAAACAAGATGGAGGCTTACTGAACGAATATTTTTTATATGGCCGCTAATCAGCATAAGCACCTATTTTAATTTTCAAATGGGAGGTTGTGTCCATATTATGCCCTTGAAAAGCCTAACCCTAAAGAAACCGAAATGGGGTGAATATTTATCAATTGATACCAAATATCTATTGTTAAAATTTCATAAAAATCAAAATTTTAACGAAAGGCTTCCACCCCCTCTTTTCACAAAACTAAGTATAGCCCACATTACCCACCCGTACGCCTAGAAGCCGTGTTCCAAAATTCATACTGATCAGTTAATTCGTTTAGAAGTGAATGCGATGCATAGAAATATATAAACACATACACATAACTTTATATACACGAACCCTGTAAATTTAAAGTCAAAAATATTTTTCCTTTTTCGATCGATGAAATTAAGCCGAGATCACGATCAGCCACGACCGATCACGTACTAATAATAATAATATACTTATAATAATAATATACTAATAATAATAATATACTAATAATAATAATATACTTACTGCATAAATTTACAGTTGGGTCCGTCGCAGCAGAAACCGTTTAAATAACTTTGACATATAACACGTCTTACATGTCTGTTTTTACAGTTGGGTCCTGCGGAAAGAAAAAGGTCATTAACAACAACAACAACAACAACAACAATAATAATTAATTAACAATAATAATAATTAACAATAATAATAATTAATAATAATAATAATAAATAACAATAATTAATAACAATAATAATAATTAACAATAATAATTAATAATAATAATTACTAATAATAATAATTAACAATAATAATTAATAACAATAATAATTAATAACAATAATAATTAATAATAATAATAAATAACAATTAATAACAATAATTAATAACAATAATAATAATTAACAATAATAATAATAACAATAATTAATAACAATAATAATAATTAACAATAATAATTAATAACAATAATTATTAACAATAATAATAATTAATAATAATTAATAACAACTGCAACGCATTTTATGTTTGTTTTAGATTTTTAAATTTCCATTCGATTTTTTAATTAGTCAATTTTTAACTTTTCAGTTTTTTTATTTAAAATTTTTAATTTCTATCACAATATGTTTTTGATAATGCGTTACGTTAATAGAATCTGATGGTTAATTAATATGATCGATAGTTAGGGTTAGGGTGTGGGTGAGGTATGGTTTAGGTTAGGGTATGGGTGAGGTAGGGTTAGGGTATGGGTGAGGTAGGGTGTTAGGGTATGGGTGAGGTAGGGTGTTAGGGTATGGGTGAGGTAGGGTGTTAGGGTATGGGTGAGGTAGGGTGTTAGGGTATGGGTGAGGTAGAGTTAGGGTATGGGTGAGGAAGGGTTAGGGTATTGGTTAAGGTATGGATGATGTAGGGTTAGGGTATGAATGAGGTAGGGTATGGGTGAGGTAGTGTTAGGGTGAGGTAGGGTTATTGAATTTAACTATTAACTACTTTTTATTTATCTCCCCTCCCCCAGCGGTAAGATGTGACACAAGGTCTGGAAAGTGGGATTAAAAAGCCAGCGCTCTAGAGGAAGAGCTCTCTGGCCTACAAAAAATGCCTGGGCAGCCCCATCGGCATTCCTCGATAGGAGCGCCTCAGGCGATTAGCAATAAACTTAACCCCTTCTAAAAGATGATTTCAAAACTTGCGTTATCTCAATAAAAAAAACAATAAAACAAAATTAAAGTATCTATAAAAAATTCTTTCACAAAACTTTTTATAGATAATTTAAACTTTTATTTTCAACACTTAATTAAAATTGCTTTCTGGGATAAGGAAAATGCTTGTTTTGTTTCAGTTAAACTCCGTTCCGGCTTTATTCACATCTGTCTTCTTACGCAGGGCAGTACTTCCGGTCCATTAGACTCCATTTTGTGAAAATCACGATTCTTGTAGCATATTTACACATTTCAAATGCATTTTTCCTCCGATTACATGCGTAATAATAAATAACTCGAAATCGTTCATATTAAAAAAAAAATACACAAAACCATTTTTTTTTATCTCCCCTCCCATATGTATATATTATGTTTTACCAATGCACATTTAAAAAAATAAAATGACTCGTTATTAATATATTGCTAATATTTCTAGAAAAACCTCCTCATCAAGGAGAATTAAGAATTGTGGACGGATCCTTTTTTTCTCTCGTTCTAACCGTGTGGTATCAAGTCAATTTCTCTGGTTGTTGAAACAATTCTTTCAAGATTGCAACCTAACCCTAACCCAGCTACGCGTACATCCATGAAACTTATGATATACTTACCGTGCCGACAAAAACCACGATCATACCAAGGACAGTCTTTAATTTTTTTCTCTGGATCAATATGTAAAAATGGACATTCTTTGTTGCTGCACTGACCTGGAAATGCAAAAAGAAATTTTGTAACATTGTTTGACATGCTGGCATGTGTTTGACCGCTTTAAGAAATTAACTTACAAACTAACCTATCTCTGGCCAGGTCTTTATTTATCCCTCTTTCTCTCAAGTCCATTTTTATCACTTCCTCCCATGGTTTCCTTCGCCTTCCCCTGTGAACTGACCCTGCTGCCTCAACTGTTCTACATCCACTAACCAAAGAACTTTCATCCATACTTTCATCATCATATTCGGTTTAACGTCCGTTTTACATGCTGGCATGTATTGGACGACTTTAAGAAATTAACTTAAAAACTAACCTATCTCTGGCCAGGTCTTTATTTATCCCTCTTTCTCTCACGTCCATTTTTATCACTTCCTCCCATGGTTTCCTTGACCTTCCCCTGCCAACTAACACTGCTACCTCAACTGGTCTACATCTACTAATCCAAAGAACTTTCATCAATTCTTTCATCATTATATTCGGTTTAACGTCTGTTTTACATGCTGTCATGCGTTGAACGGCTTTAAGAAATTGACTTCCAAACTAACCTATCTCTGGCTAGGTCTTTATTTCACGTTCATTTTTATCACTTTCTCCCATGTTTTCCTTGGCCTTCCCCTGTGAACTGAACTTGCTACCTCAACTGTCCTACATCTACTAACTAAAGAACTCTCATCCATTTTTTAAACGTGGCCATACCATCAGAGTCGACTCTTCTGCACACATCTCCCTATAATTTCCAGATTTAATCTTCCTCTGAGGTCATCAGATCTAAGCCTGTCTTTAAGACTCACATCAATCGTATCATTCTCATATAATTTCTCTCTATGCAACGCATATCCTCAACCCTCACTGGCCAGATTTCATTTTCATACGTCGTCATACTGTAACTCATCCCTTGGTCGACAGTGGTAACGCTCTGCTGGTTAGTAATGGCAGAGGTTCCCATAACTTGCTCCCTCCTGCGCTCCAATGGTATCACCAAGGTAACAAACCTTATCGACAACCTCAATAGCCTTGTCTTTCAAATATACTTTCTCCACATCTGACTTTTCATCCGTCTCCATTGTCTTACACTTATTGCACACAAACTGGTTATCATCTCTCAACCTACTAGTACTTCCACTGCACTTCTTGTTGTGTACCCAAATGATGTAATTGCACCAGAGTCGCTTGCCACAAATTGAGCAGGGGAACTTTCCTTTCTTGGTGAAATTAGGGGCCAGATTTATATGGGGATCCTAAGTGGGGAGTTGTGTAGCAAGATGTTTGTTCACATTACATTTAAATTTCTGCAGGTTGGTACAGATGTCACCTTTTGTTAAAAAAAAGGTATGTTGATTGGCCAGGATTTATTCCCATACATCATCACACTACAGACACATGCCTGATAGACTCTTCTTTTGGTCAACAGTTGTAACGGTCTGCTAAACGTTCTGCCCACATCTCTCTATACTGTCCAAATTTAATCTTCCACTGAGGTCATCAGATCTAAACCTGTCTTTAAGACTCGCATTACACACCCATCGTATCATTCTGATATCATTTCTCTCCATACAACGCATGTCCTGAACCCTCACTGGCCAGGATTTATTCCCATACATCATCACACTGCAGACACATGCCTGATAGACTCTTTTGGTCAACAGTTGTAACGGTCTGCTAGTTAAAAATGGCAGAAGTTCTCTGTACTTAATCTATCCACTCTAAACTCTTGCAATAACACTAGAACCTGCTCCACCCTGTGCTCCAATAGTATCCCCAAGGCAAAACTTCTAGACAACCTCAATAGCTTAGATAGGAGGAAAGTATATCTGCATGACAGAGTTCTCATCTCGCACGTAAACTGGTTATCCTGTCTCAACCTACCAGTACTTCCACTGCTCTTGTTGTGCACCCAATGTTTGAAAGTACCCAAATGATTGAATTGCACCAGACTCGCTTACCACAAACTAATCAGGGGAACTTTCCTTTTTTGGTGAGATTTTCAACACTACAACCATTGATTATCAGTTTCGTCTTGGTAGCATTCACTCTCAGACCTTTACTTTAGCATTCCTCCAAGTCTTCCACTTAACAAGTAGGTCTTCCATTGTTTCACAGGCAAGAACTAAATCATTAGCATACAACATCTCTTCCGGACAACCCATACGAAACTCCCTGGACAATGATTTTAAGATTTTGAAAAGCAACGGACTCCGTACAGAACCCTGATGTACTCCTACTTCAACATTAAAGTTGTCACTAAATGTGCTGTTAATTCTAACGATTTGGATCATTTCTGTACATTGCTTGAACAACCTTTACCAACGATTCGTTTGCCCCTAGTTTACACAAAGCTTATCAGACAACCTCTCTTGGCACTCTGTCAAAAGCATTTCGTATGCAATTGTCTCAGGATAAATATAGCACCAGTAGTACTTTGCCCAGGCATAAAACCGAACTGCAATTCATCTATGCTTATCTAACTTCTTATTTGCTGCTCAATTATTCTCTCAATCACTTTCAGGACCCGATCCATCAACTTTAACCCATACGAAACTCCCTGATCAATGTTTCTAAGACACAAATGAAAAGCAATGAATTCAGTACAGAAACCTGTGAGAATAACATCCAAGATCAGAACAGTAGTCCGAATAATCCAAAAATATTTCATATATAAAAAAAAACAAGAAACAGAAAAAAAGGGGAGGGGAAAGTGACAAAAAACAAAAGAACGGACAAAGAGTAAATGAGAAAAAGAACGGGAAAAATAACTGACCAAATTTGGAGAAGAAGTAACACTCAGGCATTTTGGACATGTCGAATTCGTGAAGAAATTCACAGTCATCGCCTTTCTTGCAAAGACCTCGTAGCCAATGCTTGCAAACAATTGTCCGGTCACCTTTGACATGTCGGAACGGACACGCGCTTCCTTTCGAGCACAGTCCGCGCATAAAAAATGTACAGATGGCAGCACCAGATTCTGAAAGAAAAAGAAAAGAAAAACTTTTCATCATCATCATCATCAATTTAGTAGTCTTATTTCCCTTGGTGAAGGGTCTAATATTTGCTGACAGCCTGCAATCTTAGTTTCTAAGCTTGGCGGGCTTGAGAATAGATTCCGTTCACTGTCTAAGATCCTTTTTACATCCTGTTTACATCCAAGTTTTCTTGGGTCCTCCAACCCCCCACCTCAAGGTCTCTGCATTTTCTTGGGTCCTCCAACCCTCCACCTCAAGGTCTCTGCATTTTCTTGGGTCCTCCAACCCTCCACCTCAAGGTCTCTGTATTTTCTTGGGTCCTCCAACCCTCCACCTCAAGGTCTCTACATTTTCTTGGGTCCTCCAACCCTCCATCTCAAGGTCTCTGCATTTTCTTGGGTCCTCCAACCCTCCATCTCAAGGTCTCTGCATTTTCTTGGGTCCTCCAACCCTCCATCTCAAGGTCTCTGCATTTTCTTGGGTCCTCCAACCCTCCACCTCAAGGTCTCTGCATTTTCTTGGGTCCTCCAACCCTCCACCTTAAGGTCTCTGCATTTTCTTGGGTCCTCCAACCCTCCACCTTAAGGTCTCTGCATTTTCTTGAGTCCTCCAACCCTCCACCTCAAGGTCTCTGCATTTTCTTATCCAAGAGTTGAGAAGTGACGGAAACACCAACCATAGAATTTACTGGCGTGACGTATGTACAACGAATGCTACAAAATCGAGAAAGAAGAAGCAAGTACGCCGTTCCAAATGTTACCGAATTCCCCTCCCCCTCCTCCCCATGTTAAGAACGGATTCTAAAACTCTGCCAGTAAAATCTATGGTTGACGATTACGAAACAGTACCCAGACCTCTGCTCCATATCTAATACGTGATATCCAGCATCCGGAGAGAGTTCAAAGACTGGCTACTCGAATGGTGCAGGGTCTATGGGATCTGTCCTATGAAAGCTGACTCAAGAAAACTTAACCCTTTCTCCCTTGAGCGCCAACGATTACGCGGTGATCTCATTTTGGCCTACAATCTCTTCAATAACCATTACGATATACCTCAGGACCTATTATTCACTCCTGCACCAGAAAAAAAATAAAACAAGCACGTTTCAGTTGTCATGTACGGAAAGGGTGGTAGAAATTTACACAGAATATGAATTATTCCCTTTGTTGATTTTGTTCGACTTACCCTTCAAGCCATCTAAACATTGCATTCAGATTGCAAACAAAGCAAGGAGATCCCTATTTCTCATTCAACGTTCTTTCTGCAAACTCATTCCTGATATATTTCTACCACTTTATGTCTCCCTCGTCAGACCACTGTTAGAGTATGGTGTTCAGGCCCTTGCTACATATCTAATACGTAATATCCAGCTTCCGGAGAGAGTTCAAATGGTTCTTGGTCTTTTGGCTAAGATCAAAGTGTAGTATCTGTTCCGATGGATACTGCACCCCACACTGGTGTTGTCTTGGCCTTCGGGTCTTGATTTACGCCGGTATATGGGTCTGTCCTGTGCAGTTCTGGGAGGTCCACCTTCCTAGGCTTTGCCTCCCCTCTTTGGAGAGGAGTAAGTTTATTGCTTACTGCCTGAGGCGCCCCTACCGGGGAATGCCGACGGGGCTGCCCAGGCAATTTTTAAACCCCACTTTCCCGACCCTGGGTCACATCTTACTTGTGGGAGTAAGATAAAAACTGGCCTTGTGCCTAACTCCTGGAGAGGAGTAAATCAATACCATTGCTAAAGTATGGTGGCCAAGCCTCTGCTCCATATCTGCTACGTGATATCCAGCATCTGGAGAGAGTTCAAAGACTGGCTACTCGAATGGTGCAGGGTCTATAGGATTTGCCCTATGAAAGTCAACTCAAGAAAATTAAACTTTTCTCTCCTGTAGCGGTACATATATGTGTTCAAAAGTATATGTATATCATAGATTCACAGATACAAGAAAAAGACGTGTATATATTATTAATATATATTTATATATCCATATAAATTCATATATGTGCTTTATATATATATAAGTATATATAAGTTTATATATATATATATCTATATATAAGTTTATATATATATCTATATATAAGTTTATATATATATATCTATATATAAGTAAAGATAGATGAAAGAAGAGGGATAAACATGTACGAATGACAAATCGATTGTTCAATGCAAGGTGAACTTTTTCAACGCTGCCTTCACGAAAACCATTCTTTTTCATCTGTAAATCTCCTTTCACTGGACACCTTATCAACGGACAATTACCAACTGAACAGACCCCATATCTTTTTACACGCACATTTTCACTCTCCATTACTTAATAATTTTTCAAATTTTGAATTTTGGCTTTTCCACTGCAAACTTATCTATGTAATTCCTCTGATGATAAGATTTTAATCTTTGAAAAGCCTTGGCTTAAGGAAAGAATAATAAGCCTACAATATCCCCAATGGCCATTACGATCTTCGTCATTCACTCCCGCACGAGAAAGAGGTCTATGCAGGCATCGCCAAAAACTGTTTCACTGACGATTTCGATTGAATCGGAGGAGGGACACTTTCTCAATCAGGATTCCTGGACCTTAGAATGGACATCAGAAGATTTAGTAAATGCGCCAACAACGCAGTAATGCAAAGCGTAATTTGACAGGTGCCGGGCTACTGTATTTTCTTCTGTGTAAATTTCAGATAACACATTACAAAAGGATAACGCACGGAGCTCGGCATGGCAAGAGGATAACGAACGGAGCTCGGCATGGCAAGAGGATAACCCACGGAGCTCGGCATGGCAAGAGGATAACCCACGGAGCTCGGCATGGCAAGAGGATACGGCATGGCAAAAGGATAACCCACGGAGCTCGGCATTGCAAGAGGATAACACACGGAGCTCGGCATGGCAAGAGGATAACCCATGGAGCTCGGCATGGCAAGAGGATAACCCACGGAGCTCGGCATTGCAAGAGGATAACCCACGGAGCTCGGCATGGCAAGAGGATACGGCATGGCAAAAGGATAACCCACGGAGCTCGGCATTGCAAGAGGATAACCCACGGAGCTCGGCATGGCAAGAGGATACGGCATGGCAAAAGGATAACCCACGGAGCTCGGCATTGCAAGAGGATAACCCATGGAGCTCGGCATTGCAAGAGGATAACCCACGGAGCTCGGCATTGCAAGAGGATAACCCACGGAGCTCGGCATGGCAAAAGGATAACCCACGGAGCTCGGCATTGCAAGAGGATAACCCACGGAGCTCGGCATGGCAAGAGGATACGGCATGGCAAATGGATAACCCACGGAGCTCGGCATGGCAAGAGGATACGGCATGGCAAAAGGATAACCCACGGAGCTCGGTATGGCAAGAGGATACGGCATGGCAAAAGGATAACCCACGGAGCTCGGCATTGCAAGAGGATACGGCATGGCAAAAGGATAACCCACGGAGCTCGGCATTGAAAGGGGAGAGATGAATCAAACGACAAAATATGAAAGGGTTTTTGTATTTTAAATTCGATACCCCCCCCCCCAAAAAAAAACTACCTTTGAATTATCTGCCCCTTTCATATTTCGTCGTTTGAGTTATCTCCCCCTTTCATATCCCGTTTGTGTTCGGTAAAAGTTATTTGTTATACATTTGTTTTTACTTTTCTTCTTCTTTCTTGTTAACTATACTGCACAATTGCCCCGTCGTGTAATGCCGAATCAAGTTATTTCTTGGGTATAATTTAAAAAAAAATATTGTAACGTCTTAATTCATGATGGTACTGTTTCGTAATCATCAACCATAGATTTTACTGACGGAGTTTTAGAATCCGTTCTTAACATTGAGAGGGGGGGGGGACTCCGGTAACATTCGGGACGGCGTACTTGCTTCGTCTTTCTCGATTTCATAGCATTCGTTGTACATACGTCACGTCAGTAAAATCTATGGTTGTCGTTTCCGAAACAGAACCCTTAAGCCTTACATTTTAAACATTTTCTAGGGTACTTCTGCAGTTTACGGACCGTGCTGTTTTTTGTTTTTTAGATAGGATTTTCAAGTTAAATTCAATGTTAACGGTATATTTTGTTTATTAAATTGTTAGGTGAAAGTACAGAATAATTAACACCCCCCCCCCCATGTTAAGAATGGGTTTCTAAATAATAATTTCACTGCCGGAAAACGCAGGGTCGCTTACTAGTTATTAAAACTTAAGATGTGCAAACATTTTGGTTCTGTTTCGTAATCGTCAACCATAGATTTTACTGGCGGAGTTTTAGAATCCATAGGAGGGAGGGGGGTTCGGTAACATTCGGAACGGCGTACTTGCTTCGTCTTTCTCGATTTCGTTGTACATACGTCACGCCAGTAAAATCTATGGTTGACGTTTACGAAACAGAACCCAAGAAATTACTGACAGTTTAAAGGCTCTAACATCACTTACGAATGTCGAAGTATTCGTAAACATTAGGTCAGACATGTGTTTTGGTAAATTTGTAGATTCACACCCACCGCGAAATCACGTGTGAAAAACTGAAAAACTTGGCGGAAAGAACAAAAAACAGGGGTATCTTTCAGAATGATCAGTACAGTCGCGGACGAGGTCCAAAAAACTAACGAGAACGGGGTTATAAAAATAAATATGCAACAAGTGAGTTTAACCTACGTCGAGAAGAGATATTTGTCTACTTACCTATGATATTTGTTTGTATTTTTACGTACTATAAATGGGGTTTTATTAGCTGTAAAAAAAATTTCTTGTTCATTTTTTACTCGTTTTTTTTAGACAAAAAAAAAAGCAAGCGCCATTTTTTTTTTTGCAAGTTCGCGTAATAAAACTATTGATTTCTACTAAATAGCAGTTGGAACGGTTTAAAAATACAAACAAATATCACAGGTCAGTTTTAAATTAACTTTTATCGACGACAGTAACTTTTATTTGTTGTATATTTGTTTTTTTTTAGCCTTTTCAGCGTACTGATCATTCTGAAAGATACCCAAAAACAGCAACAAACAATTATTTTACAATTTAGAGTGGGGGATCAGTTTCGTATATAAATTTAACGTAAAATGATCCTCATTTCCGGGTCACTCTAGAGCAGTTAACTATTTTATCACTAATCCTAAGTCCGAGTAGCAAGTTAAAAAAATCAGTTCACAGCTCTAAAAAGTGAGAATGGCCCGGGCATGGGGGATCATTTTACGTCAAATTTATATACGAAACTGATCCTCGCCACTCTAAATACTAAAATATTTATTTTTCTTCTTTCAGCCATGTTTTTTCAGGGTGTTCATACGTAATCACCTAAAAAAAGTAGAATCTCATTTTTGGGGTGTGGTGATTCAGCGAACGGTATGAACCTACTATTACCCCTCCCCCCCCCAAAAAAAATATTTCTTTATTCAAGAAAAAAATAAACAATCTTAAATAAATAAATAAAAAAAAAGAAAGAAGTACTTCTCCAGATTAGGACCCGAGTTAACTTTGACCCCCCCAACCTTAACGACGGGGTCAAAGTTAACTGCTCGGGTCCTAATCTGAAGAAGCACCAAAAATAAATCTTTTATTAAGTTTAAATTCACTTTAAAACAACAAAAAAAACAACACAAAAAGAATGTAATTTTTTTTTTTAGACTTTCGAATAAATACTCGCTGTTTGTTGGAATATTCAAACGTGCTTTTTAATAAGTTAGTAAATAAATAGGTCTATTTGTTATTATTATTATTATTTATTTTATTTACTTACTGTCCATTCCTGGAAACGGGAGAGGTTGGCATCCTAATTGATTTTCCAGGGCAAATTCAATATCAAATCGTAAATTTCGGACAGGGGCAACAATGTCCTGCATTTTTTGGGGGGCAGAAAAGAGAGGAAAGCCTCTCTCTTTAAAAAAAAAATAATAATAATCGATCTCTTCTTACGAAAAGAAAACTCAATTCCTTCCTTTTTGTCGGACGTTTTTATATTATTAATAATGGCATAAATAAGTAAAGTTAACAAAAATAACAACAGCACGGAATTAAAGGTATTTTTGCGGGAGCAAACGAATTCTTCTGGTTGAAAAACATGCTTAAATCTCGTGAGCATGCGCACTCCCAACACCGGTAGAGACTTCCGCTTCCGGTGAGAAAAACTCTCCTCACATTGGTAGGCTCCATTCGTTTTGTCTGGTTTCTCAGACCTCTTAAGGTAGCCTCTTAGCTAATTAAATAGATGACCTGTGCCCCTATTTATATTTTTAGGTAATATAGGGATGCTACTTTAGTTTCACGACGACATGAAATTATTTAAAGAAATGTATAAACTTTGGGTGCTTATGGACTGTAGGTCCGAAAATCTTTTAAATTTTTATCTTTAATCTAAGGAGAGTCAAATAAGGGGGAGAGAACTCTAGTTTCAAGTTTCAACCACGATGTATCTTCAAATGGATTTTACTATTGTAATTATTCTAAAATAAAGTTTAAAAAATGTATACGTAATAGGATAATTTAGGAATAAAACAATCACACCGCATTCTGCACCAATGATTTTGAAAAATAAATTATCACAGAAGAAGGAAAAAAATACGTAAATGGAAGGGAAAAAATCATGAAACACGAGAAATAAAGTTTTTGAAATAAATGACAGTTTTTTTTTACACTGGGTAAAATTGGGCGATTAGTTTGAAAACAGTTAATTTTACGTATCCATTTTTTAAAACTTTATTTTAGAATAATTACAATAGTAACATCCATTTAAAACTTTATTTTAGAATATATATATATATATATATATATATATATATATATATATATATATATATGTGTGTGTATCGAGGCAGCATTTTTTCTTTAAGACACGTATTATTAAAAATAACCGACAATTTTTGTCTGGCTATTTTAGTGTTGATCCCTTCAATTTTCCGGATTAAAATCATGATCTCGGAAGGAAATTGGCTGATGAAACTGCCATAGTGTACATGTTGGTCCAGAGTACTTTCTGACCCGTCTGGGTCCATCGTCAGTGGAATAATGACAAACAGGTAAAGACCTGGAGTGAGATTTATAATTAATTATGGCGGGAAAATTTAACTATGTTTATTAGGTATTATAAGCATTTAAGTATATTAGTGCTAGTGTTAAAATTAATCTTGTTAATAGTGTTAAAATTAATCTTGTTAATATAATATATGACGGGTCAGAAAGTACTCTGGACCAACATGTACACTATGGCAGTTTCATCAGCCAATTTCCTTCCGAGATCAAGATTTTAATCCGGAAAATTGAAGGGATCAACACTAAAATAGCCAGACAAAAATTGTTGGTTATTTTTAATAATATATATATATATATATATATATATATATATATATATATATTACTGGCCAGTTTCAACGTTGCTTAATTTCGGTGATCTAACGGGAACCAGTGTGTTTATGCCGTATATATATAAATATATATATATAAATTTAATATATATATGCATATAACAATTATAATTTTTGTAAAGGATAGAAAAAGCGCCATAATAATTGACAAATTCTCAGAAACGATAGTGCATCTCTTCGAGGATCTTTTGACAAATAGAAATCATGTGAAAAAGCTATCCTGAGCCTCTATCATGGCTTTTAGGCGCGTTGTGTAATTGGTCCCGAGAAGATCCAAAACATCCTTGGATCGACTGGGTGTTTGACCATACCTTGTTGAGGCGTTGTCTGGCCTTCGTCAAGCGATTGTCTTGTGTCTTGGTGTTGAGCAGTTGGTGCTTGGAAATCTTTGTATGAGGAATAACTTCCTTTATAGTCACCCATAATCATTATCGGCACATCAGCTACAGCAGCTCGTTTCATATCAACAGACTAACGGTATATATATATATATATATATATATTATATATATAATATATATATATTATATATATATATATATATATAATATTTATATATATATAGTCGATCGAATGCTATATATATATATATAAATATATATATATAAATATATATATATAAATATATATATATAAATATATATATATATATATATATATATATATATATATATATATAAATATATATATATATATATATATATATATATATATATATATATATATATACGATCGAATATAGATCATCACCGCATGGAAACCCTAATCCCATAACCCTAACCCTTACCGTAAACCTAACCCTAACCCCATAACCCTAACTCCATAACCCTAACCCATAACCCTAACCCCATAACCTTAACCCCATAACCCTAACCCTAAACCTAACCCATAACCCTAACCCCATAACCCTAACCCCATAACCCT
The DNA here is from genome assembly GCA_963556195.1 of Sepiola atlantica. Classification (NCBI taxonomy): domain Eukaryota; kingdom Metazoa; phylum Mollusca; class Cephalopoda; order Sepiida; family Sepiolidae; genus Sepiola; species Sepiola atlantica. Next base: position 45,215,417 of record OY744554.1, read on the forward strand.
AACCCCATAACCCTAACCCCATAACCCTAACCCTAAACCTAACTCTAACCCTAACACCATAATCAACGTCTACAGCTTGTTCTCCTGTCAGTTGAAGATCTACAGTCAGAAAGCAACAGCTCTCAGTGAAAAGACTAAAGGACACTTCGGCCAGGATAAGCATCATCACAGCAGCTTTCAACCGATCCATATATAAGCATCGTTACCCAAAAGGACACTTCGATCAAGATAACCGTCATCAGCATCTTATAGTGGCGATCCTATCCTTTCCTGTGAACTCTTTTCCTAGCAGTGTTACCGACGAAAACAGTGTCGAGAAAAAATCAGCGTGATACTTGATATATTAGCTATATAAATCTTATATACCCAGGGCTGCTGTTTGAATGGAAGAGTTTGATTGACACCTTAAAGGTCAGAGGTGACCCCAGAACGGAAATCGACAAAACCACGTGACAGTAATTTTTTGTCTCTTGTCTGTTAATATTTTAAGCAGGGAAGACGTGTCAAGGGTAGTATCCCCAATTTGAGGTTGGGGCGGTTGTGCACAATTTAACTATCCGTCTCTTTTTCTTCCACGTGTATGCAAGTAACCCGTCGATCTGATTTGTATTGTGTGATTGTTCTTCTCATTATAATAAACATCAGCGTCCGAGTGATTGGCAACAGTAAGTGGTTAACGACACAGACTGACAACTTGGGTGTGCCGAGTTCGAATCCAGTTCGTTCCACAGAAATACTTTCACTTAGGATGTTGGCAACCTTCACGTGGTCCCTTCCGTAAGTGCACGATGGTGTACAATCATAATCTAAACATAAACAAAGATTAAAGAAAACATGACGCAACGAATAAAAGTGCTAAGTTATAATAAGTTCTAAGTCACAGTCTTCTGTAGGTTGAAGGGTCAATCCTCAGTCAGGACTAACTACAATTTACAAATTATCTTAGACTTCTTCGCGGTCATGGCTGACGGAACGAGTACAAGATAATTCCGTGGATTAAATAAAGGATTACGTTCGAAATTCCGTACTAAAAAGCTAGGAGGTTACATCGGCCGAAACATTGTGAGAATAACATCAACGATGAGAACAGTAGTCCGAATAATCCAAATAATACATATTTCGTTTGTTTATAATGGACTAATCCAATCGTTGATAATGGACTAATCCAATCGTTTATAATGGACTAACCCAATCGTTTATAATGGACTAACCCAATCATTTATAATGGACTAACCCAATCGTTTATAATGGACTAATCTAATCGTTTATAATGGACTAATTCAGTCGTTTATAATGGACTAACTCAGTCGTATATAATGGACTAATTCAGTTGTTTATAATGGACTAACACAGTCGTTTATAATGGACTAATCCAATCGTTTATAATCGACTAATCCAATCGTTTATAATGGACTAATCCAATCGTTTATAATGGACTGGCCCAATCATTTATAATGGACTAATCCAATCGTTTATAATAGACTAATCCAATTGTTTATAATGGACTAATCCAATCGTTTATAATGGACTAATTCAATCGTTTATAATGGACTAACTCAGTCGTTTATAATGGACTAATACAATCGTTTATCATGGACTAACCCAATCATTTATAATGGACTAATCTAATCATTTATAATGGACTAACCCAATCGTTTATAATGGACTAATCCAATCGTTTATAATGGACTAATCCAATCGTTTATAATGGACTAACCCAACCGTTTATAATGGACTAATTCAATCGTTTATAATGGACTAATTCAATCGTTTATCATGGACTAACCCAATCATTTATAATGGACTAATCCAATCATTTATAATGGACTAATCCAATCGTTTATAATGGACTAACCCAATCGTTTATAATGGACTAATTCAATCGTGTATAATGGACTAACCCAGTCGTTTATAATGGACTAACCCAGTCGTTTATAATGGACTAACCCAATCGTTTATCATGGACTAACCCAATCATTTATAATGGACTAATCCAATCGTTTATAATGGACTACCCCACTCGTTTATAATGGACTAATTTAATCGTTTATAATGGACTAATTCAATCGTTTATAATGGACTAATCCAGTCGTTTATAATGGACTAATCCAATCGTTTATAATGGACTAATCCAATTGTTTATAATGGACTAATCCAATCGTTTATAATGGACTAATCCAATTGTTTATAATGGACTAATCCAATCGTTTATAATGGACTAATCCAATTGTTTATAATGGACTAATCCAATCGTTTATAATGGACTAATCCAATCGTTTTATTCGTTCTTGTCTTTCTTTATTGTCTTCGACTGTTTATAAACAGTGTGTGGGGGAGGGGGTAGGAATTAACATAGTGAGGAAAGCGTAAAAGCGTCAAACAACATGTAGCGAGGGAGGGTGAGAATGATAGACATACACTTCATTAGCGATCTGTCACTTGGTGAGCTAATTGCAAATTACTGTTGGATAATGGCCCTATGGGAATGGGCGTATCTGTTGGAAACCGTTGGTTTGACTTGCGCGAGTTAACGCGGATGCAGTCGAGTGCAGAACAGGTCTTGTTCTCACAGTCAGAGCTAACAGACGTGACATGGTTACCGTGTGACGAGACCCCAGATCAAGGGTCAGTCTGCACCTGCGAGACGCTCTGTGACATCACTCGTTCTCGTGGGAAGCGAGTTTTCGTCAGTCTGATTCGGAAAGCGAACCGAGCAGGACGTGCGATTCACGATGTAAAAATAAGGGAAATATGAGACGTGATTGTTAAAATGTAATTCACAACAGATAAGGGAAATATTTCCCTTAAGGGAATACAAGCGAGAGAAATCCCCCCCTCTCTATGAATGGTTAAGAAAATAATTGTTAACTAACTACGATAAAGTAGTGATTTGCTCTCTCCCTCTCTCTCGACGTAGTGAATGACTCCCAGTTGAAATAACAACGCTTGTAATAAAATGAATTAAATTTAAAAGAAGAGTTTGTCTTCGGAGGGCGTCATGAGGCTTTTGTTGCAGACACGGACGGCGTGGTTCACGGCAGGAAAGAAAAGAACAAAGAATTCATCCACTAGACGAAACGACCAACCCTCTACAACAGATGAGGGAGAAAATTAAGGTATGCAACATTACAGCTAATTAAGATGAAATGTTTATCAAACATAATGAAATCCGAAAACTGAGGAATATTTTCACATGTATTTTGTGTGATTAAAATATATATAGAATCTGATTCATGAGAAATGATAATTCAGGATTATCTGTTCACTTTCATAATTAATTAATTATATATATATATATATATATATTTAGGGGAGGTCGATTTTGAAACTGTAAATTATCGCACTCGAAGAAAGTTGCCAAATAATGTCAAAAGTTCCCACAAGAAATATTTTTCTTCAAAATTTTGTATTTATTTGAGCATTGCAACTTTAAGATCAAATAAATCGAGATTTTTTCTCACTGCCGAGATTTCACCGGCAGATGTGTCGCCTTAAATTAAACCCGGGTTTTAACAAAAAAAAGTAATACATTACTTAATAATAAATATTTTAAAGTTTATTATTATTTTTCTTAAGAAATTAAATGTACATATTCAAATTAAAAAGGAATAAAACACTATGATATTTAATGTTATATATAAATAATTATTTGTTTACATAGGCGTTTTATTTATTGGATATTTTTTATGGTATTCACCGGTTAAAAATTCATCGGGCGAATTTGACTTCCCGTGTTGATTGTCTGTTTAATTATCACACATATATATTGAATTGTCGAGCGCTGGCTTATCTAATCCCACTTTCCCGACCTTTTGTCACACCTTACCTTGTGGGAGTTAGATAAATAAAAACTAGTTCAGCCAGGGGGTTTTACCCCACCAAATAAACCGGTATCGTTTGGGTCTGGATTCACGGCCGTCTATTGGGGCTTGTCCGTCCTGTGCAGTTCTAGGAGGTGCATCTCCCAGGTTTTGCCTTCCCTCTTTGGGGAGGAGTAAGTTTATTGCTTACTGTCTGAGGCGGCCCTACCGGGGAATGCCGACGAAGCTGCCCAGGCAATTTTTAAATGGCCAGAGTGCTCACCTCTCGAGCACTGGCTTTCTCATCCCACTTTCCTGACCTTTTGTCAATCTTACCTTGTTGGGGGTAGATAAATAAAATCTAGTTCAGCCAGGGGTTTTTACCCCACCAAATAAACCGGTATCGTCCGGGACTTTGGGTCTGGATTTACGCCCGTCTATTGGGGCTTGTCCGTCCTGTGCAATTCTAGGAGGTGCATCCTCCCAGGCTTTGCCTTTCCTCTTTGGGGAGGAGTAAGTTTATTGCTAACTGTCTGAGGCGCCCCTACAGGGGAATGCCGACGGGGCTGCCCAGTCAATTTTTTAATGGCCAGAGTGCTCACCTCTATAGCGCAGGGTTATCTAATCCCACTTTCCTGACCTTGTGTCACATCTTACCTTGTTGGAGGTAGATAAATAAAACTATTTCAGCCAGGAGTTTTTACCCCACCTAAAATGAATGGATAAGGACACATTGATGTATAAGGAAATTGTGGATGAAAATAGACAGAGAATTATGAAAAAAACTAAGGGACCAGAACACCATTTAACTTTTACAAAAGAAACACCATGTGAAAGTAAATATCTGACACATAGAGTTCTTCCGAATAGTGGTGCAACAGGTGCTGTTCATGCAGATCAAGTGGTGGATGTTTTGCATGAATTCCACAGTGAGAACAGTATCAAGGCTATACTTGTTGACAACACTAATACCAACACAAGTTGCGATGGTGGAATGGTTGCAATTTTAGAAAAAAAACTTTTTAAAACTCTTCACACAATTGGTTGCTCTTTGCATCATAATGAACTACCTTTCAGAGCCCTTTTTAAAAACATAGATGGTTGCGCAAAGGGCCCTACAACATTCAGTAGCCCTCTGGGGAAATTATGCTCAAATGATTGATATGATTTACCCCAAATATCATTTTCCACTATTAGCAATCCTCTAGAGTCAATTTTTAAAATTGATGAAATACATGATCTTAGTTCTGACCAAAGGCTCCTTTATGAATACACAGTAGGTATTTCTAGAGGTAAGGTTGACTCTAGATATGCCTCCTGGAAAATTGGTCCTTTAAACCAAGCAAGATGGTTAACTTTGGCCATCAGGCTTATGTGTTTATGGACTCGTGGTGCATACCCACAAAGGCACACAACAAAACTACACTATGTAGTAAATTTTATTGTAAATGTGTATGCCACTTTTTGGTTTGAAATTAAAAGAAATAGTAAATTCCACAATCAGTAAGTGGACATTTTTAATATGACCCAGAGGATTAAGGAGAAGCCTCAGGAAATCCAAGATATCACATTTAGAAATATACAAGGTAATACATTTTGTTTACTGCCTGAAAACTTTCTATATTCCATGGTTAAATCTGAGGAGATTGAAGTAAGAGAAGAAGCTTTAAAAAGAATTTTGGCCATTAGGTAAGTAATATTTATTCATATAGCTCTGACTCAATTATTTATTCCAATTTATAGAATGATTTTTAAAGATTTTATCTAATTTCACCATAATTATTAAAGCAGTACAGATTGGAATTTTTTAATAATTCAATTAATTAATTTGTTCTTTCAGGAGTTAGGAGTCAACCAGAAAAAGATTAAAAAGAATACTACCTATTAATTTTAATGCCACACATTGGACACAATTAATAGATTTAAAATTATGCGGCATTTTTGAACCACCAATGACGGAAGATTTTACTGAATCTGAACTTCGAGAATCGTTGATGAATGGAACCAAGCTTGACTTGCCAGATTTGCCCTCACATTCTCAGGGTGTGGAATGGGCAGTTAAGTTAATAACAGAAGCTTCACAAACTGTATATGGTTTTGAAGCAAGGCATCAACACATTACAGCCAAAGTTTTGAGTCAGAAATTGAGACCAGCATTTTTGTCTAAGGGGTCTTATATGGAGCAATTTGACTCTCTATATTAAGCTTCATTAAAATAGTGTTAGGTTTTTCCTTATTTCTTTGCTTGTTATATTTTCACTAATAACAGAAAAAATCATTTTTTTAGGTATTCAAATATTACTGTTTAATTCATAACGTTAAAAGGTAGTTTACAAAAGCAGATACTGAAAATGAGGGGGGGGGCAAATTTTAAATTGGAAGATTTCTTTAATTCATATAATTTTTATAAAATAAAAGGACATTCCCTGCTTTTAAATGCTAAAATTATTTGGTTTTCACACCAATATTCAAGCAAATCTTGCAAAAACGAGGAATTTTCAGTATATTCTTGTCTACGATCTTTGATACCAAACGCTCAAAAAACCGCTGAAGTTTTTGATCTAATTTTTTGCATGAGTATTTAATAGGTCTATATACAACTTTCGGAACGTGCCTTTTTTTAATATTTAAAAAAAAGTGTAAAATCGACCTACCCTAAATATATATATATATATATAATTTATTTAGATACTGTATATTACATATTTCAGCAATGTTTCATCCAAAAGGGCAGATTTAGGCATCTTTAGTAAATCTTCGTGCCCAGTGGAATCATCGGCAAGCTGAAACGATTGTAGTCACGCCCAACAGGGAATGGCGTCAACAATGACAGAAAACGGTGTATCTCTGAGGTGGTCCCTGAAAAAAACCGGGTGTTGGATGGTGATTAACTAAGACTTAAGGGAGATCGATGTTAGTTCGTGTATGAAAGGCCTTCATTTTTATTCCCTAGCAAGTTTTATTTATTTATTTATCTGTTCTTTTTTGGATTTGTGATGTTATTGTTTTACCCCCTCAGAAATACACCGTTTTCTGTCATTGTTGACGCCATTATCTATCAGGACGGGACAATCCTTTCAGCTTGCCGATGATTCCACCGGGCACGAAGATTTACTAAAAATGTCTAAATCTGCCCTTTTGGATGAAACCGCAGTACATTGCTGAAATATGTAATATACAGTATCTAAATAAATTATATTAGCTCTCTTATATGATCGAGCACTTTCTTTGATTTCTTTTCTTTTCATATACAACCTGAAACACTATATATATATATATATATATATATATATATATATATATTATAAACGTTCGAAAAATTCATAAACTATGCAATATTTTTTTTCAAAACAACTAAAAATAATAAATATCTTTACATTTTTTTCCTTATTATTTTTTTCATTTTTTTTCTTTCTCCTATTTTTGTTGTCCTTTTTCCCTTATTTAAATTTTTTTTTCTTTCCCCTATTTTTCTCATTATTCTTTTCATTTTTTTTCTTTCTCCTATTTTTTTTGTTTTTTTTTCCATTTCTTCTATTTTTCCCCCTATTTTTTGTTTTATTTGTTTTTTCCCTTTTTCCACTATGATCGACTTCCGTTAACAGTTGACTCCTCTATATACGTATTACACACAATGCTTCAAGCAAACTACCTCTCCTTATATATATATATATATATATATATATATAGTCTAAAGAAGCTTTGAGTCATTTAAAAAAAAAAAAATTTTTAAATAGTAAAATGCAGTTTAAATTCCCACAGAAACTAACTAAATCCAAGATATTGCAGACTTAACATTCGTTGGAAAATTAATAAATAAATAAATAAGTAAATAAAAAAATAAAAAGGGGGGGGGGTTAAGTATCTAAGAGTGAAACAAAAATAGTAGACCTTAAGCGTCTAATATTAACACGGGGATCATCAGCTGTTTACCATGTAACTGTTTCGGATATTTAAAAACAGGACAGTTATAATATTCATGGCTCTCCAATGGTACTGATAAACTACCATTTCCCCAATAATCCAGTGTCGAAATAATTCAGCTTAAAATTTCACTAATATATACATAAATAAATAATAATAATAATAATAATAAAATAATAATAATAATATATTACCCATAAGACTACCGTATGATATGATAATTTGCATATCAAATAACATTAATTATAACAATAATAATGATAAAATAATAATAATAATAATAATACTATCTAAAGACTATATCCAAGAACCATTCTGCAATATGGTAGCTAGCAATAAAATTATATAGGAATCAAAGTTGCATTAAAAAATAAATGAATAAAAAATAAAGCTTAAGTACCTTTGGTACCAGAAAAGTAATTAGATAAGAGGAAGGAAACCTAGCCGTACATATCCAAATACCCAATATATAGTCTAAAGAAGCTTTGAGTCATTTTAAACAACAAAAAAAAGAAAAAAAAGAAAAGAAAGTAAAATGCAGTTTAAATTCCCATATATATATATATATATATATATATATATATATATATAGGATCAAATATAAACCAATATATAGTCTAAAGAAGCTTTGAGTCATTTAAAAAAAAAAAAAATTTTTAAATAGTAAAATGCAGTTTAAATTCCCAGAGAAACTTACTAAATCCAAAATATAAATATATATATATATATATATATATATATATATATATATATATATATATATATATATATACAGGGTGGGCCAAAATAAGGGTCCTATCTTTAAATTTGAATAACTTGAATTTGAATAACTTCCACAAAATAAAAGTTAAACTCACCAAACTTTATGTGTGTGTAGACTGACCCTTCCGAGATTTTTTGAAATAAACAAAACAAATTTTAGCCGAAAAACACTTCTTAAAACTTACAAAAACTAAAGTATTGTTTTTTACACTGTTTTGAGTTTTTTAAGCAAAAATAATGTTTTCTAAATGAGGGTACGTTCCTTAGGGCTAATACGGCTCATGCTTGCTTCGGAAGGGGTCCTTTACTTATTCTAAAAAAAAAAAAAAAAATCAATAAATAAAAAAGTTATGAATTTTTTAAAATAGGACCCTTATTTTTGCCCACCCTGTATATATATATATTTTATAAACGTTCGAAAATTCATAAACTGTCAAATATTGTTTTAAAAGACTGCTTGCATAACTAAAAATGATAAATATCTTTACAAAAAAGTCAGATGGAGTCTTATCTTATCTCGAACGACATATGGACACGCCGGCAGTGTGACGTACAATTCCACTGATACGTGATAAGGTAACTTTCTATCTTGAGCAACAGAGAGAGAGATCGCGATCAAGACATTATTCATCCTGGCCGAAGAATACAAAGGAAGACATCGCCAAAAGATCGAAAAAAAAAACCGGAAGATTTAATGCTGCAAATATGCTAATCAATGTCTTTTATATTTTGGCCATTTCTATTGGCTGCATCGAGGCGGTTCCATTGAACGTTGAGGTATTTCAAAATGTTTCATTATCAAATCTTGTCCTTTATTTAGTATTTCCCCATATATATTTCCCCAAGACCCAAACAGACAAACACAGTACTTATATTGGCCGTACGACTACAACTCTCTCTCTCTCTTTCTCTCTCATATATATATATAGTTTCGGAAGTTTCTCAACCATTAAAACTATATTTAAAAAACAAAAAAAAACAAAAAAACTTATAGTCCCAAGTCTTCCAGTAGAAAATCACTCATGTAAGTCAATTTATTTTTTACAGTTATTATATTAGTTTGTTTCTAACACTATTTTAAGGGATCATCAGTTGTTTACCATGAAAAACTGTTTCGGGAATTTAAAAACAAGACAGTATTTAATTTCATGGCTTCCCAGCAGAGTTGATCAGACCCCACTTCCCTTATATAAATATATATATATATATATATATATATATATATATATATATATATATATATATATATATATTGTTGCCTCCAAAATGTGTATTACTAAACTCTTGAGTAAGGCTATATCAAATGTGTTTAAATTAATAATTAATCAGATAAATAATTTTCATAATAAAAGAAAGTTTTATAGTAATATAAACCTATTTTGGGTAGTAAATAATTCATATCCAATAAAAGAAAAACTAGATCATATAAATTCCCGTAAAAAGGCAAAATCAATTTCTACATATGATTTTAGTACCTTATATACTAACATACCACATAATGAACTAATTAAAGAATTAGGTAACATTATAGATTTAGCTTTTGCCGGAGGTAAAGGTAAATACATAGATTTTTCAAAATCTAAAGCCTTTTGGTGTAAGACTAAAAACAGTAAACCTAGTACTTCAAAAAATGGCCTTAAAATACTTATAAGTCACCTGATTAAAGAAAGTTATTTTAAAATAGGAAATAAAACACTAATGCAAACAATAGGTATTCCTATGGGTTTGGACCCTGCCCCCTTTTGGGCAAATCTTTATTTACATAGATATGAATACATATATATGTCATCATTAATAAAAAAAAAATGATATATCTAGAACGTATAATTACCACGGCTGCAGGAGGTTTATTGATGACCTTGTCTGTATAAATGATATAGAGGAGTTTGAAAATACAAACCATTTAATATATCCTAGGGAGTTAAAATTAAATTGTGAACATACAGGAATACATGCTACCTTTCTAGATTTAGATATAAAAATTGAGGATGGTAGATTTATTTATAAAATGTTTGATAAAAGAAATTCTTTTCCCTTTCATATCGTTCGTATGCCGCATAAAAGTAGTACCTGTCCTATGTATATATTTTATGGGAGTATAATGTCCGAATTTCTAAGAATAGCCTGCGTTACTTTAAGATTAATGGATTTTATACCTCCAGTCACTTCATTAGTAATAAGAATGCTTAAACAAGGTGGAGATAAAAATAAAATATTTAGACAATTAAATAAGGCAATAACACGATATTCTGACGCTTTTAAATTATATGAAATAAATCAAAAGAAATTGATAAAAGAAATCCAAAACTCTACTATAAAAATGTATACCATATGTAAATAGTCCATGATAGAATAAATAAATAAATAAATGTATATATATGTATATATGAAATATTTTTATAAATATATATTTTTAATTTTAAAACATTTGTAGATAAATAAAATAACCAAGAGGAAAAAAGGGGGTTATTATAATGGAATCATCTTACTCTATAAAATAGATGTTCTGTAAAATAGTAAACTCATTTTGAAAGGAACAACACAGGTAAGGAGAAACTATATTTAATAACTTTAGAAAACCAAATCTGGAGGCAAAACTAAATCAAATATTCGTAAACTTTTTAATTAAAAAATTATTATTAAATAGGGAGGTGGTCTCTGATCAACACTGCTGGGATGCCATGATAAAGAAATACTGTTTTGTTTTTAAAATCCCGAAACAGTTTTCATGGTAAACAACTGACGATCCCTTATATAAAAGAACATATATAAAAATATATTTATATTAGAGTAAATTCTTTGAAGTTAACTAATATAGTGATTGCAGTAGATTGATTGACTTACTAGACAAAAATCTTTCAACGAAAATTTTTTTTTTTTTTTTTTTTCTGGTTTTGAAGGTTAAAAAAACTTCCGAGACTATATATATATATATATATATATATATATATATATATATATATATATATATATATATATATATATATATATATGCGATTTTATGAAGGCTTACCAAAGCATTCCTTTCAGGACACCAACGATCACCATTAAAGATTTTTTCTCACAAATATTATTTATTCAAATTAAATGTTTAAACACGTGTAGGAAAAAACATTTAATTTGAATAAATAATATTTGTGAGAAAAATCTTTAATGGTGATCATTGGCGTCCTGAAAGGAATGCTTTGGTAAGCCTTCATAAAATCGCATATAAATGCTCTGTACTCTGTAATCGAGTATCATCGAGCTTGTTTTTATTGGCACAACCCCGGTCTTCACTGAATGATCTATTTTATAAGTGAAAAATCTAAATATATATATATATATATATATATATATAATTATAATAAAATTATATATATATATATATATATATATATATATATATATATATATATATATATATATATATATAATTTTATTATAATTCAAAGTTCAAGCAAAGTATCTTAACGTCCTAAGCTCATTACCTGGATCAATCTTCAGTCAACCTTCTGGATATCTTTCCTGATTATGTTTTTTAAATTGTATGACTTGGATGGATTGTATAGATTCAACAAAAAAGTATGTTTTTGGGTTGATATATTTGATGTGTTATGTACTTTTATGTATTTTTGTATATATTTTTATATATTTTCAAAGTGTAATTTTATTACCTGTAGTAGTATAACTGTGGTAATGGTCCTCTGAAGAGAAGAATTATCTTTGAAAACTCATGAGCTAAGGACGTTAAGATACTTTGCTTGAACTTTGAATGCTAATAAAATTTGATTGACACCTTATTTTATTACTTCATTTTATATTATAATATTAATGCTCTATCCAGTATATTGAGCTTCAGTTTTTATCCGGATGTTTCACTAATTATAAGATATTAGTTGACGCTTATATCTTTTGTTGGATTACTTATATATATATATATATATATATATATATATATATATATATATATATATATATATATATATATATATATATATATATATATATTGGTACAGAAAAATTAGTACAACATTCGTATCGTCGGTTTCAAGCACAGAAGGACTTAGCCATCCGGCTCTCTTCAGCTTCTGTTGTCATCTCAGAGATGACAACAGAAGCTGATAAGAGCCGGATGGCTAAGACTTTCTGTGCTTGAAACCGACGGTACAAATGTTGTACTAATTTTTCTGTACCAATATAAATAAATATTATGCTCTTAATTTTTAACTTTAATTCTTAATTAATCGAGCACTCTGCTGGGATTTTTCCTACTATATTACAAAGAAGTTATATATATATATATATATATATATATATATATATATATATGTATTAATTGCTAAAGACTGATAAGGCGTTAGTATCGGTGGTGAATGCTATTTTATTAATTGCGGATTGTAATTTTTTATGTGTAGGGCTTCGAAGATTTTTAGTCTGTTGGTGCAGTTGTTTTTATGTATGATCTTAGTGTTAGTTGTTAATATTTGTCTTAGTTCGGTTGATTTTATGCTTTTTTTTATGAGTGGTAATGTGTGGCGGGATGGCACTAGTATCATTTAAGTGATGCGTATTTAAAACTTCTAACTTAATAATAAAAAATAATAACACTACTAACTCCCCCCTAAACCAAACAAACGTACTGTATTTGTTCAAATGCCCATTCGAAGAATATTTCCCCACAACCCAAACAGACAAACACAGTACTTATATTGGCCATACAACTACAACCCTCTCTCGACGCCTTACGCATCACTTAAATGACACTAGCGCCATCCAGCGACACATTACCACACATAAAAAGCATAAAATCAACCAAACTAAGACAAATATTAACAACTAACACTAAGATCATACATAAAAAAACTGCACCAACAGACTAAAAATCTTCGAAGCCCTACACATAAAAAATTACAACCCACAATTAATAAAATAGCATTCACCACTGGTACTAACTCTCTATCAGTCTTCAACAATTAATACACAATAATAATAATAATAATAATAATAATAATAATAATAATAATAATAATAATAATAATAATAAATAAATAAATAAATAAAGATATATATATATATATATATATATATATATATATATATATATATATATATACATAGTGGTTAAAGACTTCGGATTTGAGTTGAAAAATACTTGTAGTCCGGGGTTTCGAATCGCATGACCGGTAGTGAATAGGCATATCTCTTTGCTGATGAGTCCCGATTTAAAAAGGACGAAACGTATACGAACATAGATAATAAACAATAACAAATATTATATATATATATATATATATATATATATATATATATATATATATATATATATACACACATATGTAAATTAATAGATATATAACTAGTAATAAAACTATAAATACGGCCTTCAGTAACAATAAGACACAGCCTCCTGAAGACGGTCGAGAGACCGAAAACGCTAGAAGAATGGTCCACGACACAACGTTAGGTGCCATACTCCACCAATTAACACCGAAAAACCGACGAATCGCTATCTATCTATCTATCTATCTATCTATCTATCTATCTATCTATCTATCTATCTATCTATCTATCTATTTATCTATCTATCTATCTATCTCACTCTGTTCATATCTATCTATCTATCTATCTATCTATCTATCTATCTATCTATCTATCTATCTATCTCACTCTGTTCATATCTATCTATCTATCTATCTATCTATCTATCTATCTATCTATCTATCTATCTATCTATCTATCTATCTCACTCTGTTCATATCTATCTATCTATCTATCTATCTATCTATCTATCTATCTATCTATCTATCTATCTCACTCTGTTCATATCTATCTATCTATCTATCTATCTATCTATCTATCTATCTATCTCACTCTGTTCATATCTATCTATCTATCTATCTATCTATCTATCTATCTATCTATCTATCTATCTATCTCACTCTGTTCATATCTATCTATCTATCTATCTATCTATCTATCTATCTATCTACTTTTCTATCTATCTAGTTCTCTATCTATCTATCTATCTATCTATCTATCTATCTATCTATCTATCTATCTATCTCAGCATGTTCATGTTTGACAATCAATTTTTCTTCCCCAACCCCTCATATATAAAGTTATATTGTCGGATTTTCAAAGTCAGACCCAAATAGCATGTAAAGTGACAAATTAAACTTTCATTTGTTATTGTTGAACTATGCTATTAGCAATATAACAATGTACCCAGTTACAATTTACTTAGACCGGCTCAGACGATTGCTAATATGAAACGTTTTTAAACAATCACCTAAAAATAAAAACAATTGTAAATTGAGGGATATGATAGGAGTTGTTAATTAATGAGATTAATTAATTAATCGAATATGTTTCTTTTGCAGCCTCCGAATCCTCCAGGTAAGTAATCGCTTTTAATCATACCAGTAACACACGCACACACACACACACACACACACACACACACACACACACACACACACACACACACACACACACACACACACACACACCCACGCGCGCGCACACACACACACACCCACACACACCCACACACACCCACACACGCGCACACACACACACACAAACACACACACACACAAACACACAAACACACACCCACACACCCACACAAACACACACATACACACACACAAACACAAACACACACACATACACACACACACACACGCACGCACGCGCACACACAAACACACCCATACACACGCACACGTACACCCACACCCACACATACACCCACACACACACACCCACACACACACCCACACCCACCCACACACACACACACACACACACACACACACACAAACTCTCTCTCTCTCTTTCTCTATTCTCTCTCTTTTCTCTCTCTTCTCTCTCATTCTTTCTCTCTCTCTCTCTCTCTCTCACATACACACACCTAAACACTCAGGTAAATACATCCATATGTATATACACACACATGAAACAAATCCGCATCTAGATACGCACACAAATACACACGCTTGCGCAAATACGCACACATACAAACTTGATATGCATACACATATGCATGCACACAAACGGTTGTGGAACCCTCTTCCTGCTGACTGTTTTCCTCCTACCTATAGCCTTGGTCTTTTCAAGACTAAAGCCAATAGGCATCTCCCGTCTTTGCGATAATCATCTTTCGTTCTTGTTAGCTCCTTACATCAAGTGGCTTCATGCCTTGTCTGGAGCGATTTCTATTTACCTCATTGTAATACAGCTTCCTGCTCAAGTAGCTTATTCCCAAGAACTGCAGGCCTGTGGAACTCTCTTCCCGCTGACTGTTTTCTTCCTATCTATAGCATTGGGCTTTTCAATCATACCAGTAACACCCCCCCCCCCCCCACACACACAAAATAAATTATTTTTTGATATGCAGCAAGAAAGTTGCGACCAAATGTGTTCCATTTTGCATTGTGCCACTCTTAGCTTTTCTTTTTCTGCATTATTAAGTGTTCATGTTTCGCTACTAGACATGATGCATATGGTAGGAATCAGCATGCCCTCTCTGATACTAAAGAATATTATTATTTGAGTGGCGACACAACTAGAGTAGAATTATTTTATATATATATATATATATATATATATATATATATATATATATATATATATATATATATATAGCACTAGATAAAGTGAAAGAAATATATATAAAAATGCATAAAAGTATACATAAAAGTATATAAAACATCAAATATGTTTTTTTAAAAATATATTTTCAAAGTTTAATTTTATTATCTGCAGTAATGTCATTGCGGTAATGGTCCTTTGAGGAGAACAAGTTTCTTTGAAAACTCATGAGTTAAGGACTTTAAAGTACTTTGCTTGAACTTTGAATTGTAATAAAATTTGATTCGCACCTTATTTTATTCTTTCACTTTATCTAGTGCTATGAATGCTCTATCCAGTATATTGAGCTTTATTTTTATCCGGATGTTCACTAATTAAAGATATTAGTTGCCTCTTATATCTTTTGTTGTATTGACCTTATATATATATACACTGCTCCTACGCAAAGAGTTTTTTTCACGTTCTACAATTCATCGGACTTCCTTTCAACGGAAATTTACCACGCGGACAAACCGCATATCTTTTTTACGGAACTTCTCTTTTCATTCACTGCGTTCTTTTAATAATAATTTAAAAAAAAATAATTTTCATATTTTTCAAATATTTGAACTTTGGTTTTTTCGAAAGCCAACTTATATATCTGTATTTCTCCTCTGATGATAAGATCTCGATCTTTGAAAATCCTTGGCTTAAGGAAAGAATAATAAACACTAGTTTATTACTGAATACACCTTGCATTTAACAATTGAAATTTGAAAAAAATTTGGACAATCGTCGCATTTTTATCACTCTTTTTTCTTCTCTCTCTCTCTCTCTCTCTCTCTCTCTATATATATATATATATATATATATATATATATATATAGTATCGATACATATAAGCTAGATATATACATGTGTGTAATATAGTATATTACAGCTTTTTTCCTTCATAGAATGATAACTGGACGATTGTTTTTATCTATTTTACAGGCTTCGATGCTCGCTATCCTGAAGAAGTTCCAGGTAGGTTATCTTTGATCAGTTTTTATTTCTGTATTTCTTTGGACACAAATGTGTTTCGTTCACTTTGAACACATAAATGTGTTTGCGTTCACTTTGAACACATAAATGTGTTTGTGTTCACTTTGAACACATAAATGTGTTTGCGTTCACTTTGGACACATAAATGTGTTTGCGTTCACTTTGGACACATAAATGTGTTTGTTTTCACTTTGGACACATAAATGTGTTTGCGTTCACTTTGAACGCATAAATGTGTTTGTGTTCACTTTGAACGCATAAATGTGTTTGCGTTCACTTTGAACACATAAATGTGTTTGCGTTCACTTTGAACACATAAATGTGTTTGTGTTCACTTTGGACACATAAATGTATTTGCGTTCACTTTGGACACATAAATGTGTTTGCGTTCACTTTGGACACATAAATGTGTTTGCGTTCACTTTGGACACATAAATGTGTTTGTGTTCACTTTGGACACATAAATGTGTTTGCGTTCACTTTGGACACATAAATGTGTTTGTGTTCACTTTGAACACATAAGTGTGTTTGCGTTCACTTTGGACGCATAAATGTGTTTGCGTTCACTTTGGACGCATGAATGTGTTTCGTTCACTTTGAACACATAAATGTGTTTGCGTTCACTTTGGACACATAAATGTGTTTGCGTTCACTTTGGACACATAAATGTGTTTGTGTTCACTTTGAACACATAAATGTGTTTGTGTTCACTTTGAACACATAAATGTGTTTGTGTTCACTTTGGACACATAAATGTGTTTGTGTTCACTTTGGACACATAAATGTGTTTGCGTTCACTTTGGACACATAAATGTGTTTGTGTTCACTTTGAACACATAAGTGTGTTTGCGTTCACTTTGGACGCATAAATGTGTTTGCGTTCACTTTGGACGCATGAATGTGTTTCGTTCACTTTGAACACATAAATGTGTTTGCGTTCACTTTGGACACATAAATGTGTTTGCGTTCACTTTGGACACATAAATGTGTTTGTGTTCACTTTGAACACATAAATGTGTTTGTGTTCACTTTGAACACATAAATGTGTTTGTGTTCACTTTGGACACATAAATGTGTTTGTGTTCACTTTGGACACATAAATGTGTTTGCGTTCACTTTGGACACATAAATGTGTTTGTGTTCACTTTGAACACATAAGTGTGTTTGCGTTCACTTTGGACGCATAAATGTGTTTGCGTTCACTTTGGACGCATGAATGTGTTTCGTTCACTTTGAACACATAAATGTGTTTGCGTTCACTTTGGACACATAAATGTGTTTGCGTTCACTTTGGACACATAAATGTGTTTGTGTTCACTTTGAACACATAAATGTGTTTGTGTTCACTTTGAACACATAAGTGTGTTTGTGTTCACTTTGGACACATAAATGTGTTTGTGTTCACTTTGGACACATAAATGTGTTTGCGTTCACTTTGGACACATAAATGTGTTTGTTTTCACTTTGGACACATAAATGTGTTTGCGTTCACTTTGAACGCATAAATGTGTTTGTGTTCACTTTGAACGCATAAATGTGTTTGCGTTCACTTTGAACACATAAATGTGTTTGCGTTCACTTTGAACACATAAATGTGTTTGTGTTCACTTTGGACACATAAATGTATTTGCGTTCACTTTGGACACATAAATGTGTTTGCGTTCACTTTGGACACATAAATGTGTTTGCGTTCACTTTGGACACATAAATGTGTTTGTGTTCACTTTGGACACATAAATGTGTTTGCGTTCACTTTGGACACATAAATGTGTTTGTGTTCACTTTGAACACATAAGTGTGTTTGCGTTCACTTTGGACGCATAAATGTGTTTGCGTTCACTTTGGACGCATGAATGTGTTTCGTTCACTTTGAACACATAAATGTGTTTGCGTTCACTTTGGACACATAAATGTGTTTGCGTTCACTTTGGACACATAAATGTGTTTGTGTTCACTTTGAACACATAAATGTGTTTGTGTTCACTTTGAACACATAAATGTGTTTGTGTTCACTTTGGACACATAAATGTGTTTGTGTTCACTTTGGACACATAAATGTGTTTGCGTTCACTTTGGACACATAAATGTGTTTGTGTTCACTTTGAACACATAAGTGTGTTTGCGTTCACTTTGGACGCATAAATGTGTTTGCGTTCACTTTGGACGCATGAATGTGTTTCGTTCACTTTGAACACATAAATGTGTTTGCGTTCACTTTGGACACATAAATGTGTTTGCGTTCACTTTGGACACATAAATGTGTTTGTGTTCACTTTGAACACATAAATGTGTTTGTGTTCACTTTGAACACATAAATGTGTTTGTGTTCACTTTGGACACATAAATGTGTTTGTGTTCACTTTGGACACATAAATGTGTTTGCGTTCACTTTGGACACATAAATGTGTTTGCGTTCACTTTGGACACATAAATGTGTTTGCGTTCACTTTGGACACATAAATGTGTTTGCGTTCACTTTGAACACATAAATGTGTTTGTGTTCACTTTGAACACATAAATGTGTTTGTGTTCACTTTGAACACATAAATGTGTTTGCGTTCACTTTGAACACATAAATGTGTTTGAGTTCACTTTGAACACATAAATGTGTTTGCGTTCACTTTGAACACATAAATGTGTTTGAGTTCACTTTGAACACATAAATGTGTTTGTGTTCACTTTGAACACATAAATGTGTTTGCGTTCACTTTGAACACATAAGTGTGTTTGCGTTCACTTTGGACGCATAAATGTGTTTGCGTTCACTTTGGACACATGAATGTGTTTGCGTTCACTTTGAACACATAAATGTGTTTGTGTTCACTTTGGACACATAAATGTGTTTGCGTTCACTTTGGACACATAAATGTGTTTGCGTTCACTTTGGACACATAAATGTGTTTGCGTTCACTTTGGACACATAAATGTGTTTCGTTCACTTTGAACACATAAATGTGTTTGCGTTTACTTTGGACACATAAATGTGTTTGTTTTCACTTTGGACACATAAATGTGTTTCGTTCACTTTGAACACATAAATGTGTTTGCGTTCACTTTGAACACATAAATGTGTTTGTGTTCACTTTGAACACATAAATGTGTTTGTGTTCACTTTGAACACATAAATGTGTTTGCGTTCACTTTGATCACATAAATGTGTTTGTGTTCATTGTATGAAACTGATTCAAGCAAACAGTCACGACAGGTTTGTAACGCGACGTGATACTAATAATCCTTTCGACTCCCATCGTCCAATTGTATAAAAAAAGACTTGATTCGTTAATGTTTTAATCAATTTCAGGGCTTTTTGAAGGGGACATCGTGCTGCCCGAAGGGAACCTGCTTGTAAGTTTCCATATTTGTTTTTTTATTCAGTTAGGGAAATATATATATATATATATATATATATATATATATATATATATATATATATATATTCCGGAACATCTATTATAAAAAAACATATAACTTAGTATTGTTATACTACTACTACTACTACTACTACTACTACTAGCAATAATAATAATAATACCCTATGCTAGTACAACATCAATATAAAAACAAAAGGAAGTAACCCTATACCTAACCCTAACCCCCTAACCCCCGTAACCCTAACCCCCTTACCCTAACTTTAACCCTAGCTCAAACCCTAACCCTAACCCTAACCACTAACCCTAACCCCGAACCCTAACCCTACCCTAACCTTAACCACAACCCTAACCCTAACCCCAACCCCAACCCTAACCACTGATCCTGAACCCTGAACCTCGAACCCTAACCCTAACCCAAACCCTAACCCTAACCCTAACCCTAACCCTAACCCTAGCACAAACCCTAACCCTAACCCTAACCACCTAACCCTACAGCCAAAACATATTCTTATAAATTCATACACATATGAGCATACATAATAATATATATATATATTTATATATATATATATATATATATATATATATATATATATATATATATATATATATATATATATATTTATATATATATAAAGAAAGAGGCAAAATGCCTTTAGAAACCATTTGTTAGATGCGTATATTATTTTATTAAAATCAAAACAAATATTTTCATTTTGACTTTTTTTTACTAATATTTCACTCGTTATTACGAGCATCACATACATACATACATACATACATACATACATACATACATACATACATACATACATACATACATACATACATACACACGCACACACTTATATACATATATATTCTTGATATATATATATACATAT
>OY744554.1:45241758-45244258 GCA_963556195.1 Sepiola atlantica
TGGTGGAAACCAGCTCCTATTTGCAGATGACGTCAAATAAGTAGCTTTCATAGGAATAAGTATTCCACCAGACTTGATGAATTCTAGTCCTGGAATCCGGTAAGACCAAGAGACCACACGAAAGATATACTATAACATACGTAGCTGGTCAATTGGGGAGAGGAAAATTAATGTTATTCAACGTTTGGAGAACTTTTAGCGGATATTCGAATATCTCTGTATCTCGTATAGTCCCATTAGCCTCAGGAAGGAGCCCCTTGATTTCTGAGAACTTACACTGAAGTAAACTAAAAAAGAACACTTTTGCTTTATAATATAGATGAAATATCTTAACGTGTTAATTTTATTGTTTTTTATTTTTCTTATTTCGCTCAGCGCCGTTTGAGAAGAAAATGATTCACAACGCCGTGAAGGAGATCGAAGAGAGCACGCGAATCGACGGTGAAAACTGTGTGACATTCATTAACAAAACAACCGAGAGCACGTACCTTTTTTACGCCACCGGTACAGGGTAAGTCGACATTTGTTCGGGATTATAAAAATTGGTCGTCATGATTTCAGTATACTGGCATTTTTCATGGAATTAACTTATGTTCCATGAAAAATGCCAGTATACTGAAATCATATGCCCTTAATAGGGTTAAGATGAAAATTCATATACACTAAATGTACAAAAGCAAGGAAATTCCCAAATTTTTACACTTTTATTGTCATTAAGGGTATGCGAGCACAACAGGGCTATGTATTTTACTGGTAGGAATTTTTCTTCAGCGTACCTCACACACTTCATCCACTCATGCATAGAGATTTATACTGTAGTGATGTGATAATGAAATGGTTTGGTTGATATGTAGTCATACCCTTAATGACAATAAAAGTGTAAACATTTGGGAATTTCCTTGTTTTTGTACATTTAGTGTATATGAATACGCGGCGTGATTGATCCGTTGCCCAATTATTATCTAAGAGCAATGTATTCTGGTTAATTACGAGCAATGTTTAAAATGCTTTTTAAATCACTCCCTCCCCTTTTCTCTTGTTGCCCTCCCATTTTTTCAGATGTTATAGCAAGGTGGGCTTCTCCGGCAAGACCCAGGGGGTCAGCCTCGGCGTCGGCTGTCGTAGCAAAGGGACGGTGATACACGAGACGCTGCACGCCCTCGGGTTTTACCATGAACAGAGCCGGCCAGACAGAGACGAATTCGTGAAAGTCATCATGGACAATGTCGAGGAAAGTGAGCGAATCATTCTTTTATTACTCCCATTCTCTCCCCTTTTTCTTCCCCTCTCCCCCATCCCATTCGCCCTCTCTCCCCTTTTTCTCCCCCTCTCCCCCATCCCCATTCCTCCTCTCTCCCCTTTTTCTTCCCCTCTCCCCCATCCCCATTCCTCCTCTCTCCCCTTTTTCTCCCCCTCTCCCCCATCCCATTCCCCCTCTCTCCCCTTTTTCTTCCCCATGCCCATTCCCCCTCTCTCCCCTTTTTCTCCCCTCCCCATTCCCCCTCCCCATCCCCCATTCCCGTTCCCCCTCTCTCCCCTCCCCCTCTCCCTAATCCCCATTCCTCCTCTCTCCCCTTTTTCTCCCCTCTCCCCCATCCCCATCCCCCCTCTCCCCAATTCTCCCTTCTATCCCCTCTTCCTTTCCTTTACGCCCACCCCTTCACTTTGCTCCCTTCCAATTTACCCGCTCACTCTCCCCCTTCTCTGTTCACCTTATCCCTGTCCTCTGACCCTCTGACCCTCTGACCCTCCCCGTCTCTCCGCCTTCTCCCCCTTTCCCTCAATCTCCGCTCCTTCTCCCCTTCTCCCCCTCTCCCCTGTCCATCCATTCCTCTCCCTCCGTTCCCCCTCCCAATAACCACAAGGGACTACCGTGTCTTAGGGGTCAGAATTATAGGGGCGTCCTAAGTGAGGAGTTGTGAGTATTGATTTACTCCTCTCCAGGAGTTAGGCACAAGGCCAGTTTTTATCTTGCTCCCACAAGTAAGATGTGACCCAAGGTCGGGTCGGAAAAGTGGGGTTTAAAAATTGCCTTGGCAGCCCCGTTGGCATTCCACGGTAGGGGCGCCTCAGGCAGTAAGCAATAAACTTACTCCTCCCCAAAGAGGGGAGGCGAAGCCTGGGAGGGTGGACCTCCTAGAACTGCACAGGACAGACCCATAGACCGGCGTAAATCAAGCCCCGAAGGCCAAGACAATACCAGTCTATGGGGTGCAGTATCCATCAGAACAGGTACTACACTTTGATCTTAGCCAAAAGGAGTTGTGTAGCGAGATGTTTGTTTACATTACATTTAAACTTTCGGCATGTCGATGCAGCCAGGGAAACAGGGAGCAGGGAGGGCGTTCCAAAGGCTGGCAGCTCGAGGAAAGAAGCTAGAAGAATAGAGCTGCTGAAATAGTGTAGGTAAAAAAGAGAACACCTTACTTAAGTTTCATGACACATGAAGAAGCTTCCAATAAACTAAGGGCGAAATATAGATCCTTCCCACTGTTTGTTA
>OY744554.1:45249258-45251758 GCA_963556195.1 Sepiola atlantica
CATCCTCTGATGAGAAGAATTCTTTTCTTTGAAAATCCATGGATTAAGGATATGAGGCTCCTTGCTCTGAACTTTTGATGTTTTTAATAAATATTGTATCTTTACAATTCTTTATTCTCATCTTTTACCTATATATATATATATATATATATATATATATATATATATATATATATATATATATATATATATATATATTATAATATAAAATGAAGTAATAAAATAAGGTGTCAATCAAATTTTATTAGAATTCAAAGTTCAAGCAAAGTATCCTTAAGTCCTTAGCTCATGAGTTTTCAAAGATAATTCTTCTCTTCAGAGGACCATTACCGCAGTTACTAATGCACATGCAGGATAAAATGGAAGTTACCAATTACCGTGGGACCACCAGCATCTTACAAAAATATTTGGATTCCTTAACAATTTGAGTATTGCTTTCTTTTTCAAGCATTCATTTCCAAATAACAGACGCTTTTATTTTTAATTTTAATTTTAATTTTATATTTAAATTTTTTTTATTTTGTCCTGATAACCTCCACCCTGATTTTACGCTCCCACCTCAACATAAGACTCTTCACCTTTGGCCCTTATTTCGTTCTTTATTTCTATTTTATTTTACTTTATATAAAATTTTCAAAGTTAAATGTTGCCGATAATATTTACAACTACATTGTCGGCGTCCCCATCCTCTGATGAGAAGAATTTATCTTTGAAACTCCATGGATTAAGGATATGAGGCTCCTTGCTCTGAACTTTTTGATGTTTTAATAAATATTGTATCTTTACAATTCTTTATTCTCATCTTTTACCTCTAAAATAAATTGCTCTATTAAATATATTGAGCTTCACACTATCACGATAGATTATTATTATTAAACGATCATTCAATCATTTATTTATATATATATATATATATATATATATATATATATAAATATATATATATATATTTATATATATATTTATATTTATATATATATATATTTATATATATATATATTTATATATATATATATTTTATATATATATATATATATATTTATATATATATATATTTATATATATATATGTATATATATATAAATATATATATATATTTATATATATGTGATTTTATGAAGGCTTACCAAAGAATTCCTTTCAAGACACCAATGATCACCATTAAAGATATTTTTTCTTACAAATACTATTTATTCAAATTAAATGTTTTTTCCTACACGTGTTTCACTACCAAGCAGTTACTTGCTTGGCCTTCTTAAGTGACCTCAACTATTACAACGCCACATTGTGTTTTGTCGGCAGTTGAAACCAGTATTCCAGACATTTAATTTCCCTGATGATCTGCCAAGCAAGTAACTGCTTGGTAGTGAAACACGTGTAGGAAAAAACATTTAATTTGAATAAATAGTATTTGTAAGAAAAAATATCTTTAATGGTGATCATTGGTGTCTTGAAAGGAATGCTTTGGTAAGCCTTCATAAAATCACATATAAATGCTCTGTACTCTGTAATCGAGTATCATCGAGCTTGTTTTTTATTGGAACAACCCCGGTCTTCATTGAATGATCTATTTTATAAGTGAAAAATCTAAATCTATATTTATATATATATATATTTTTATATATATATATATATATATATATATATATATATATATATATATATATATATATATATATATAAATATATATATATATTTATATATATATTTATATATATATATATATTTATATATATATATAAATATATATATATATTTATATATATATTTATATTATACATATATATTTATATATATATATATATATATATATATATATATATATATATATATATATATATATATATATATATATATATATAATGGTAATAATCCAGGTAAAAAATATTCACAGGGTGGTAATCCAGAGAATTTTAACCGGGTTTATAAAAAGTGCTCAATATCAAAATAGAGCTTTATATATGATAGTTTTATTTACACAGACATGTACAAAATCTGCGAC
The DNA here is from genome assembly GCA_963556195.1 of Sepiola atlantica. Classification (NCBI taxonomy): domain Eukaryota; kingdom Metazoa; phylum Mollusca; class Cephalopoda; order Sepiida; family Sepiolidae; genus Sepiola; species Sepiola atlantica. Next base: position 45,251,262 of record OY744554.1, read on the forward strand.
ACTGGCATGTCGATGTTATCGATCAACAGTTACTATAAACTGAGATCTCATCAGGCAGAGTTAGAATCCGATCTTAACCTCAGATCATATTTGGAGAGAAGGAAATGGAGGGATAGAGAAAGAGAAGAAGAAAAGAAATTTAACATTTAAAAAATTGAGGCCGTTAAAAAATTAAAAATTAAAAATCTAAAAAATCTAAAAAACAAAAACAAAAAATCTAAAATCTGAAATCCGAAACAAACAGGGTAAATAAATAAATAAAAATAAAAATAAAAATATAAGGTGGAAGGAGGGGCATATAATGAAGGGAGGGGTGATGGGAAGGTAGACACATAAAGGAAAAGAAAGAGAACGTCTGTTGATTCAGATCGAGAGAGAGAGAGAGAGAGAGAGAGAGAGTTCAAAATAAATTTGTCATTCGTACATGTTTATTTCTCTTCTTTCATCTATCTTTATATATATATATATATATATATATATATATATATATATATATA
>OY744554.1:45254258-45269258 GCA_963556195.1 Sepiola atlantica
TGTAGTTTCACGAAAAAGACGTCTGCTCAATTCGACATCGTTGCAAACCCAAAAAGAAAGCAAAATTGATCTCGCTTCTCTGCCACTTTCTCTCATGACGTAATATCCTGTGACGTAATCATATCCTGTGATGTAATCATAATTCTAATCTTATTCTTACTCTGCTGTTCTCAATCTTGTTACGAAGCCGAAACTTTTAATCGGAGATAATTCTTTGTTTTGTCCACTAACTCATTGAGTGATTCATTTGTCACACAAGTTTCATCCTTTTCTCATTTTTTCATAATAAATTGATTTAAAAGAAACGCAACGATTGGTCAAGTGTGTAGATTAGCCAATCAAAACGTGTTTCACACCGGTGCATAAACAAAAAAAATGTATTTTGTTAAAGAAAACTGCAACCTTTTTTGACGAAAATGGCAAGAGGCACTCTGGAGTGGGACAAATATTTAAAATTGCCTCAGTCTAAGAAGGATTTCTTCTTTCCTAGGACAGTGTTACATTTCCTCCCCTCCGAAGGGAGGTGTAAATATTTCACAAGTCGCAATCAATTAAAATATATGTTTGTTCATAAACATACCTTGTTATACCCTAACCCCTAAACATTAACCCTAACCCTAATCCTAACCCTAACCCTAACCCTAACCCTAACCCTAACCCTAACTGCACAGTCCAACCTCGCCTCGTGTTACCCACTCCTCCGGGACAGGGGCACCTTCAATTAATGTTTCACAACAGCGTGAAGAAACGAAGAAATAAATTTGAATAAAAAAAACTTTTATTGAGATGTTGTCGTTGCCTTCTCTTCTGCCAGCGGTGGAAGGGGGCGTATCACGAGTTACGGATATTTGGCCCCATAGTTTATCATAACCTCTACCCGCCCGGTTCTGTTTCAAAACTTCCAATTGACTGTCTATTTCTCTTTTAACCGCCCGGTTTTAGTCATATGACGTCACGTCCGCTTCTGGTACACAGAAGATCGAGTGGTCTCGGCCTTTTGGCTAAGATCAAAGTGTAGTATCTGTTCCGATGGATACTGCACTTCATAGATCGGTATTGTCTTGGCTTTCGGGGCTTGATTTCCGCTGGTCTATGGGTCTGATCTGTCCTGTGCAGTTCTAGGAGGTCCACCCTCCCAGGCTTTACCTCCCCTCTTTGGGGAGGAGTAAGTTAATTGCTTACTGTCTGAGGCGCCCCTACCGGGGAATGCCGACGGGGCTGCCCAGGCAATTTTTAATGGCCATAGTGCTCACCTTCTCGAGCGCTGGCTTTTCAAATCCCACTTTTCGACCTTGTGTCACATATTCCTATTGTGGGTAGGGGTTAAATAACGCCTTTTGGCTAAGATCAAAGTGTAGTATCTGTTCCGATGGATACTGCACGCCTGTCCTGTGCAGTTCTAGGAGGTGCACCCTCCCAGGCTTCGCCTCCCCTCTTTGGGGAGGAGTAAGTTTATTGCTTACTGTCTGAGGCGCCCCTACCGGGGAATGCCGACGGGGCTGCCCAGGCAATTTTTAAATGGCCAGAGTGCTCACCTCTCGAGCGCTGGCTTTTAACCCCACTTTCTCGACCCAAGCTGTGGTCACATCTTACTTGTGGGAGTAAGATAAAACTGGCCTTGTGCCTAACTCCGCGAGGAGTAAATAAACATCCGCGTGCACTAGTTGACCCCCGATTGACCCCTATTTCCTGTTATCCTCAACTAAAAGAAAGGTTCTTCCGTATTATTAGGAACAGATGAATTTTTTCTCTTTATTTTAGAAGAGTCACTTGAAAGGGGAGATAATTCAAACTGTTTTTTTTTTGTAAAATCCAGAGAATTAGTAAAAAAAAAAAATTTAAAAAAGGGTACTTCTGCAGTTTACGGACCGGGCTGAAATAATAACGTTATCATTTAGAAAGCCATTAACATGGGGTGTAGTGTCGTGCATTTGGAAACGTGTCTGTGTGTGTCTGTGCGTGTGTGTGTGTGGGTGTGTGTGTCTGTGTGGGTGTGTGTCTGTGTGTGTCTGTGTGTGTGTGTGTGTGTCTGTGTGGGTGTGTGTCTGTGTGTGTGTGTTTGTCTGTGTGTGTCTGTGTGTGGGTGTGTGTGTCTGTGCGTGTGTGTATGTGTGTGTCTGTGTGTGTGTGTCTGTGTGTGTCTGTGTGTGTCTGTGTGTCTGTGTCTGTCTGTGTGTGTGTGTGTGTGTGTGTGCGTGTGTGTGGGTGTCTGTGTGTGGGTGTGGGTGTGGGTGTGTGTGTGTGTGTGTGTGTGTGTGTGTGTGATGAAAAAACTCTGCGATTGTCATTGTATCATTACCGAAAATCTGTACGTGTGTGTGTGCGTGTGTGAAGGCGGCGTCTTTTCTCTAAAACCCTAACCCTAACCCTATAAGTTGTATCTTTATTACCTCCCTTACATTAGTCATTCTGTAATTATCTGTAATCTGTAATTATCTCCCTTGTATATTTCACATGCTATATAAATAAGTGCTTACGTGGATTCGACCTCTTACGAAGGAAGCGATCGGAGCGCATACATCAACTCTTGTCTCTCTTATTTATTTCTGTGTTCCTATTTGAATTTTTATGTATGTGAAGCCATTACCCCGCGAGCCGGACACTAATGGAAACACAATAACAGCAGACAAAGAAGCAACGCTACAGCATCTACTGAGACGCTAAAAGAACCCTCTTTCATAGTATCAACTAAGTTGACTTTTAATTGAGCCGCAAACACACTTAGTTTTCAAGACATTTCTTAGATTATAATTTCAATACATATAGCATTTAAATCTGTCCAGTGTGATTTCGGTGTATCTGGCTAACGAATTCATTTCTTTTTTTGCCAACAAATCACTTCAACTGAACCCCCTACTAAAAGTCGAACTCGTCCGGTTAGTATGCTTCGAGGTTACCTACTCCCGATTTTGGCTTTTTGACCAAGATCAAAGTGTAGTATCTGTTCCGATGGATACTGCACGCCTGTCCTGTGCAGTTCTAGGAGGTCCACCCTCCCAGGCTTCGCCCCCCCTCTTTGGGGAGGAGTAAGTTTATTGCTTACTGTCTGATGCGCCCCTACCAGACAAAGCAGCAACGCTACATGAGTAACGAATTACGATTATATGCTTATTTTTAATAATGAAGACTATTCTCTACTTTTTTTTTTAATGACTGCGATTGAGTCACGTGAGCCAAATGCTCGTTTTATGTCGGAGGACTTTCTACTCCAAAAGCTTCTTTACTAGTGCTGCTGGACTCTGGAACTCCCTCCCTGCCCCCTGTTTCCCCGACGGTACTGACATGCAGAAATTTAAAACTAATGTAAACAGACATCTCTCTGCGCAGCTCCTAATTTAGGTTTCCCTCCACCCCCCCCAAAAAAAAAACGTCTACAGTGGCGCCCTGCCTTGTTTGGGGTGAACTATGTTAAAAAAAATGACTAAAATGGCCAATATCAAAGTGTAGTATCTGTTCCGATGGATACTACATCCCAGGTCTATGGGTCTGTCCTGTGCAGTTCTAGGAGTTCCACCCTCCCAGGCTTTGCCTCCCCTCTTTGGGGAGGAGTAAGTTTATTGCTTTCTGCCCGAGGCGCTCCTACCGGGGAATGCCGACGGGGCTGCCCAGGCAATTTTTAATGGCCAGAGTGCTCACCTTCTCGGGCGCTGGCTTTTCAAATCCCACTTTCCTGACCTTGTGTCACGTCTTACCTTGTTGGAGGTAGATGAATAACCTGTATTTCATTGTACTCGGCGGTACATTTGTCCGCGGGAATACGTATATACCCCCACCACCCACCCGGACAAAACCGGGTACGTCCGCTAGTCTATATATAAAGAGATGAAATAGTTCCTCGTTGTTAAATCTGTTTTAATTTCGAGAGATGTGACCGTGATAGAAAAGAAGGGCGTCTGTATTTACGCACGAGAGGACCCATTTTACGTAAAGATACTGAAAAAAAATGTCGAATTGTTAATAAGACGTTTAATAACGAGCGACAGGGTTAGGGTTTTAGAGAAAAGACGCCGCCTTCACACACACACGTACAGATTTTCGGTAAATATACAGCTAAATATACAATGACAATCGCAGAGTTTTTTCATTACACACACACACACACACACACACACACACACAGACACACACCCAGACACACACAGACACACAGACACACACACAGACACACACACAGACACACACAGACACACACAGACACACACAGACACACACAGACACACCCACACACACCCCCACAGACACCCCCCCCCCCACAGACACCCCCCCCCCCCCCACCCACACACACGCAGACACACACACCCACACACACAGACACAGAGACACACACAGACACACCCACACATACCCCCCCCCCCCACACACACACACACACCCACAGACACACACACACACCCCCCCACAGACACCCCCCCCCCCACACACGCAGACACACACACCCACACACACAGACACAGAGACACACACAGACACACCCACACACACAGACACACCCACACATACCCCCCCACACACACACACACACCCACACACAGACACACCCAGACACACACACACAGACACACACAGACACACACAGACACACACACACAGACACAGACACACAGACACACACACACACATACACATACACAAACACCCCCCCCCCACACACACCCACACACACAGTTTTGGCATTACATCCGCAGATGTTATCTATTTACTGTACCTGTTATATACGTTCCATGCGCTATACAGTCTTCCGACAAATCAAATTTGTTATTGGAACCCACACAACACACAAGGAGAGAGTTTGAATGCCTAGACACCATCCTCGAGTGTCTAAGGTCTCTTTGTACAAGGGTATGTCAGAACAACCTGTCATGAGGATACTTCGTCATACAATTAAACTCTGACTAAATATTCAAAATAAAATAGTGTTCGAAGCCCAAATAAAATCCCCTCGGCACGGCTGCCCTAAACTGTCTTATACGACGAATGGTACACCGTTTCCAAGTGATGTCGCCTCTAGTAACATCACTTAGCTGGATACTCCACCAGACTAGATGAATTCTTGTCCTGGGATGCTCTAAGACCAAGAGACCACAAGAAAGATATACTATAACATCGGAAAATTAATGTTCTTAAATTCTTTACTAACTCAATATTTAAGAGGTTAAAGAGAACTTTAATTAAACAGTCGGATATCGTCTTAAATATATATATATATATATATATATATATATATATATATATATATATATATATATATATATATATATATATATATATAATAGTAAGCAAAAAAACAACGAACGCTGCAATCACCAATAAAAATAAGTACAGAAAAATACATTATATATATATATATATATATATATATATATATATATATATATATATATATATTACACCGGCCGTTCTTACACAGGAGAAACTACACCGGTTGTCACTATAAATAGTGCGAGTCACCAGAGACACTGAAGACAAAGCACAGTCTTGTAACTGTCTAGCCAAGAGCTAGTCACTTTCTTACTTTGTTAATACACTTGTTAAACCAACCCTCGACTTGACTTCCTTATTTATTAGGGACAACTTCACAACAATATATATATATATATATATATATATATATATATATATATATAATGTATTTTTCTGTAATTATTTTTATTGGTGATTGTTTTTTTGCTTACTATTATTTCGATTGTCTTATTTCCTAAGATGCAGACAATTGCATTATTAGTCGCCCTAACTCGTTAATATATATATTTTTACTAATTTTATACGTACATGAAAGTAATCCATGGACACGTGTTTCTGGCTTACATCATCAGCATGGCTAACTTAGACAAGGATCGAACCTTTGATATTGATGTCTATAGTCCAGCGTCTTTACCACTGGACCAAGACGCTTGTCTAGAAATATGTACGCCTTTTATCACCTAAATATTTAATGTATTTTTATGTAATTATTTTATGTAATTTCCTTGCTTTTGTACATTTAGTGTATATGAAACCCTATTAAGGGCATATGATTTCAGTATACTGGCATTTATCATGGAATGTCACTACTTTTGTAAAGGCTATGCCTCAATACAATGGTCATTTTAAAGGTTTTTTGGAATTTTCTTGAAAACTAAGGTATATGGTGAACTGAAATTAAAATGCCATCAACTAGACCCTAGAACCTCTGCCAAAAATCAGTTGAATCCATCAAATAGTTGATGGCACATACGTACGTACGTACGTACGTACACACAGATAACATGATTTCATGATTGAACTTTCTGGATCTCTGGGTTGCCTTAACTAATGATGCTGAAATTCTACACACTCCTAGAACCTAGTAAATAAAAAAATTGTGCAAAGTTTTAACTAATTTGGTTTATTGGTTTTTGAGTTATGATTGATCAAAGAAATGAGATTTCCAGCATAGGCCATTCGTGTAGTCTATTATGGGATAGAGCGCTCTCGCGCATCCCTTCATTAAAAAATCTGAATTTTCAAACTTAAATGCATTCAAACAAACAGTGGAAATACCCTCTACTTTATATATATATATATATATATATATATATATATATATATATATATATATATATATATATATATATATAAAAACCTTGAAGGAGATTCTTCTGTTTTACTTGGCCCTGGAAGTACATAAAAAAATGGCCTGTTTTCCTCTTCTCAACCTCCTTTAAGTCCATCTGGACTTACCTACATTTTGAGCACTTCCCCCAATCTGCTCCCACGCAAAGAGTTTTTCTTCACATTCTACAATTTCACCGGACTTCTTTTCAACGGAAATTTACCACCCGGACAATTTGCATATCTTTTTTCACGGAACTTTTCTTTTCATTCAATACGTTTTTTTAACAAAAATTATTTTAATAATTTTTAATAATAATTTTCATATTTTTCAAATATTTGAACTTTGGTTTTTTCGAAAACCAACTTATCCACCTGTATTTCTCCTCTGATGATAAGATTTCGATCTTTGAAAAGCCTTGGCTTAAGGAAAGAATAATAAACACTAGTTTATTATTGAATGCACCTTGCATTGAAAAATTGAAATTTGAAATAAATTTGGACAATCGTCGCATATTTATCACTCTTTTTTCTTCTCTCTCTCTCTATCTCTCTCTCTCTCTCTCTCTCTCTCTCTCTCTATATATATATATATATATATATATATATATATATACAATATTTGTTTTTTGTTGCTTATCTATGTACGTATACGTTTCGTCCTCTATAATTCGGGACGCATCAGCATAGAGATATGCTTATTAAATACTGGTCATGCGATTCGAAACCCAGGATTCCGAGTATTTTGCAACTCAAATCCCGACATCTAGAACCACTGGGCCACCGCTGAACAGCGAATAAACAGTGATCATTTTAACACTTTATCCGACGGATTGACGTCATAAGAGCGTTCAACTTAATGAAAGGAACGATGCATTTATAGCTAGCGACGTTATGCTGTGTTAATACTGCACTTACAGTGCCCATCTAGACGGGTTTTCTAGGAGTTAGAAATGGTGTGTGTGGGCTGCGGCGTTGTCTGATTGTGGAAATAATTATATATATATATATATATATATTTATATATATATATATATATCGTCGCATATTTATCACTCTTTTTTCTTCTATCTCTCTCTCTCTCCATATATATATATATATATATATATATATATATATATATATATATATATATATATATATATATATTTAAAGAAATGGATTAAGGATTAATGTAACTCCTTGCATCTGAACTTTTGATGTAATAAAATTTGTATCAATTTTATGTAATTTTATGTAATTTTGTGCAATTTTTTATCTTCATCTTTCTTTAAAATTGATTGCTCTACTCAACGTATTGAGCTTTACTTTATCACGATAGATCACGATATATCACTTGAACGATACTTCACTTATCGTTAATTCTCTCTCTCTCTCTCTCTCTCTCTCTCTCTCTCTCTCTCTCTCTCTCTATATATATATATATATATATATATATATATATATATATATATGACTGGCAGAACTCCAAATTTTCCAAAATGGTCACGTGAGCTATGTATTTTCGCGATTTGATGTTGTAGAATTTAGGGTCCACTATTCTATTCTCTCTCTTTATATATATATATATATATATATATATATATATATATATATATATATATATATATATATATATGATAATTTTATTTACACAGACATGTACAAAATCTGCGACACTGGCATGTCGATGTTATCGATCAACAGTTACTATAAACTGAGATCTCATCAGGCAGAGTTAGAATCCGATCTTAACCTCAGATCATATTTGGAGAGAATGAAGTGGAGGGATAGAGAAAGAGAAGAAGAAGGAAAGAAATTTAACATTTCAAAAATTAAGGCCGTTAAAAAATTAAAAAATTAAAAATTAAAAATTAAAAATTAAAAAATCTAAAAAACAAAAAAACAAAAAGAGAAAACAAAAAATCTAAAATCTTGAGCACTTTTTATAAACCCGGTTAAAATTCTCTGGATTACCACCCTGTGGATATTTTTCACCTGGATTATTACCATTATTATATATACAGGGTGGGCCAAAATAAGGGTCCTATCTTTAAATTTGAATAACTTGAATTTGAATAACTTCCACAAAATAAAAGTTAAACTCACCAAACTTTATGTGTGTGTAGACTGACCCTTCCGAGATTTTTTGAAATAAACAAAACAAATTTTAGTCGAAAAACACTTCTTAAAACTTACAAAAACTAAAGTATTGTTTTTTACACTGTTTTGAGTTTTTTAAGCAAAAATAATATTTTCTAAATGAGGGTATGTTCCTTAGGGCTAATACGGCCCATGCTTGCTTCGGAAGGGGTCCTTTACTTATTCTAAAAAAAAATAAAAAAAAAATCAATAAATAAAAAAGTTATGAATTTTTAAAAATAGGACCCTTATTTTTGCCCACCCTATATATATATATATATATATATATATATATATATATATATATATATATATATATATATATATTTATTATTGTTTATTTATCTATGGACGTATACGTTTCGTCTCTTTTCAATCAAGACTCATCAGCATAGAAATATGACTATTCACTACCGGTCACACGATTCGAAACCCTGGATTACAAGTATTTTTCAACCCCAATCCAACGTCGCTAACCGATAGGCCAATTCTGAAGAGCTTATAAACAATGATAATTTTAACACATTTAAAGCGGCGAGACATACAGGCATTCAACTTTTATAAGTGAAGGAATGATGCATATAAAGCAAGTGACGTCACTTTGTGTTAGTACTACCATTTACAGTGCTCTACTTTTTTACGAGGAGCTTCAAATATAAATATTTGTTATTGTTTATTTATCTATGGACGTATACGTTTCGTCTCTTTTCAATCAAGACTCATCAGCATAGAAGTATGACTATTCACTACCGGTCACACGATTCGAAACCCTGGATTACAAGTATTTATATATATGCGTACACAATATATGCAGCAGTCTATATGCGTATAGGTGCGCTAGTGCACAATCCAATCAATTCCACGCGTAATCAGAGTGAAGAGAACCACTTAGGTGTTTAGCGCAGAAGCAGGCCACATTCTCATTAAAATTCTCCAATTTTCTGAGACTCTGCGACTGGCGGAGGCGTGACTTCTTGAAGGAGAACAATTAAAACAACAATATGAAAGCAGAGGATGGTTGGCCCTACAGGCCGACGGTGCGCAGAGGCAGGGGAGAAAGAGGGGGAGAAAGAGGGAGGGGGCGACGACGGGTTAGGGTTAGGAGCGCTCTTGTCACGTGACTCTTTGGAATGTTTAGTATATATATTGCAGGGGCAACTTTAGTCTCGTCTCCGACAAACAGCTGACAGTTGAAGCGGTCGCCAGAGGGTCGATACGACGTGACGTAACAACAACAACAACAACAACAACAACAACAACAACAACAAAGCAAGTACATCTTGAAAAGGAGGTAAGCGAGTCTGATATCCCTTACGCCTACTTACTTTACTTTATTTAATAAGATTTACGAAAAATCTTCTGCCTACCCTTCTTCCCAACCTTATAACTCTTACTTTAGTTTATCGCACAGTCCTCAAAGGATCTTTGGCCCCTTTTTTGGAGACATAAACCTTTCATATCGTTCGGCACTTTGCCAATCTTCTTATTCTAAACAATGTCCAAGTGACGAATAAGGAATTTATTAATTATTTATTGAATTATTAATCTTAGAGTTTAATGTTTCACATAATGGATCTGTGTAATATATAAGGAATCAGGATTTCTCGATATTGAACTAAACAATGTCCAAGTGACGAATAAGGGATTTATTAATTATTTATTGAATTATTAATCTTATAGTTTAATTTTTCACCGAATGGATCTGTGTAATATATAAGGAATCAGGATTTCTCGATATTGAACTAAACAATGTCCAAGTGACGAATATAGGATTTATTAATTATTTATTGAATTATTAATCTTAGAGTTTAATGTTTCACCGAATGGATCTGTGTAATATATAAGGAATCAGGATTTCTCGATATTGAACTAAACAATGTCCAAGTGACGAATAAGGGGTTTATTAATTATTTATTGAATTATTAATCTTAGAGTTTAATGTTTCACCGAATGGATCTGTGTAATATATAAGGAATCAGGATTTCTCGATATTGAACTAAACAATGTCCAAGTGACGAATAAGGGATTTATTAATTATTTATTGAATTATTAATCTTATAGTTTACTTTTTCACCGAATGGATCAGTGTAATATATAAGGAATCAGGATTTCTCGATATTGAACTAAACAATGTCCAAGTGACGAATAAGGGGTTTATTAATTATTTATTGAATTATTAATCTTAGAGTTTAATGTTTCACCGAATGGATCAGTGTAATATATAAGGAATCAGGATTTCTCGATATTGAACTAAACAATGTCCAAGTGACGAATAAGGGGTTTATTAATTATTTATTGAATTATTAATCTTATAGTTTAATTTTTCACCGAATGGCTCAGTGTAATATATTTGTTTCTTATTTTGTTTAAAAAAATTTATCTATTTTTATCAATATAAATTAATATGCTGAATTCTTAAAATATACTACTTGACAAATTTCGTTAAAAATGTGATAAATATAAGTTTTTCTTCTTATTGGTCGAGCGTAATTTAGTCGAATAAAAAAAAGTTTAGTTGTATTTCTGCAGTTCACGGACCGCGTTGAAACCGACGTTTCGTCGGAATATTCCGACAGGTAACGTAAACCGCCGGAAAATTCCGAACGAAGATTTCGTGATTTTTTTTTTGTTTTTACGAAAACGCGGTCAAACTTGAAAACTTAAGAAACAACATTCGAATAGAGATTTGGTTTGGTTGTTTTGTTTTACGGCATATCAACCCTTTTCAGGTTATTTAATGCCGAATCCGGTCGTTTTGGTAAAAGTTTTTATGCTTCAAGTTCTTTATATCTTCAAATATTTATTCATGGTGTTTGGTTTGGTTGTTTTGTTTTACGGCATATCAACCCTTTTCAGGTTATTTAATGCCGAATCTGGTCATTTTGGTAAAAGTTTTTATGCTTCAAGTTCTTTATATCTTCAAGTATTTATTCATGGTGTTTGGTTTGATTGTTTTGTTTTGCGGCATATCAACCCTTTTTGTTTTATTTAATGCTAAATCCGGTCATTTTGGTGAAACTTTTTATGCTTTAAGTTCTTTATATGTTCAAGTATTTATTCAAGGTGTTTGGTTGAGTGAAACGGGGGGAGGGGAAGGAGAGGGGGAAGGAGAGGGAAATGGAGAGGGGACGGATGGAATGTAAAATGTTGGTTTTTGTTTTGGATTTTGCAGAACATGATTGAGTTTTGCAAAGAGAAAAAAAATCTATAAAACATCAATGTTTGGTGCATTTTGAAACAGGAATCCGATGTCTTCAGACAGACTGATCTGGAAGCACCAGGTTAAATAGAGAAGAACACAGTCATCGTATGGTAAATCCAATGAAAAAATATTTATTTTTATGTTATGAAAATATAATTAAAATTAATGGGAAAATATTTATTTTTTGTGTTACGAAAATATAATTAAAATTAATGGGAAAATATTTATTTTTTGTGTTACGAAAATATGATTAAAATTAATGAAAAAATATTTATTTTTATGTAATAAAAATATAATTAAAATTAATGGGAAAATATTTAATTTTTGTGTTACGAAAATGTAATTAAAATTAATGGAAAAATATTTATTTTTTGTGTTACGAAAATATAATTAAAATTAATGGAAAAATATTTATTTTTTGTGTTACGAAAATGTAATTAAAATTAAGGGAAAAATATTTTTTGTGGTACGAAAATGTAATTAAAATTAATAGAAAAATATTTATTTTTTGTGTTACGAAAATGTAATTAAAATTAAGGGAAAAATATTTATTTTTTAAGAGCACGCTATCATTATGGAAAAAGTAAGGGAAAAGTAATTGTTATGAACATTTAAAAAAAAAATTGCGAAGAAAATGTAACGAAACGACTGTTAGAATTTCTTTTTCATAATCCGGCAGTGGATGGATCGGTGGGCTAAGTGTGTGCAAGCACAAGGGGCCTACTTTGAAGGGGAGTAGGGTTCGAAACCCCGTCACGTATTTGAAATATTTTTTTCTGACCTAAGGTCGGATACGTTTTAGACAGGCTTCGTATATATATATATATATATATATATATATATATATATATATATATATATATATATAATATAGTATATATATTTTTTATTTATACAAACATTATTGGTTACATATGTGCATACATGTTTCGGTTGTACTCTTCACAGAGAGTCAACTTCTTCAAACCAAAGAAGACAGTGAAGAGTGCAACCGAAACATGTATGCACATATGTAACCAATAATGTTTGTATAAATAAAAATGTATACTTATGAACAGCTCTACTTGTTATTGAGCACTTTTTATAAACACTTGAGTTTCAACGGATTTACATCTACAGAAACTAATACAATACATGTACTATATATATATATATATATATATATATATATATATATATATATATATATATAATGTTTAAATGTTGAGTTAAATTAAAGATAATTGAATTATCGTTTAATAATAATCTATCGTGATAATATAAAGCTCAATATATTCAAAGATGAGAATAAAAAATTGTAAAGATACAATATTTATTAGAACATCAAAAGTTCAGAGCAAGGAGCCTCATATCCTTAATCCATGGATGTTCAAAGATAAACTCTTTTCATCAGAGGATAGAGAAAAAGCCAACAATGTCATTGTAAATATAATCGGCAACATTTAACTTTTTAAAGTTTTACATAAAATAAAACAAAACAAAGGGCCAAAAGGTAAAGAGTCTGATGTTGAGATGAAAACGTAAAGTCAGGGTGGACGCTGCCCCAAAACACGTCAAAAATAAAAACAGCTGTTATATTGGAAATGAATGTTTAGAAAAAGAATAATACTCAAATTGTTTAGGAATCCAAATGTGTTTGTTGAGAGGCTGATATTCAGACGGCAAAAGTTCAGAGCAAAGAGCTTCATATCCTTAATCCATGGATTTTTGATGTTTTAATAAATATTGTATCTTTACAATTTTTTATTCTCATCTATCATCTCTAGAATATATATATATATATATATATATATATATATATATATATATATATATATATATATATATATATAAAGGAGTATTAGAATGCTATCACAATGCAAGAAGTGGAAATATGTCGGCGTTGAGAAGTAAGACAAAAACAAATGATTTTAATTTATATACAGGGTGATTCATAAGTCACTTCACTTAGCTCTTTAAAATGATTACCATTAAATTCAAACTGGCTCTTTTCATCATTCAGTCTATAATGTAGACCATTCTCTCTCTCTCTCTCATATATATATATATATATATATATATATATATATATATATATATATATATATATATATATATATATATATACAGGGTGATTCATAAGTCACTTCACTTAGCTATTTAAAATGATTACCATATGAAGCACAAACATACTATGAACTTTTGATAATTGTTATCTTACTCTCTAATTACTGCTATTTGTTATTTTAAATTTGTTCGTTTATATATTTGTTTCTATATATATTTATTTCATAATCAATCAAATATGCTACAAAGAGTCGTAAATTCCTTGCAAAACAGAATGGAGCTATGCATGCAGAACGAAGGTGGAAATTTTGAAAATTTGCTGTACTTTTAAACTCCCATAAATGAATTTGTTGAATAAACTTTCTGTTTTGTATTACCGTATTTTTTAACTTTAGAATTTCAAAAATAAATAGCTAAGTAACTTATAAATCAGCCTGTATATGTATATTTTTTCAAATTTATTTTTCCTATATAGCAAATCTTACTTGATTAGGCAAGACCTCAACACTGTGATGTAATGTGTGTGACCGTGTTTCATAATATATTTCGAGGAAAACCTCTTTGTCAAATAATGGGTGTTTTAAATCTGAAAATAAAAAACGTGCAAAATGGCAATACTGCTTATAACACAGTAAATATTAATAAGAACAACAATTATTAAAATAATTATTTTTGAAAAATTTATTAAAAAAATTTTTTTTGAAAAATTATTAAAAAAAATTTTTTTAAAAAAATTATTAAAAAAATTCTTTTTGAAAAAATTATAAAAAAAAAAATAAAAAAAATAAAATTTATATTTATTTATTTTTTTTACCCCCTTTCCCTCGCTATAATTCTCATAGCATCTTTTTATATTTCTTATACATTACCTCGATATTTGGCTCTGTTGAGCGAGGTACGAAACCGGTCAGCTGCCCTTTCATCTTTTTAATTTCTTAAATTCATTATGAATAATAAATATTGTCTCTTCAATGTCATTTTAAAGTTTTGTACGACTAAAAAAAATAACTAAATATATATTTATATATATATATAATTTTTTAGATATTGTTCGTTCCTTT
>OY744554.1:45271758-45289258 GCA_963556195.1 Sepiola atlantica
AGGCCCGGCCATGTCGTCGGCGCACAGCTGGGCAAGAGATTAGAATGAGTTGCGCGGGATTCATTTACCGCGTCAGAAGACTTAACCAATCAGAAGCGTCGATTTCTTCTTCTTCTTCTTCTTCTTCTTCTTCTTCTTCTTCTTCTTCTTCTTCTTCTTCTTCTTCTTCGTTTACAAAAAATAATAATTCTAATTATGGCCCGGGGGTCGGTGTGTGTGTGTGTGTGTGTGTGTGGGGGGGGGGGGTCCATACTTTTTTTGGCTTCGGGCTGTCGCATAGCCGTCCCGGAATGGGCCGTGGCAGTTCTCGCTTTGTATACCCGCCCCGGAATGGGCCGTGGCAGTGCTCGCTTAAATATCTGGTCATTTTTAACGCCTTTTTGGCATATGTGCATACCTTTAATTTCTCGTATCTTTACTTCTTCGTCGCGGAGGGGTGCCGTCTCGATGTCGTCTAGTGGTTGAATTCTGTCTTCGTTTCTGTACTGCCGTGAACCTCGCCGTCCGTTGTGTCTGCAACAAAACCTTCATACCACAAAATTCACGAGGCAACAATCTTTTACTTTTGATTTGTTTATTTCAAGCGTCAGTTACTGTGGCCGCTGGAGATGTCTCACTAACGTCGAGGGAGAGACCAAATTACGACTCTATCGTAGTTAATTCCTAGCTTAAGTCCTTAGCCATTCGATGAGGAGGGAAGAAGGAATCTCATGCCTGTATTCTCTTAGGGAATTTAATTCCCCTAATCATTTGAAGACTACATAGAGAAATCGTCCGTTCGGCTTGCTTCCAAAACCCAGACTGGCAAAACTCTGTTTCCCACACAAAAGCCCGTGACATCACAGAACCCCCATGCGCAGGTGCACCTTGACCCTTGATCTGAGGTCTCGTCAACGTGGTGGTCCCGTCAACGTCTGTGAGCTTCGACCATGAGAACAGCCCTATTCTGTACTCGGTTGTACGGGCTCGCCCGCACCAAATCGCGCAAGCCAAACCAAACGATCCCTCACACATACGTCCACTTGAAGATGCGTCCGGCCCCACAGGGCCATTATCCAACAGGGCTAAAAGGTTCAGACATAGCCGTGGATATGTGTGCGTTCATTTTGATGACATTTCGAGAATAGAGCGTAGTGTCATCAGCAAATATACCCATCTCGGACACAATTGCAGCAGGGAGGTCGTTTTTGAAAATCAGGAATAATAAAGGTCCAAGGGGGAGGAGATGCGAAATTGTTTTCGACTGCGCTAATTTTTATTCAGTCTCAACACAAAAAATGCCCCGTTTTGGGGAGCTGCATTTTCTATCACATTCAAAACCGACTTTTGTGTCTAACTTTAGCCACGCGGGGAGGCAGTAAATAGAGCCCCTTTTTTTTTGCAATCAAATCTTTGTATATAAATATATTCATGAAAAAATAAAGTTTGCAGCAAATTTTGGGCCCTAGTGTAAATGTGGTATTGTGGTGACTGAGATGATTCTAGTTAACATTAGGATAGACAGTTTTATTACTTTAGACCAAGGATGACCAACGACACACATTTTCCCTACACATTTGAGGCAAGATGTGACACAAGGTCGGGAAAGTGGGAATTGAAAAACCAGCGCCCGAGAATTTGAGCGCTCTGGCCATTAAAAATTGCCTGGGCAGCCCCGCTGGCATTCCCCGGTAGGGGCGCCTCATGCGATTAGAAATAAACTTACCCCTTCTCAAAAGATGAGAAGGCAAAGCCTGGGAGGGTGGACCTCCTAGAACTGCACAGGACAGATCAACCAATAGACCGGCGTAAATCAAGCCCCGAAGACCAAGACAATACCGGTCTATGGGGTGCAGTATCCATCGGAACAAACACCAACAAGCCCTAGTGTCTAATTTGTTTAAATATAATTAAAAAAAAAAATTTTCTGCAAATAAATAATTCAAAGTGTAGTACCTGTTCAGTTGTCATTAGTCGGGGAGGGGGTCAATGTAAACGAGAGACAAAAATAGCAGGGTCACCGGCAGCACGGAACATAAGAATACGAGAGATAATCGCGAGTAGGAACAAATTTCACGAGGAACAAATATAGCAGGTTCACCGGGAACGCGGAACAATAAAATGTGAGAGACGCAAACGTTAACCCAAGACATTACAATATTTATTTCTTCTTCTTCTTCTTCTTCTTCTTCTTCTTCTTCTTCTTCTTCTTCTTCTTCTTCTTCTTCTTCTTCTTCTTCTTCTTCTTCTTCTTCTTCTTCTTCTTGGCCGTGTCGGGATTCTAATGTGAGGGGTTGCCGGGCGCAAAGCCGCTGTTCACAACTTATATACATCATAAGAAACAACACACAGATGGAGACATTGTATTCGCGTGACTTGTTGGACACGGGTGTGTGAGTGTGTATGTCGTTAGTTGCTAGACCTGAGATAAACCTCCCATTTCTCAAGTTCAGGATTTCAGCCAAAACTGACTCTGACGTCTCTGGTCGGGCTTTCCCGCCGAAACGATTCTCCTCCCAAGTCATCATCTTCCGAATATATCCACTCTTCACCAGAAATAATCAACCACTTGCCTCTTTCTCTAATAGGCCACGCACTGTCAACCAAGCTCCAACCCATCGCCGCAATGTTGCATCCTGTGCTTGTTTTACAAGTACTTTAATGGAATATTCTCCGACGAACTCGTAGCAGTGGTGCCCTCTCGACTAACCCGACAAGCAGCAAAATCGCACCCCTTCACTGTATGCTGGAAAGCCTTATACTCTAATAGTCTGTTCGGAATTCTCTCTCTGTTCCATACAGAAATTTAAATGTAATGTAAACAGGCATCTCGTTGTTCAACTCCCTACTTAGGGTGCCCCTGTAGGCATGGCCCCTAATTCACAGTATCTCCTTACGTTTCAGTGTCAAAATAATAGATGTCTGGTTTCTCATTCTTCCGAATTCTCTCTGTTGACACCCGACTGTAGATGGTTAAATTTCAATGGAGCAGTCGGTTTTTTTTATTGTCAGCCATTTCCTAGCTGATCTCTCCCGGCGGTCCTGTTTATGGGAGTGGGTACATCCTATAATATCAGTGCCAACGATGTAACTTAGTTAATTGCATTCGATGGTTATTATCAACTTTAGATAGACACCTTTATTACCAAGTATTCCCATCTTGGACTGTACATTTCTTTACTACTTGACAACACAATTATTGTGCGTGACAGAAGGGAAATATATATATTAAACATCAATCTATCATAACATCACATTCATACGTAACATTCATACTCCATTTACCAAAAACACACTCGTACAATGATTCTTCTCTCTTCAGGTATCAGGTCTGTTTGCAGACATCGATGATCATGGCTCTCCATTCTTATTTGAATATTTTGTTTCATCATGATGTTCTTTCCAAAGAGGTTACTTATAGTGAGTTGCAATTACCTTCTATAGGGGCAGTTCTCTTACAGAGCAGGAAGTCTTAGCCATTGTACAAAAATCAATATCATCTGCCCAACACAAAACGAAAGGGTTGACCAGTTTCTAAAATCCATTAGGCTGCTCAACCCTCCATCCATCACCTGCCATGACTTCACGTACCCTGATCGGGGGAGCTAAGTGGGTACTCGACCTTGCCCAAGGGTCTCCCATAGGCTAGCGGAGGGAAAGAGGCGCCTTGCTGCCCCTGTTAGTGGAAATGGTTCCACCCCACTACCCTTAGAAACAGATAATAGTCTTTTTGGGGCTTCTTCATGGGTACACCTAGATTGAATGATAATAAAAAATAGCAAGAAACATTTTATACTTACTTGTTAGGAAAATAAATACTGTTCACCAAAAATTACGGAAATTCATCCAGTAGTTTTTTTTTAATAAAATAAATTCAACTTTTAGCCGTACGTTGAATATCGCCGCCATTATCATGATACTCAAGGGAGATAATTCCTTTTTTTTCGCGTTTAAACAAAAAAACATAGCGTATGCGGTTCCTGGTCTCTCTCTCTCTCTCTCTCTCTCTCTCTCTCTCTCTCTATATATATATATATATATATATATATATATATACAAGTATATATATATATATATACAAGTATATATATATATACAAGTATATATATATATATATATATATATATATATATATATATATATATATATATATATGTATTTTATATATCGACATAAAATTTTATAAGGAAATATAATTTTTTTATGTATCAATTTTCAGTATTTACTTCAACAGTGATCGATACGTAAGTAAAGCTAGGTAGTAAGCTATGAAAATATATTTCTGGCAATTAAGCTACACAGAGGCTCCCGCGTTTCATCCCCGGGGGAATCTTCAGGCTAAAATGCATGGAGGTATTTTTACTGGGTGTTTTTATATACACGGCTAGCTAGTTAACCAATCAGATTCTTTGTTGTTTTCTCAGCCAATCGTTGGGCTTCCCGCGAACAAAGATCTTGTTTGTGTTACTTCCTATATCCTGTTCTATTGTTCTTTTTTCTATAGATTGGCCTATATCCTGTTTCTTTTGCTGTGTCAATATAATGGGTGAATTTATTTTAACACGTGGTTCCTTGTATTTCTTTTTTAGGTTTTAATTTTTAAATTGTTATGTTTTTGTTTTTGTTTAGTTTCGTTTTTTTTACCAAAACCATACTTTTTTTTTACTAAACGCGGGAGCCTCTGTGTAGCTTAATTGCCATAAATATATTTTCATAGCTTACTAATATATATATATATATATATATATATATATATATATATATATATATATAAAGAAGAGAACTAATTCGCTGTCTCTTCGTTAATTTCAGCACATTTTATGATTTTCAGCCCAGGAAGACTTTTTAATATGGCTAATATTTCCCACCTAACGAATTACTGAGCCTTGCTGCATCTACGAACGAACCCTCTATTGGACTTTTTACCCTCTGGATTTGATCTATTTTGACCGCACCTGAAGTTGGTGGTTTCTGGAGTTTATCTTTGAAACCTCTCAATTTATTTCTCGTGCCTTCTAACGGCCTACTTTCAAACCACTTTCTCAGCTGGACTTTTTGACACCGGATTTTTTTACAATCTGACACTTGCTTGCATTCGGACAGCTTTTTGCCTTGTTTTTCCCCACAATCCTTGTTTTACTTTTTCAGATTTTAAATCTTGGCTTTTTGCCAACTAATCTATCCCAGCAATTTCCTCTGATGATAAGATTTTGATCTTTGAAAAGTCTAGCTTAAGGAAAAAATTAATTAAATAAATTGCTTTTTTATGGAATATACCTTGCATTGAGCAACTGAATTGAAAAGAAATCTGCCTCCATCGCTTTTCTTATTCCTTTTCATCCTTTTATATATATATATATATATATATATATATATATATATATATATATATATATATATATATATATATATATATATGTATCCTCATCTATGCCCAATTTTACAATTTCTACTTATACACATGGCCTCCCTTATGCAATTCCCCCTCTCAATTTATACTTATAGATTAGATATGCTTTAAATTCCCCCTACCTACATAATTATAGATTAAATATGCTACAAATTTCCCCCTCTCTCTAAATATGTATTATATAGGTTATCACCCCCTCTCCAATTATATCTGAATTGTCGAGTATGAATTTAAACTTTTTGTCAGTTTCAAAAATGTAATTGTCTAAATTGGATGCTTAAAAATACCACAAGGTTGAAATAAATTATTGCATCGATGATTATGTAATTTCGTGTTACTACATTTTATTTTATTCTTGCTCTGTTTATTACATTGAGTTCTCATACCCGGATTTCTTCCTGGAATTATTTCATTATAACACAATATATATATATATATATATATATATATATATATATATATATATATATATATATATATATATATATATATATATATATACAGGGTGGGCCAAAATAAGGGTCCTATCTTTAAATTTGAATAACTTGAATTTGAATAACTTCCACAAAATAAAAGTTAAACTCACCAAACTTTATGTGTGTGTAGACTGACCCTTCCGAGATTTTTTGAAATAAACAAAACAAATTTTAGCCGAAAAACACTTCTTAAAACTTACAAAAACTAAAGTATTGTTTTTTACACTGTTTTGAGTTTTTTAAACAAAAATAATGTTTTCTAAATGAGGGTACGTTCCTTAGGGCTAATACGGCTCATGCTTGCTTCGGAAGGGGTCCTTTACTTATTCTAAAAAAAAAAATCAATAAATAAAAAAGTTATGAATTTTTAAAAATAGGACCCTTATTTTTGCCCACCCTATATATATATATACATATATATATATATATGTGTGTGTATCTAGGTGCTGAGAAATCTATCTTCCATTTACTATCGCAGACACAACACACATGGCGACAACGGTTCGCTCGACAAGGTCGGCAATCAATTTAGTCTTTCAACTTTACTACTGACCGCAACGATGATTGGCGCAAGGATATGACAGCGAGAGCTCGGAGCCAACGTAGGCGTACCTTTTATCTACAATAACAGAAAGTAAGTCAACGTTGGTTTCGAAGTCCGGTAGTCATTATCATCTTTAGATCGACGCCTTCACTACAACTACCAAGGATTCCCAAGTGGTCACCCATCTTGTACCGGCCAGGCTCAGCGTTGCTTAACTTCAGTGATCTAACGAGAACCGGTGTGCCAGCGTGATTATGCCGTATGTTTCTTCACTACTAAATTATTGTACGTGACAGAAGGGATATATATATATATATATATATATATATATATATATATATATATATATATATATACTTGGCAGCCATTTTGTTTTGTAAGATTCTCTGCACAGTCGGAGAAAAAATTTTTATTTCTGGTTTAATTATTTTTGACAAAGGGAAGTCTCTTTTCCCGAAATATTAAATAATGATTTTTAATCACCCGGACATCACACAAACAGCTAAAAACACTCTTGCTGTTATGTAAGATTTTAGGAAAAATAAATAGTAAGTCATATTTCGTATTCGATCGATTTATTGTTTTTGTTCCTTACAACTTGCATCTTACCCGGAATTTGCATTGCCCACAGCCTTTCAAAAACTTACTAATATATATATATATATATATATATATATATATATATATATATATATATATATATATATATATATATATATATATGAGAAAGGAGGGATTTAAGAAAAATTCGACGTAATGGGAAATGAAAAAGGAAAAACCAAAAAGGATGTTTTTTTTATGTATTCATCAACCCATCATGTCAACCCAATATTATCATGTACTTGCATGAAATTTTTCTTAAAATTATCATCCTGAGGAAGTCTTACATATATCGCGCGGTCGTGTTCCCGGACTATAAACGTGCAAAGTTGAATCAAGCAATGTTGCATGCAAAAGACAGAGTAATAATTAACAAACAAAATGAAGTAGTTCAAATAACGTTTATTGAGCGTGTGTGTACGTGGAATCATGAGGTGTGTGATGTATGCATGTGTGTCGATGGAAAAACAGTTCTTGAAAAAGGTATAAGAAGAAATGAATCCGGCGTGAGGAAAGTCTTTGAAAGCCGTACACAAAGAAAATGAGTTGAGAACTCTTACCGTTGTTTGACCACGTGTTGACGGAAGAAACGTGTGTTGGTAGTTGTTTTGCCAAGACCAGTTGGAGAGAAAAGCGTGAGACGAAGCGCTAGTGTATTAGCGTCGTTCTGCCGAGGCCAATCGACCAGAAGAGAAGAGTGAAACGGAACGCTAGTGTCAGCGTCGTTCTGTCGAGGCCAATTGAGTAGGAAAAAGCGAGTGAAACGGAGCGCTGGCGCCAGCGTTGTTCTGCCGAGGCTGGTCGGTGAAGAAGAGGATGAATTTCCGTTTGCACCTGGTTTTATAGTCCGAAGGGCAGATAACTCTGGTGTCGTTTTCAGCGCCACCTGTCGGTGAAAAAGCGACACCTAACGGCCAACCGGTGCAGTTATGTTTTGAAAGGAGGAGGTAACTGCTACAGACGAAACGTTGATAAATACATAAAAAAATACATCATTTTGGTTTTTCCTTTTTCATTTCCCATATATATATATATATATATATATATATATATATATATATATGCAAAAATTGTTAAAAATAACAGAATTCGTCTTTTTTATTTTGTCAATTTTTCTGAGGGTCTTTTTTGTATTAAAATTTAAAAAAATTAATAAATGTCCCATAGGTTTCACGAACGTTTTCGATTCTTCGTCGAATCATCCTCAGGTGTAAAAAGCAAATGCACAAAAAAGCTGGAGTAAGAAGATAATTTTAAAAAAGAAAGCAGAGAAACGCGCGAAAGTCGTTGACGATTTAAATTCAGCAACGCTGAAATTGCATCACAGAACAAAATCGCATTACGTTAAGCATTTTAAAATGTTACCACTGGTTTCATATGTGATGTTGTTAATTTTAGGTGGTTGTGTTTTTATCTAGATAGCTTCGAGTATTTTTAATTTTTTTTAAATGCGAAAACGTTCTCTGCGCCTTTCTCCGCTGTCTTTTTAAAAATTCTCTCCTATAAGGGTCGCAAAAAGTAATCCAATCACTGCTTCCTTGTGAATCAAACGCCTCTTCAAGTCTATCTATCTATCTATCTATCTATCTATCTATCTATCTATCTATCTATCTATCTATATAAGTGGGGTCTGATCAACTCTGCTGGGAAGCCATGAAATTAAATACTGTCTTGTTTTTAAATTCCCGAAACAGTTTTTCATGGTAAACAACTGATGATCCCTTAAAATAGTGTTAGAAACAAACTAATATAATAACTGTTAGAAATAAATTGACTTACATGAGTGATTTTCCACTGAAAGACTTGGGACTATAAGTTTAAAAAAAAAATATAGTTTTAATGGTTGAGAAACTTCCGAGACTATATATATATATATATATATATATATATATATATATATATATATATCTATCTATCTCACATGAGATTTCCCGTTGGTTCAAATCCATTGATCTCTCCTATATTGTGAAATTCAGGAACTGCTGCGATGTATCGTAGACCGGGTGAGCAGGGTTTCCAGCGACGGGCTTCAACTGAGCTTCACTTTAGGTATCGCCCCAGGCCGGCGACAAGGCGCAAGGATATTCCAGGTAAGGAATAGATCATCATCATCATCATCATCATCATCATCATCATCATCATCATCATCATCATCATCATCATCATCATCATCATCATCATCATCATCATCATCATCAACAACAACAACAACAACAACAACAACGACAACAAAAACACGACAAAAAACCTACCAACAACAACAACAACAACAACAACAACAACAACAAAAACAATACTAACAACAACAACAACAACAACAAAAAAACAAAAAACCAAAAAAAACCCAACAAAAACAAATAAAAACAAAAAAACCCAACAAAAAAAACCAACAAAAAAAAATAAAAACAACAAAAACAAAAAAAAAACCAACAAAAACAAATAAAAACAACAAAAACAAAAAAAACCCAACAAAAACAAATAAAAACAAAAAAACTAAAAAAAAACCCAACAAAAACAAATAAAAACAACAAAAACCAAAAAAAAAACCCAACAAAAAAAAAATAAAAACAACAAAAACAAAAAAAGAACCCCAACAAAAACAAATAAAAACAACAAAAACGAAAAAAAACAATAAAAACAGAATTGGAAAAATAGCTTATTATCTGTACCTTACCTGGCGTTGCTTGGAATGCAGTAAAATGATTATTGTTTTTAATTATTATTTGTTTACACATTTAAAAACTTATACAGAAAAAGAAATACAATTTTAGTTTCAAGATTTGGGAGTTTTTATGTTAAACTCGGGAATTTCGAACAGAACCCTTTATTTAATACGAAATTAGGTATCAGGGAGTCATAGAAGGCTATTTGCTGCGGGCTAACTGACATTTACTGCAGCAATACAATAGAAACATTATTATCAGCGCTTAAGTCGACACAAGTTTCAGATTTCAACCAGCCACCACTTGATAAAGAGGTCTTACCTCAAAATATATTATTGAACACGGTTATGCACATTAGATCTCTGTGTAGAAGTTGTGACTAAATCAAGTAAGATTTACTAAAATAGTAACAGACATCTCGCTGCACAGCTCCCAATTTAGGATGACCCCCAAAACCTACACCCTCTTTTTCAGTAGCCCCTTACGTCTACAGCGGCGGCCTGCTTAGTTTGGGGCTAACTATGTTAAAAAAAATTCCGACCTCACAAATGAGTAAGTAAACCCAAATAAATTGTTTTGGACTAATTTAAAATTTACCGTAAATTATTTAAAAAAAAATACAGTTGGGAAATTCGTCCAAAACAATTTATTTGTGTTTACTTACTCATTTGTGAGGTCGGAAAAAAAATCAGAAAATTGCATTTTCGTTAGGAAACAACAATTTTACCATAAACAGAAAATAGAAAAATATATACACGGGATCTTGAAAAAAGTCATTACTTATTTTAAAAAAATGTTGAAATATCAAAACTGTATTTCTGATAATAACTTTTACACACAAAAAATAAAAATTATTTATTGCATCATTTTTATCACGCCATCTTGTATAGCTTTACCAGCGCATTGGACCGAGCGAAATGGTCTGTTATGCTTGCCCGCTTGCTCATCAGACTTGGTGCGTCCTGATTTGTTTCTGGTGGGGTTGACTTTTTTAACATTAAAATTGTCTGATTTGACCTGGGATGACCTTTTAAATATTTAAATTGTCTGATTTGACCTGGGATGACCTTTTAAACATTAAAATTGTCTTATTTGACCTGGGATGACCTTTTAAACATTAAAATTGTCTGATTTGACCTGGAATAACCTTTAGAATGTTAAAATTGTCTGATTTGACCTGGGATGACCTATGAAACATTAGAATTGTCTTATTTGACCTGAGATGACCTTTTAAACATTAACATTGTCTGATTTGACCTGGGATTACCTTTGAAACATTAAAATTGTCTGATTTGACCTGGGATTACCTTTGAAATATTTAAATTGTCTGATTTGACCTGGAATGAACTTTTAAACATTAAAATTGTCTGATTTGACCTGAGATGACCTTTTAAACATTAAAATTGTTTGATTTGACTTGGAATGACCTTTGAACTATTAAAATTGTCTTATTTGACCTGGGATGACCGTTTAAACATTAACATTGTCGGATTTGACCTGGGATGACCTTTGAAATATTAAAATTGTCTGATTGGACCTGGGATGACCTTTGAAACATTAAAATTGTCTGATTTGACCTGGGATGACCGTTGAAATATTAAAATTGTCTGATTTGACCTGGGATGACCGTTGAAATATTAAAATTGTCTGATTTGACCTGGGATGACCGTTGAAATATTAAAATTGTCTGATTTGACCTGGGATGACCGTTGAAATATTAAAATTGTCTGATTTGACCTGGGATGACCGTTGAAATATTAAAATTGTCTGATTTGACCTGGGATGACCTTTGAAACATTAAAATTGTCTGATTTGACCTGGGATGACCGTTGAAATATTAAAATTGTCTGATTTGACCTGGGATGACCGTTGAAATATTAAAATTGTCTGATTTGACCTGGGATGACCGTTGAAATATTAAAATTGTCTGATTTGACCTGGGATGACCTTTTAAACATTAAAATTGTCTGATTTGACCTGGGATGACCTTTTAAACATGAAAATTGTCTGATTTGACCTGGGATGACTTTTAAAATATTAAAATTGTTTGATTTGACCTGGGATGACCTTTTAAACATTAAAATTGTCTGATTTGACCTGGGATGACCTTTTAAACATTAAAATTGTCTGATTTGACCTGGGATGACCTTTGAAACATTAAAATTGTCTGATTTGACCTGGGATGATCTTTTAAATATCAAAATTGTCTGAGATGACCTTTTAAATATTAAAATTGTCTTATTTGACCTGGGATGACCTTTTAAACATTAAAATTGTCTGATTTGACCTGGGATGACATTTTAAATATTAAAATTGTCTGATTTGACCTGGGATGACCTTTTAAACATTAAAATTGTCTTATTTAACCTGAGATGACCTTTTAAACATTAAAATTGTCTGATTTGACCTGGGATGACCTTTTAAACATTCTATAGGACTAAAACTGTTTGACCTGGATGACCTTATAATGGTTGAAAGGTCGTTAACCACTAACAAACAAAACATTTCATTTCCTTGTGTTTTTATTTATTTACTCGCAGACATCTCTGAACGTGATATTAAGGGTTCCCTCGTGGTGAAGGATGTCAATTTACACGTCCCGGAGAACTGCAAGTCCCACCACACCGACCAGTTTTATCTGGCGGAGAACCGTAGCCTGGTCATTCGCCGTGGTCAGCCCTTCATGGTAACAGTCACCTTCAACGAAGAATTTGATGAGTCGAAACACGAACTGAAATTCAAGTTCCTTATCGGTAAGTAAATCTCAAATTACGACATATCAACCATTTTACGACTGTCACTGGGGGGCTATCTGGCATGTGTACGCAGTGTATGGTGTATAGAAGGGAAACCTGGCCTGCATAAAGAGTTGTGTCTTACATACCTAATCAGTTTGTTACATAAATATAACATTGGAGCACAGGGAGGAGCAGGTGCTAGTGTGATTGCAATGCCTAGCAACAACACACAAATGTGTAAATATTGAAGCACAAGATGGAGGAGTGTGATTGCAAGACGGATGAGAACTTAGAAGTGTTGGTTACTGTTGTAGACCCGTGCTAGGGGTCACAAAGATAACAACCACAAATTGTGACAGGTTAAAATATACAATGTATTTATTCATAGCAATACAGTAACGCCACTAAATGTGGTAGGAGATGACCGGATTCCTACCATGCGGTAAAACATGAATAGGAATGTCCTCAATATTTAACACCTACCCACTATAGGAGTATGTGACACAAGGTCGGAAAGTGGGATTTGAAAAGCCAGCGCCCGAGAACGTGAGCGCTTTAGCCATTAAAAATTGCCTGGACAGCCCCGTCGGCATTCCCCGGTAGGGGCGCCTCAGGCAGTAAGCTATCAACTTACTCCTCCCCAAAGAGGAGAGGCAAAGCCTGGGAGGGTGGACCTCCTAGAACTGCACAGGACAGACCCATAGACCGGCGGAATCATGCCCCGAAGGCCAAAACAACACCGGTCTATAGGGTGTAGTATCCATCGGAACAGATACCACACGTGGACACTCACATAATAGGAATGTCCTCGATATTTAACACCTACCCACAATAGGAGTATGTGACACAAGGTCGGAAAGTGGGAGTTGAAAAGCCAGCGCCCGAGAACGTGAGCGCTTTAGCCATTAAAAATTGCCTGGACAGCCCCGTCGGCATTCCCCGGTAGGGGCGCCTCAGGCAGTAAGCTATTAACTTACTCCTCCCCAAAGAGGAGAGGCAAAGCCTGGGAGGGTGGACCTCCTAGAACTGCACAGGACAGACCCATAGACCGGCGGAATCATGCCCCGAAGGCCAAGACAACACCGGTCTATAGGGTGTAGTATCCATCGGAACAGATACCACACGTGGACTCTCACATAATGGGAGTGTCCTCGATATTTAACACCTACCCACAATAGGAGTATGTGACACAAGGTCGGAAAGTGGGATTTGAAAAGCCAGCGCCCGAGAACGTGAGCGCTTTAGCCATTAAAAATTGCCTGGACAGCCCCGTCGGCATTCCCCGGTAGGGGCGCCTCAGGCAGTAAGCTATCAACTTACTCCTCCCCAAAGAGGAGAGGCAAAGCCTGGGAGGGTGGACCTCCTAGAACTGCACAGGACAGACCCATAGACCGGCGGAATCATGCCCCGAAGGCCAAGACAACACCGGTCTATAGGGTGTAGTATCCATCGGAACAGATACCACACGTGGACACTCACATAATAGGAATGTCCTCGATATTTAACACCTACCCACAATAGGAGTATGTGACACAAGGTCGGAAAGTGGGAGTTGAAAAGCCAGCGCCCGAGAACGTGAGCGCTTTAGCCATTAAAAATTGCCTGGACAGCCCCGTCGGCATTCCCCGGTAGGGGCGCCTCAGGCAGTAAGCTATTAACTTACTCCTCCCCAAAGAGGAGAGGCAAAGCCTGGGAGGGTGGACCTCCTAGAACTGCACAGGACAGACCCATAGACCGGCGGAATCATGCCCCGAAGGCCAAGACAACACCGGTCTATAGGGTGTAGTATCCATCGGAACAGATACCACACGTGGACTCTCACATAATGGGAGTGTCCTCTGTTTGAGTCTTTGCAACCATGGTATTTATTATAGATGGTTGCTTCCATTAGTTCTTCAATAGGGGTGATTTGTACCCCACAACAGTTACCTTGATAATACGATTGGAGCACAGGGTGGAGCAGGTGTTCGTGTGATTGCAAGAGTTAGGGGTGGATGGAGACGGATGTAAACTCAGATGTGGAGAGAGTATATATCTAAATAGCAATGCTATTTAGGTTGTCGAGAAGTTTTGGTTACTTTGATGATACGATTGGAGCACAGTGTGGAGCAGGTGTTCGTGTAATTGCAGGAGCTAGGGGTGGATGGGTACATTAAGGGAACTTTTTGTCATTACTAACTAGCAGAGGGTTACCACTATCGACCAAGGGAAGAGTCTATCAGGCAAGGGTAACAAAAAAAACAAAAATACAAATAGGCAACAAATAAATGTTACCAAAGGCAAGATAAGTTACTCTTCTACTAACCTGGATAAGTTTATTTGTGTTTTAGATCATTTGAAAGCGTCTAATTTAATATGCAAGGCGATGAGAACTCAGATGTGGAGAAAGTATATCTAAATAGCAAAAGCTATTGAGGTTGTCGAGAAGTTTTGTTACGTTGGTGATACGATTGGAGCACTGGGTGGAGCAGGTAGCTA
The DNA here is from genome assembly GCA_963556195.1 of Sepiola atlantica. Lineage (NCBI taxonomy): Eukaryota > Metazoa > Mollusca > Cephalopoda > Sepiida > Sepiolidae > Sepiola > Sepiola atlantica. The sequence goes on from OY744554.1 coordinate 45,286,647, forward strand.
GTGTGATTGCAAGAATTAGGAGTGGATGGAGACGGATGAGAACTCAGATGTGGAGAGAGTATATATCTAAATAGCAAAGCTATTTAGGTTGTCGAGAAGTGTTGGTTACTTTGATGATACGATTGGAGCACAGGGTGGAGCAGGTGTTCGTGGGATTGCAGGAGTTAGGGGTGGATGGAGACGGATAAGAACTCAGATGTGGAGAGAGTATATATCTAAATAGCAAAGCTATTTAGGTTGTCGAGAAGTTTTGGTTACTTTGATGATACGATTGGAGCACAGGGTGGAGCAGGTGTTCGTGGGATTACAAGAGTTAGGGGTGGATGGAGACGGATGAGAACTCAGATGTGGAGAGAGTATATATCTAAATAGCAAAGCGATTTAGGTTGTTGAGATTATTTGGTTACCTTGCTGATACGATTGGAGCACAGGGTGGAGCAGGTGCTAGTGTGATTGCAAGCGGGGTAGATGGAGTAAGTTCATGGAACTTCTGCCATCACTAACTAGCAGAGCGTTACCACAGTCGACCATTGGAAGAGTCTATCAGGCATTTGTACACAGTGTGATGATGTATGGAAGTGAAACCTAGCCAGTGAGGGTTGAGGATATGCGTTGCATGGATTTGGGTGACAATAAGCCTCCCTAAGACCCCAGTACTCACATTGATGGAACTTGAGAGAAAGAGGGATAAATAAAAACCTGACCAGAGATAGGTTGGTTTGGAAGTTAATTTCTAAAAGCCAGAATGTAAAAAAGACGTTAAACTAATTATTATTATTTGTACTCACTAGGAGTTCTCACACGGGTTATCACCGGTGGTGTTCCCTGGAGTCTGAGTGACGACAGGTCTCCGAAGATTTCCTGTACTCTCTGCCTCTTTTCAATAACCATTGCAAATGATTTTGCAGTATCGCAACGGCCGCTTACCATTAATTTCTCGTTGATAACGATCATTGGTCTCCTCTGGGATTTGGGTGGCAATATGTCTCCTCCAAGGTCTCAGTACTCTCTTGCACTCTTTCAGTGGAGGTCTGGTTAGTGCTCTCCCTCCAAGGTCTTTCCATCCTCCTTGACCCTTCACAACTGTTTTTTTTGGTGGTCAGTTTCAGTTCCCTTGGTTTTGTGATATGTTTTCTTTAAATTTTTATTGCAACTTCCCCGTGACTGGTTATTATTCTGTAATTTACGTGGGTTGGTTCTCCATAATCGAGTATTGATTTACTCCTCTCCAGGAGTTAGGCACAAGGCCAGTTTTTTTATCTTACTCCCACAAGTAAGATGTGACCCAAGGTCGGGTCGGGAAAGTGGGGTTTAATAATTGCCTGGGCAGCCCCGTCGGCATTCGCCGGTCGGGGCGCCTCAGGCAGTAAGCAATAAACTTACTCCTCCCCAAAGAGGGGAGGCGAAGCCTGGGAGGGTGGACCTCCCAGAACTGCACAGGACAAACCCATAGACAGGCGTAAATCAAGCCCCGAAGGCCAAGACAATACTATGGGGTCTATGGGGTGCAGTATCTATCGGAACAGATACTACACTTTGATCTTAGCCAAAAGGCCAAGATTCGAGTATTTTCCTTTATTCATGCCGTCCGTTGTATTTCTTTATTTCATTAAACAATTATTTTACCCATTTGAGTTATAGTGTCGTGCCTTCGTGCATTTAGAAACGGCAACAATGTTTACTCCCAAGATACAAGTAGTATCTTAATTACCTCCCTTACATTCTGTTTGTAGTGCTTTAAAAAGAAACAAAGTTTTTACCCCCCTCCCACCAAAATTTTTTATTTTACCCTTCCCCATGAATAGGAATTGTATTTAAGTTAAAAAAATAAATAAATAAAAAATTTTTTTACCCCCACCCCCCCAAAAAATTTTTTAGTTACCTTTCCCCATGAATAGTAAGAAAAAGGAAAAAAACATTTCCCCCCCCCCCCGCAAAATTTTTTTTTTTGTTACCCTTCCCCATGAATAGTAATATTTTCAGTTAGAAAAAGAGAAGAAAAAAAAAAGTAGTATCTTAATTACCTCCCCTTACATTCGTCATTCTGTTTTTAGTGCTTTAAATGTTCTGACATTATTTTTTCCTGTTTGAGAGCTCAGCCTCGTTTTCATTTTGACCCAATGGTGTTTTCGTAAACTACCGGAAGATGCCGACGAACGTCGGTTTTAGCATGGGTCGTAAGTTGTACAAGCACCGTGTTATTTTCTGAAAGGAAATTGTAATAAACTCACAAGAGGAGATATATATTTAAACTCGTTTTATTAGTCGTTCTGTACACGATGATACTAATGTAATGGCGGCCACACATGCGTAGTGAAACCCGGATGTTAGTTGGTTTCTTAGTTCAAGGGACACTACTCTGTCTGCACATGTTACATACAGTACAGAAATGTATATTGGCCGTTAATAGACAGAGAGAGAGAGACAGAGAGAGAGAGAGAGAGAGAGAGAGAGAGAGGGAGAGAGAGAGAGAGAGAGAGAGAGCGAGGAAGAAAAAGTAAGAAAAAGCGAGAGAAAAACAATGGCAGAAGAGATAGTAATGGAGTCTAAAAGAGATAGACAGACACCGGGGGAATCTTTTACGACGCTCAGCAGAGTAAAAACGCTCAAAA
>OY744554.1:45294258-45296758 GCA_963556195.1 Sepiola atlantica
GAGCTGCTCCCTGTTTTTCAGGGTTGTTTCAAGAGCCGGAAGCAAGCAAGACACTTTCTAAGTCGGGGGGGGGGCAGGACTTATTTGTATTACAGTTCCTATATATATATACATATACATATATATACATATACATACATATACATATACATATACATATAAATATACATATACATACATATGCATATACATATACATACATATACATATATATATATACATATACATATATAAGAATACCCGTCCCAGGATGGGTAAAATCAATTCTCCAAGCAGAAGTTTTACACCACTTTTCTGCCCCCCCCCCTATAAAGATTAAAATCCAAATTTAATGCTACTAAACTTTATGTCTAGAATCCTTATTCTAATTGTGATCAAAATCCATTACAGGATATGGATTCTAAAAAAAAAATGTTTAAAATCTAAAACTTTAAGCTTAAGGCGTCTTAAGAAATTGAGGGAATCTGGCTAAATCTAATGACGATGGATCACATTTGATGCAAATCTGAAATATTTGAATTGTCAAAGATTTTAAAGAGTGTTTAGGGGTATGATATGGGGGACAATATTACAGGATATGGATTCTAAAAAAAAAAATGTTTAAAATTTAAAACTTTAAGCTTAAGGCGTCTTAAGAAATTGAGGGAATCTGGCTGAATCTAATGACGATGGATCACATTTGATGCAAATCTGAAATATTTGAATTGTCAAAGATTTTAAAGAGTGTTTAGGGGTATGATATGGGGGACAATATCCGATTTGAAAATTCGAATATTTCAGATAGATAGATTAATAGGTAGATAGATAAATAGATAGACGGTCTACAATCCTTATTCCAATTTTGATCAAAATCCATTATATGCTTTTGATTTGAGAACATGTCTACAATTTAAGGAGTCTTAAGAAGAAATTGAAATTTAGGGAATCTTGCTTGATTTGTATCTAATGACTACGGATCAAATTTAATGCAAATCTGAAATATTTGAATTTGCAAATGGAAGGTTGTGCCCATATTATGCCCCCTAAAACCCTTTATTTCAAAGAAACTTTGGTGCTTGTTGCTTAAAAGTCCGGAGAAAAGATTTCTTTGTCTTTTACTGTTTGAGAGGTAAATAAGGGGCAGTAACTCTTAATTGTAATTTTGAGCCAGATTTTATCTTTAATTTCTATCAAGCCTGATATTCTCTTAAATTGAAAGCATGGATCTGAACTTGTTCCAATTCGAAGACGTACTCTATTTTACTTCAGAAAAAGCAAAACAAAACCCTAACCTAACCCTAACCCAATAAATTCTTAAATTTTCCATTGCTGTATACTTTGTTGTTCATTTATTACTAATTGATTTTCTGTAAATTACGTTACATGTAATAACAACAGTTGATAAGAGTTACTGCCCTTTATTTACCTCTCAAACAGTAAAAGACAAAGAAATCTTTTTTTCGTACTTTTAAGCAACAAGAAACTTAAATTTGAATATTATTTATTGATTTATGTTAAAGTTTTCTTAAAAATCGAACGTATCTGAATTCTACCGAAGAGATTCCACCACCTTTGCATAAAACTAAATCAAACTAAATATAACCCACATTACGACCTTGTGTCGAACTAAAATGTTTAGTGTGGTAGTTAGTAAGACCCTTCCCAAATCTATCTAGGTACGAGCTGCTCACTGTTTTCAGGGTTGCTTCAAGAGCCGAAAACAAGCAAGTCAGTTGGGGAAAGGGGGACTATTGGGGGTAAAAAGAAAAAAAAAACTGGATTGGGTTCGTGGACATGGACGGTGTCTTCCAAGATAAGTGTCATTTTTTTTTTGGGGGGGGGGGGTCGGGTAGGGGACAAAAATAAAAAATATCAAATGCTATGCCAATGCGATATATTATTACTGCCGTTTGTTCATATGTTTACTATTTCAGTTTGAGGAAGGAATTCTGGACATATGTATGTTGATCCTGCGCCAAGGATTTTCGGAGATAGGTCAACAGATGAGTGACCCTGTCCGAGTGACCCGTGCCATTTCTCAGATGGTAAGTAACTGGTTATGCTTATTGAACTTTTAAGCTTTGAGAATTGAATCTGCATTTCAGGTTGCATTTGCTTCCCAACACGTCGATTGGCTAATTTGTTTGCACATGCGCATCGTCAGTTTTGTTAATATTGTCGGATGGATAACATCTCGAATCTCGGTTAGTGTTGGGACGATTAATAGGAATAGGAAGCGGGAATCGAAAAAAAAAAAAAAAAAAAAAAAATCGGAATTTTTGGGGGTATCGGAATCGGAAAAATTTGTGCCTATTTTCCGATTCCAAAAACGATTCTTTTAATTGACAAAAAAACAAAAAAACAAAAACAAAAAAAACGAAAACAATTTGTTTGTTTATTTTTGCTTGTTTGTTTTTTGGTGTTTAAAACTTAATTATCCATGGCTGGTACTAATTGATAAAATGATAAATATGTATTGATTTTAAACTACCAGTAAAACTAAAATCTATGGATCACCTCC
>OY744554.1:45309258-45311758 GCA_963556195.1 Sepiola atlantica
CAGAAGAGTGACACTTAAGACTGATTATTACATTGCGAATTACTTAAAAGACATCTACCAGGTCACGTCTGATGGAACGAGAGCATGCTACCCCCGTGGATTTTATATGATCCACGGGGGTAGGTTCCGTTCGAAATTCCGCGCAGATTCCCCAGTACGACAGAAAGATTCCCGAGTCCGACAGAGTACACATGTCGGATGTTACTTCGGCCGAAACGTTGTGAGAATAATTATTGGGGAATCTTTTACGACGCTCAGCAGAGTAAAAACGCTAAAAAAACAAATATACAATAAATAAAAGCAACTGTAGACTGTAAAAGTTATTTTCAAACTTGCCTGTGGCATTTGTTTGTATTTTTAGACCGTTACAACCGCGATTTATTAGAAATCAATAGTTTTGTCACAGGAACATGGGGGAAAAAAATGGCCGATTTGGGGGGGGGGGGCATTTGGTAAAAAACCACGTAAATCCGCCATATTGAATTTGTGAAAACCTTGGAAAAAAAAACAACTTTTTTTTACATCTAATAAAAAAACATTTATAATACGTAAAAATAAAAACAAATTACATAGGTAAGTAGAAAAATATCTATTCTCGTCGCAGGTCAACTTCACTTGTTGCAAATTTATGTTTTAAACCCGTTCTCGTTCTTTTTTGGACCCCGTTTGCGACTCTGCTGAGCGTCGTAAAAGATACCCAATTATTGTGTTGGATTCTGACATTTTGCTTGTTTCTTTCATGTTTAACAAAATGTTATTATAAAAAACAGAATCTTAACTGTTTTCTGTAACTATTGGGATTTAGTACACTTTGGGGATATATATATATATATATATATATATATATATATATATATATATATATATATGTGTGTGTGTGTGTGTGTGTGTGTGTAAAAAGAAAAGCCAAAAACTATGTGATTTATATATTCATCAACGTTTCGTCTTTATTAAAAGACTTCCTCAGGATGAAGAAAGCAATGTAGAAAAATCATACAGAATATTAATTTTGATCTTGAAAAAGTCTTTCAATAAAGATGAAACGTTGATGAATCACATAGTTTTTAGCTTCCCTTTTTTCATTTTACATTACGTCGGATCATTTTATCTCCACTTGTCTTCACACACACACACACACACACACACACACACACACACACACACACACACACACACACACACACACACACATACACACACACACATATATATAATTATTTATGATAAAATATTTTTCAATATTCACATACACATATGTTTCATCTTAAACTAAGACTCATCGGTGTGGCTAGATATAACTGTACGATCGATCGAACCCTGGACTAAAGTCACCTTTGACTTTTATCCGACGTCTTTGCTCCCACGAACACTAAAACAGCTATACAACAAAGTAAGGGAAATATTTCTATTATTCATGTCATGAATATAGGATTAGGGTTAGGATTAGGGTTAGGGTAGAGTGTAGGGTTAGGGTTAAGATTAGGGTAGAGTGTCGGGTTATGGTTAGGGTTAGGGTTAGGGTTATGGTTAGGATTAGGGGTAAGGGTTAGGGTTAGGATTAGGGTTAGGGTTAGGGTAGAGTGTCGGGTTAGGGTTAGGATTAGGTTACGGTTAGGGGTTAGGGTTACAGTTAGGGTTAGGATAAGGGATTAGGGTTAGGGGTTAGGATTAGGGTTAGGGGTTAGGGTTAGGATTAGGGGTTAAAATTAAGGTTAGGGTTAGGTGTTAGGGTTAGGGTTAGGGGTTACGGTTAGGGGTTAGGATTACGGTTAGGGTTAGGGTTAGGATTAGAGGTTAGGGTTAGGGTTAGGGTTAGGGTTAGGATTAGGGGTTAGGGTTAATGCTAGGGGTCAGGGTTATGGGTTACGGTTAGGATTAGGGTTAGGGTTAGGGGTTAGGTTTAGGAGTTAAAGTTAGGGGTTAGGTTTAGGGGTTAAAGTTAGGGGTAGGTTTAGGGGTTAGGGTTAGGGGTTAGGGTTAGGATTAGGATTAGGGTATGGGGTTAGGGTTAGGGTTAGGATTAGGGTTAGGGTAAGGATTAGTGGTTTGGGTTAGGGTTAGGATTAGGGTTAGGGTTAGGGTTAGGATTAGGGTTAGGATTAGGGTTAGGATTAGGGTTAGGATTAGGGTTAGGTTAGGGTTAGGGTTTGGGTTAGGATTAGGGTTAGGGTTAGGGTTTGGGTTAGGATTAGGGTTAGGTTTAGGGTTAGGATTAGGGGTTAAGGTTAGGGTTAGGGTTAAGAATAGGGTTAGGGTTAGGGTTAGGGTTAGGGTTAGAGTTATGGGTTACGGTTAGGGTTAGGGTTAGGGTTAGGATTAGGGTTAGGATTAGGGTTAGGGTTAGGGTTAGGATTAGGGTTAGGGTAAGGATTAGTGGTTTGGGTTAGGGTTAGGATTAGGGTTAGGATTAGGGTTAGGATTAGGGTTAGGATTAGGGTTAGGATTAGGGTTAGGATTAGGGTTAGGTTAGGGTTAGGGTTTGGGTTAGGATTAGGGTTAG
>OY744554.1:45316758-45319258 GCA_963556195.1 Sepiola atlantica
TTAAAATTTAATTTTATTTTATTTTATTTTTTTAAAAAATTTATTTTATTTTTTTTAATTTTTAATTAATTCTATTATTTTAAATTTTATTTTATTTTATTTTTTTACATTTTATTTTATTTTATTTTATTTTGTTTTTTTAAATTTTATTTTATTTTTATTTTTATTTCATTTTATTTTATTTTATTTCATTTTTAAAAATTTTATTTTATTTTTAAAATTTTATTTTATTTCATTTTTTTAAATTTTATTTTATTTTTTAAAATTTTATTTTATTTTTTAAATTTTATTTTATTTTATTTTATTTTTTTAAATTTTATTTTATTTTATTTTATTTTTTTAAATTTTATTTTATTTTATTTTATTTTATTTTACTTTTATTCACACCAAAGCAAGGCATATTGACACCGATGATGCGTGAGGGGCTACTGTGATAGGATCAGGATTTATAGGAAGAGGGGGGCAACGTGGGTAGAGAGTTGGTCAACAAGATTTTTGTTCACATTACATTTAAATCGCTGCATGTTTGTACGTAGTTTTGTTTGATTCCATTGCTTGGATCAAAATGGACGCCATTTTGAAAACGAGAGATGACAATACAATAATGTGATGTTTTTAAGTTCAAATACATTTTGAAAACTAAATTAATTTTAACAAACACCTACTCTACAACAAAGTGTATATAAATGTATCCCTTAATAGACTTCAAAAACGACCTATGCTAGAAATTTCATTTCTTTGATCAATCATAACTCAAAAACCAATAAACCAAATTAGTTAAAACTTTGCACAACATTTTCATTTGATAGGTTCTATAAGTGTGTAGAATTTCAGTATCATTAGTCAAGGCAACCCAGAGATCCAGAAAGGTCAGGAGTGATTTTGTGTTATCTGTGTGTACGTACGTACGTGTGTGCCACCCTGTATCTCATCAACTATTTGATGGATTCAGCTGATTTTTGCCAGAGATAGAGGTTCTAGGGTCTAGTTGATGGCATTTTAATTTCAGTTTACCATAATTCAAAAAAACCTTAACAATGACCATTGTATTGAGATATAGCCTTTACAAAAGTAGTGACATTCCATGAAAAATGCCAGTATACTGAAATCATATGCCCTTAATAGGATTAAGATGAAAATTCATATACACTAAATGTACAAAAGCAAGGAAATTCCCAAATTTTTACACTTTTATTGTCATTAAGGGTATGACTACATATCAACCAAACCATTTCATTATCACATTGCTACAGTATAAATCTCTATGCATGAGTGGATGAAGTGTGTGAGGTGCGCTGAAGAAAAATTCCTACCAGTAAAATACATAGCCCTGTTGTGCTCGCATACCCTTAATGACAATAAAAGTGTAAACATTTGGGAATTTCCTTGCTTTTGTACATTTAGTGTATATGAATTTTCATCTTAACCCTATTAAGGGCATATGATTTCAGTATACTGGCATTTTTCATGGAATCTATATATACTCGTGGTTTTCGAAGTATTTCTCCGTAGTAGTTTTATTTTTTATTTTTTTAAATCACTTCTGGTTATCTCTCTTAGATTGTGAAGCCATTTTATTGTTTCGTACTGAGTTATTTCTTTTGAAGTAAAATCGACTATTTGCGTGCGTGTGTGCATTTCGAATCAAGTAAAAATATTTATATGACGTTCTAAAATAGAAGAATAAGTTTCTTGGCTCTTTCGATTTTCCCTGGCCAATCTAGTTCATTAACAAAATTCTAGATATGAAAAACATTTGAAGTGCAACGAGGTGTGAAGTTTGGTTTTATTTATCTTCCTCCCACGGCGGTAAGATGTGACACAAGGTCGGGAAAGTGGGATTTGAAAACGAAAAACCAGCGCCTGAGAAGGTGAGCACTCTGGTCTACAAAAAATGCTTGGGCAGCCCCGTCGGTATTCCCCGGTAGGGGCGCCTCAGGCAGTAAGCAATAAACTTACTCCTCCCCAAAGAGGGGAGGCAAAGCCTGGGAGGATGGACCTCCTAGAACTGCAAAGAACAAACCCACAAACCTGCGGAATCAAAGCCCGAAAGCCAAGACGGTACCGGTCTATGGGGTGTAGTATCTATCGGAACAGATACTACACTGTGATCCCAGCCAAAAGGCCAAGAAGCTCTGTTCTATTTATCTTCCTCCCACAAGGTAAGATGTGACACAAGGTAGGGAAAGTGGGATTTGAAAAGCCAGCGCCCGAGAAGGTGAGCACTCTGGTCTACAAAAAATGCCTGGGCAGCCCCGTCGGTATTCCCCGGTATGGGCGCCTCAGGCAGTAAGCAATAAACTTACTCCTCCCCAAAGTCTGGGAGGGTGGACCTCCTAGAACTGCACAGGACAACCCCACAGAACAAGATCCATCGGTACAGATACTACACTTTGATCCCAGCCAAAAGGCAAAGAAGCTCTGTGTGAAGGTTGATAACGCAGTACGGACATAAAATTGCCTTAGCGTATAATTATATAGATCTATAGCATATATGAAT
>OY744554.1:45324258-45331758 GCA_963556195.1 Sepiola atlantica
TTCTCTCTCTGTCTCCCCCTCTCACTCTGTCTCTCCCTTTTTATCTCTCCGTCTCTCCCCTTTTCCCCCTCTCTCTCTGCATCTCACTCTTTCTCTCTCTCTGTCTCTCCATCTTTCTCTCTCTTTCTCTCTCTCTCTTTCTCTCTCTTTCTCTTACTGTCTCCCCCTCTCTCTCTCCCATTTCTCTCTCTCTCTGTCTCTCTTTCTTTTTCTCTCTCCCCCTTTCTCTCTCTCCCCCTTTCTCTCTCTGTCTCTTTCTTTCTCTATCTGTCTCCCCCTCTGTCTCTTTCTCTGTCTCTCCTTCATTCTCACTCTGACACAAGCGTTTTGATTTGCTTTTCAACATAAATTCGACCAATCGCTGCGTTTGTTACAATGTCGATAAGAATATGTTCCCATTTCTATATGAGTGGCGGTAGTAGTCCAGTTTCTTTAAAAGCAAATCTCCTCTTACTATGTCTGTAATATCACTAATAAAAAATGTTGCCGGATTAAATATTAAAATAGGATAATCGATTCGAAATGCACATTTAAAAAAAACATAGTCGGAACAGAATTAAATATTGAAGTTGTAAGTCGTAAGCTATTAATCGCAAAATAATGCTGGCTTTACTTTATATGTAAGATGAATTTATTTCATTTTGAAAACAGGATATGGAGTTTCACATGGAGGCCCGTGAAAATATTATGATCGGTCACAAGTTCAATGTGACCCTCCTCGCTCGTAATCTGAGTCTGGAGCATCGTTCTCTTAAGACATCGTTCTATTGTAAAATCGTGAATCACTATGGAGATACGGTCGGCATGTCTCGGGAATTGCACGTTGGAACTGAACATAAGGCAAAAGAAGGTAAGTTGTTTTTTTTTATTGTTCACTATGCTAATTCCCGTTCCGCACATTTTTGCTTTTTAAAAGTTATAAGTGTGAAAATGTCTCCATTTTACCAATCTTCTTCTTCTTCTTCTTCTTCTTCTTTTCTTCTTCTTCTTCTTCTTCTTCTTCTTCTTCTTCTTCTTCTTCTTCTATTTTTCTTCTTCTTCTTCTTCTTCTTCTTCTTCTTAATCTTATTATTATTATTATTATTATTATTATTATTATTATTTTATTACTATTCTTCTTATTATTATTTACTCACTAGGAGTTATCACACTGGTCATCGTCAGTGGTCGCCCACTGCCGACAACCTGTGGTATTCCCTGGAGTCCGAGTGACAACAAGTCTCCTCAGGCCTCCAGTATGCTCCACCTCTTTTCGTTCATCACCGCTGATGACCTTGCGGTAATCGCAACAGCCACCTACCAACGATTTCCCGCTGATAAGGGCCATCGGTCCCCTCTGGGGCCCAAATGGCAACAAGCCTTCCCAAGGTCCCAGAGCTGTCCGCGCTCTTCCAGTGGAGGTCTGGTTTGCGCTTTCCCTCCTCGACCCTCTGTCCATAATTTTTGTGGCGTCAGCCTATGCTTGCGCCTCATTCGTGCGGTTGTATTTTCCCCGGTTCTGTTGTTTTGTGCTTCCATGTGTTTGTTCTCCATTCGTTGCTTATGTGGGTTGGTTTCCGCATTCGAGGACATTTCTCAGGATTGTAGCTGTTTTGATCATTACTGTCCTTTGTATTACTATTATTATTATTATTATTATTATTATTATTATTATTATTATTATTATTATTATTATTATTACTGTTCTTCTTTTTCTTTTTCTTCTTTTTCTTCTTCTCTCTTATTATTTTTATTACTATTACTATTATTATTATTTTATTATTATTATTATTCTTATTCTTATTCTTCTTCTTCTTATTATTATTACTATTACTATTACTATTATTATTATTATTATTATTAATACTTTTTCTTCTAATTTAATTCTAATTTACTCTTTACTACTATTTTATTATTGCGATAAATAATAATAATAATAATAATAATAATAATAATGATGATAATAATGATGATAATAATAATAATAATAATAATAATAGAATACTACTACTTCATAATAATACCTTCTACTTAATAATAGTACTTTCTAAAATTCTCAGTACAACTTTAACTTAGTGTTAGATTATTTTTATTAAATACTTTATATGTAGAAAGTCACGGAAAATGTTTATCGACTTGAAAATCGGTGTAATAATGATATTAGCGTGAGACAACAGTAACGGTGAATAGCGAGGTCTGCGATAAGTAGAATCACTTGAATATAAGAATAAAACAAATTGAGATTATATTTTTTTAAAGCGATTACGTAAAAACTACTTGTAAAAATTGGCGGAAAGAAGAAAAGAAAAGAAAACAAAAAACAATTATTTTAGAATTTAGAGAGATTACGTAAAAACTACTTGTAAAAATTGGCGGAAAAAAGAAAAGAAAAGAAAACAAAAAAAACAATCATTTTAGAATTTAGAGAGGGCGATCAGTTTCACATATAAATTTTACGTAAAATGATTCCCCATTTCCGGACCATTCTAGCGTTTTAGGGCAGTTAACTTTTTTTTGTTGCTATGGGTTGAAAAATAAGTTGCGATTTTGGAAGGGAGTATTCTAATTTATTAGGCGATTACGTCTGGTTTTACGACCTTACCACTCGGACTTAGGTTAGTGGTAAAAATATTTGGTTAACTGGGCTAAAAATCGAAAATGGCCCGGAAACGGGGGATCATTTTACGCCAAACTTATATACGAACTGATGACCCATTCTAAATGGGGGGGGGGGGAGGGTCAGCGGAGGGGGAGGGGGGTAATCTACAAATCTACCATTTTTTTCGAACTTAAAAAGAAGAGTTCTGAGTAAATACTTATTTTACTCACGTAAATTATTTAAAGTCAAATGGGCTTCGACACTATTCTCTCCCCACATCCACGCTTCGATTTTCCACAAAAATAAATAAATACATACATAAATTAAAAAAATAAATAAATCAGTAACTGTGAAGAGGTAGTCGGAAAGGGAGATAACCGAATACCATTTTCCTATTTCTGAAACTACAACTTTGACATGGACGCCATTTTTCTACAAGTAAAAGACAATTTAACGTGTCTCACAAATGAAGGAAGACAACTGTGTCACGTCTCACTGATTTCGCGGTGGTGGCCATTTTAAGGGGTCAAAAAAAAAATGAGGAATGCGTTTGCAGCGAAGGTCCAGGAAAGTCTTTCATGAGACCAAAACGTCTGAAGTCTTCGCTGGACCCTCGCTGCAAAAGCCGAAACAGCCGAGTCGTTGAGTTGATCAGAGAAGGAAAAAGGACGCCGAAACGTTGGCACCACAGACAGACCAGTGACGAAGAGGGAAATATTACTATTATATATAAAGCAAAGTTGTCTGGATGTGTGTATGTATGTATGTATGTGTGTGTGATTATCGCGACATCACAGTTAAACAAACAGTTTGGTCAACTCTGATGATGGTCTTTTATTCCGAAAAATTTTAGATTCAAAAGAAATAATAATAATAATGGCGAATGGGCATAACAGGTAGGAACGCTGGCTTCCGGTGGAAAAGGGTTGAAGAAAGTGTCTACGGATGCCCGAAAGTGATACAACAATTTTTTTTTTTATTCATATTAATTTCAGACTTTTCTTTTTTTCATATTAATTTCAGACTTTTCTTTTTTTGTCATATTAATTTCAGACTTTTCTTTCATCATAATCTAATAATTAACATAATACAGACTATTTTAAAAATAATTTATTTGTTTTTATTTGATTGTTTTCAAAACATTTTTTGGGGAATAATAGTGAAAAACTTTTTTCTTGGAAATGGAGTAACTTCCGGAATCAAACTTTTTTTCTTAGAAATGGAAATGTCCTAACCCTAACCCTAAACCCTAACCCCGAACCCTAACCTTAACCCTAAACCCGAACCCTAAACCCGAACCCTAAACCCTAACCCCTTAACCAATCAAATAAATTATTTTTCAAATAGTCTGTATTATGTTAATTATTAGAATATGATGAAAGAAAAGTCTGAAATTAATATGAAAAAAAGAAAAGTCTGAAATTAATATGAATAAAAAAATGTATCACTTTCAGGCATCCGTAGACACTTTCTTCAAGCTTTTTCCACCGGAAGCCAGCGTTCCTACCTGTTATGCGCATTTGCCATAATAATAAAAATGGCTTCTAGACGTTGCTAATCTTTCTCGCTGTTCTGGTTTCTACTACATTGCAAACAGCTTTATTAAATAATTATATAAAATGTCATCTAGATTTTTCGAAATAACCGAATCTTTCTTGTTTTCTTTTGCATGTTGTGTTTTTTTTCTCTAAAAACACAGGAAAACCAATCAGCATGCAGATCATACCGGAAGATTACATGGGTTTCCTCGACCGGGTCGACTCGCACCTGGCAATGAAGATTTCCGTTTACACCCGTGTCCTGCAGACTGACCAGGTCTTCATGTACACGGAAAGCTTCCAAATGGACTGGCCCACTCTTCATGTCGACGTAAGTGCCCCTTTTGAAAACAACTTTCAACCATCAAGAGTATAGTTTCATTCAGGTTTTGAATTTCGTCTAGCTGAACGGATGAGGCTTAAAACGACGGAACAGTTGTCTGCGGATTATATTTTATATTTATATACACCCTCTATCGGTTGAGTGCTCTGGTGATAGGTCGCGAATTTCAGCCACATTGATGAGTCGTATAACAACGAAACACGTGTCCGTGGATAATTATATTTTAATATATTAAATTTTATAATTAGATTTTAATATATTAGATTTTATATATATATATATAGATACATATATATATATATATATATATATATATATATGTATATATATATATATATATATATATATATATATATATATATATATATATATATATATATATATATTGAGAGACATTGAATAACCCCCATGCCTACTTTTACAATTTATATTTATATATATGGCCTCCTCTTCCCTCTCTGTCACAAATTATGTAATTCCCCCCTCACTACATAATTATAGATTAAATATGCTTCAAATTCCCCCCTTTGTCTAAATATGTATTAAATAGGTTGTTATTCCCTCTCTAATTATATTTGAATTGTCGAGTGTGAATTTCTCCTTTTTTTCAGTTTCAAAAAAGTAATCATCTAAATTGGATGCTTTACAATACCACAAGGTTGAAATAAATTATTGCATCGATGATTATGTAATTTCTTGTTACTACATTAAATTTTTAATATATATATATATATATATATATATATATATATATATATATATATATATATATATATATATATATATACATATATGGGAAATGAAAAAGGAAAAACCAAGAGATATTTGTTTTTTATATATTCATCAACGTTTCGTCTTTATTTGTAAGACTTCCTCAGGATGATAATTTTAAGAAAAATGTCATGCAAGTACATCGAAATATTGGGTTGACATGATGGGTTGATGAGAAAAAGTAGTAGCCGTGGTTGCTGACAGCGCTGGACCTAGGTCCGGGCTGAGAGAAGTCAGTCAGTGAAATGAATGTGGATGGCTGTGAGTGAAAAAGGGGAGGGGTGGGAGTGTTAGTGAATTTGTCTTAGGGTGGGAGAGAGGGGAGGGGGTGCTGAGGGTTTTCTTTCATTTCCCATGCCAGTGTCGCAGATTTTATACATGTCTGTGTAAACAATAAAAAAATAATCATATATATATATATATATATATATATATATATATATATATATATATGTGTGTGTGTGTGTGTGTGTGTGAATTGTGCGTATTTAGGCAGCATTTTCTCATTTATGCAAACATTGTTACAAATAACAGAATTTGTCCGCTTAATTATATCTTTTTTATTTTTGTCATTTTTCTAATGGTCTTTTTGTATAACAAAAAATTAATAAATGTTCTATAGGTATCACGAACATTTTCGATTCTTCGTCGAATAATCTTCAGGTGTCAAAAGTAAATTAACAAAAAAAGCTTGAGAAAGAAGAGAATTTTTTAAAAGACAGGGAAGAAACGCGCAGATAGCGTTTTGGCATTGTTCCAGGAAAGACGTTGACAATTTAAATTCAGCGACTCCGGAGTGGCATCACATAATACAATCGCATTACTTTAAGCATTTTAAAATGTCGCCACTGGTTTCATACGTGATTTTATTATCAAGGAAGGCGCGAGAGCGCTCTATCTCTTAATAGATTCACGAATGGCCTATGCTAGAAATCTCATTTCTTTGATCAGTCATAACTCAAAATCCAATAAACTAAATTAGTTAAAACTTTGCACAAAATTTTCATTTGATAGGTTCTATAAGTGTATAGAATTTCAGCATCATTAGTCAAGGCAACCCAGAGATCCAGAAAGTTCAATCATGAAATCATGTTATCTGTGTGTACGTACGTACGTATGTGCCACCCTGTATCTCATTAACTATTTGATGGATTCAGCTGATTTTTGGCAGATAGAGGTTCTGGGATCTAGTTGATGCCATTTTAATTTCAGTTTACCATATACCTTTGTTTTCCAGACAATTCCAAAAAAAACTTAAAAATGGCCAGTATTTATACACTTTATTCTATATCTTATCGACAATTTGATGGATTCAGCTGATTTTTGTCAAAGATAGAGGTTCTAGTGTCTAGTTGATAGCATTTTAATTTCAGTTCAGCATATACCTTGATTAGTCAAACTACCAACTATATCAGTTATGAGAAGGCATTGTATTGAGGCATAGCCTTTACAAAAGTAGTGACATTCCATGACAAATGCCAGTATATTGGGAATTTCCTTGCTTTTGTACATTTAGTGTATATGAATTTTCATCTTAACCCTATTAAGGGCATATGATTTCAGTATACTGGCAATTTTTCATGGAATTTTATTATTATATAAGGGTTTATACATTCCAAAACCAATTAAAAAATTAAAATTACTGGAAGTTATCTACATAAAAACACAACAGCCTACAATTAATAACATCTAATATGAAACCAGTGGTAATATTTTGAAATGCTTCACGTAATGCGATTTTGTTATGTGATGACACCCAGCGTCGTTGAATTTAAATCGCCAACGACGTTTCTGAAACAATGCAAAAAACGTTCTATGCGCGTTTCTCTGCTGTCTTTTAAAAAATTCTCTTCTTTCTCCAGCTTTTTAAAATTAAACAAACGCATTCTGTTATTCTTAACAAGGTTTGCATATATATATATATATATATATATATATATATATATATATATATATATATATATATATATATATATATAATAGTTTCATTTATACAAACATTTGGCTACACACCAGGACACGTTTCAACCGGAGCTCTTATAAAGCACGTATCTTCAGGGCGAGAAAAAAAAATAAACGTCTGTTTTTATTATATTTCTGAATTTTTGATAATTTGTATAATTTTTTGACTAGATTTCTCATCTTGAGAGATAGAGAGAAAGAGAGAGAGAGAGAAAGAGAAAGAGAGAGAGAAAGAGAGAGATAGAGAGAGAAAGAGAGAGATAGAGAGAGATAGAAAGAGAAAGAGATAGAGAGAAAGAGAGAGAGAG
>OY744554.1:45339258-45364258 GCA_963556195.1 Sepiola atlantica
AGTCAATCGCCCACTACAAAATAATTGCTGAGTATAAACTACTAAGCCAAAGCATAAATGAAAGATCAAATAACTAAAATATATAACAGAAACTCGATTAAAAACATTATATCATAATCACGAAAAGAACATTTAAGTACATAAAAAAACAGATATATATATAAAAAAACACCATTATTGAAACATTTGTGAGAACTTAAGGATGCGGATATTTAAATAGTGTAGTTTCCGTTTCGGCGAGTAATGTTGAAGTTTAAAGATGTAAAAAAGCAACTTAATCCTAGAAGTTAAAGGGACCATAATTCCATGTTTAAATATATATATATATATATATATATATATATATATATATATATATATATTCAGTCACAGAAACTAGGTACTCGTGAATTCTGGGAAATCTACAATAGTGTGATAAATAGCTTTGGGGTATTACCTTGTTAAAATCATTGATACACAATGAAAACTGTCTTCGTCAGAACCTGGACTAAATTCTCTTCTTTTTAACCAAATCTGTAAACATTTTGAAAACTTAACAATGTCAGACGGTCTCCAGAATGGAAAATATTATGGTTAAGTATATTTTTAGATGATCAGTGCGAAACATTTTAAAATGTAAAACATTACTTAAATATAGAAGTGAACAAAAAAATTAACTTTCGTCGATACATAATTAATTATGTATATTGTATTTCAAAAAACTAATAAGCGTTTACTTTGGCTGGCTCTACTATAATGTATCGGTTAGGGTTAGGGTTAGTGTTAGTGTTAGGGTTAGGGTTAGTGTTAGTGTTAGTGTTAGTGTTAGGGTTAGTGTTAGTGTTAGGGTTAGTGTTAGGGGTAGTGTTAGTGTTAGGGTTAGGGTTAGTGTTAGTGTTAGGGTTAATGTTAGGGTTAGGTTAGTGCTAGCTTAGATTAAGGGTTAGTGTTAGGGTTAGTGTAAGGGTAAGGGTTAGTGTTAGGGTAAGGGTTAGTGTTAGGGTTAATGTTAGGGCTAGGGTTAGTGTTAGGGTTAGGGTTAGGGTTAGGGTTAGTGTTAGGGTAAGGGTTAGTGTTAGTGTTAGTGTTAGTGTTAGGGTTAGTGTTAGGGTTAGGGTTAGTGTTAGGGTTAGTGTTAGTGTTAGAGTTAGTGTTAAGGTTAGTGTTAGTGTTAGGGTTAAGGTAAGGGTTATTATTAGGGTTAGTGTTAGTGTTAGTGTTAGGGTTAGGGTTAGTGTTAGGGTTAGTGTTAGTGTTAGGGTTAGTGTTAAGGTTAGTGTTAGTGTTAGTGTTAGGGTTAAGGTAAGGGTTATTATTAGGGTTAGTGTTAGTGTTAGTGTTAGTGTTAGGGTTAGGGTTAGTGTTAGGGTTAGGGTTAGGGTTAGTGTTAGGATTAGTGTTAGTGTTAGGGTAAGGGATAGTGTTATGGTTAATGTTAGGGCTAGGGTTAGTGTTAGGGTTAGTGTTCGGGTTAGTGTTAGGGTTAGTGTTAGTGTTCGGGTTAGTGCTAGTGTTAGGGTTAGTGTTAGGGTTAGTGTTAGTGTTCGGGTTAGTGTTAGGGTTAGGATTAGGGTTAGTGTTAGTGTTAGGGTTAGGGTTAGTGTTAGGTTTAAGGTTAAGGTTTGGGTTAGGGTTAGGGTTAGGGTTAAGGTTAGGGTTAGTGTTAGGGTTAGTGTTTGGGTTAGTGTTAGTACATCATTTCAGATTGAAAACACTTCTGAGATTTGTCTGTGTTTTTATTTTATTAAAAAAATGGTTAAATATTCGCTTTTCATTCAAACAAGGCAGCCATTTTTACATCACTCCAGTCCACCAGATAAAACTTCCAAAAAGTTTGTTTCAATTCTTTCTTCAGTCTCTCTGTTTCCGCGTCTAAAGTTTCAATATTTTGACAGAAAAAGTTCACGGACATGATCTATAATGGAAACGTTTCAATCTAGGTCGTCCTTTTTTTTTTTACTCAATTAGAAGTGGAATCGGCAAACAAAAGTTTAAGCAAAAAAAGGAAGAAAAAATTCGTGAGTTGAAGCCAGCGAAGAGGTAGTAAGGATGTGATAAAGTCAAGAACCCTAATTGGTTGGAGATTGCAGTCGACACGGCCTAACTATAAAAACGATCCGAGAATGTAAATCTATGTATAATGCTAATAATGTAAATCTTAAATCTCATATATGTTTAAATTAGATACAAAATGTAAATTAGATACAAAATGTGTAAATTAGATACAAAAAACAATGAACAGTTGACACAGCTTAACTATAAAAACGATTCGAGAATGTAAATCTATATATAATACTAATAATATAAATCTTAAATCTCATATATGTGTAAATTGATACAAAATGTAAATTAGATACAAAATGTGTAAATTAGATGCAAAAAACAATGAAAAGTCGACACGGCTTAACTATAAAAACGATCCGAGAATGTAAATCTATATATAATACTAATAATATAAATCTTAAGTATCATATGTGTGTAAATTAGATACAAAAAACAATGAACAAAAGAACACAAAAGCCCGTGACGTCACAGAGCCCCTATGTGCAGGTGCACCTTGACCCTTGACCTGAGGTCTCGTCAACGTGGTGGCCCTGTCAACGTTTGTGAGCTCCAACTGTGAGAACCAGTTTATTTTGCACTCGACTGTACGGGTCCACCCGCGCTAAATCGCGCAAGCCAAACCAAACGATCCCCCCATACATACGTCCATTTCAACATGCGTCCGGCCCCACAGGGCCATTATCCAACACTTTCTGCTGATAACTATATTTCAAATACGTGACGGGATTGGGACCCTAATCCCCTTCAAAGTGAATCCATCAATCCACTGCCGGAAACACCTTTGGAAGTCTTCTTTTGGAATGGTGATCATCTCCGCCGTCGCGTTAGATTCAGCAGGTGTTTGGAGAAGATTGGATGGGTGTAATACAAATTAAGGAGTGGTTCAACCGATTCAAAAATGGCCGCACATCAGAGAGTGACCAGCGTTCTAGCAGGCCCCTAAACTGCTCGGAGTGCAGCTGTTGTTTAATAGCCTCGTATATGAGTTTAAATGCCCATTGGGAGACTGTACCTCTGACAGTGAAAAAAACATATATGTTGGCTTGACTACTACAACTTTGCCGAGGAGGTGAACAATGCATTTATCCCTAGCAGCCCCATAGCTCACCATCTTACTAATCACTATTCCTGCCCCCGTTCACAATTTCGAAAACTCTTAGTAGAAAACAATATAATATAAGAACATACCAATAATAAACTAAAATTGTATATATTAAAAGCCTTATACATAAAAAAACCCAAAACAGCCATTAACAGAATTAATTTTAACACTAGTGATAACATTCTAAAATGTTTATAATTCTAACTTTAGTTTCGTATTAATAATATAATTCCCGCCCAAATTGATACTAATCTCATTGATGGGCATGAAAGTACTTGAGAAACCTAAAGTTATGGCAGATTCATCGACCAATTTCCCACCGAAGCAAAGACCCTGATTCGGCGAATGGAAAGAATCCATATATATATATATATATATATATATATATATATATATATATATATATATATATATATATATATATATATATATATATATATATATATATATATATATATACAGGGTGTCCCAAAATAATGTATACATCGTTTGAATCGTTATAACTCGTTCAATTTACCGAGTTTGATTTGCAAACAAAATTGATAAAAGAGTAGAACAGTAAGATACACATTTAAAAATACTGAAAGTAAAATTAACAAAAACATAGAAAATTAACTTTTAATAAACGTAAAGGCTACAATGTTTAAAGCAAGAAACCTGAAGTAATTGCAAACAAATGGGAGTAGTAATTGTAGTAGAATGTGCTCAAATACCGGAGTAAATGTCGCAGGACGTTTGTAGGTACAATTCTTCACGTCTTCACTATATGGGAAGTGTATTGAGCAGAACGGGTTGGGGTTAGAATGAGGGTTCATTTTATGAACATTCTGAAATTACCCTAAGTAGCCTTTATCTTTGTTAAAAGTTAATTTTCTATGTTTTTGTTAATTTTACTGTCAGTATTTTTAAATGAATATTCTTACTCAATCTTGTTTATCAATCTTGCAAATAAAAATCAGTAAATTGAACGAGTTATAACAATTCAAAGGGTGTATACATTATTTTGGGACACCCTGTATATATATATATTGTGTGTGTGTGTGTGTATTTAAAAGTAACAACATCACATATAAAACCAGCGGTAACATTTTAAAATAATTAACATAATGCGATTTTGTTCTGTGATGCCATCTAGCGTTGCTGAATTAAAATCGTCAACGACTTCCGGGAACAATGCGAAAAACGTTCTCTGCGCGTTTCTCCGCCGTCTTTTAAAAAGATTCTCTTCTTTCTCCAGCTTTTTTGTTCATTTGCTTTTGACACCTGATGATGATTCGACGAAGAATCGAAAACGTTCGTGAAAAACTGTGAAACCTATGGAACATTTATTGATTTTTTTGATTTTAATACAAAAAAGACCATGAGAAAAATTGAAAAAATAAAAAAGGTATAATTAAACAGACGAATTGTGTTATTTTTTTTAACAATGTTTGTATAAATACATAAGAATATATATATATATATATATATATATATATATATGTGTGTGTGTGTGTGTGTGTGCGTGTGTGTGTGTGTGTGTGACCTCAACTATTGCAACGCCACATTGTGTATTGTCGGTAGTTGAAACCCTTATTCCAAACATTTAATTTCTGTGATGATCTGCCAAGCAAGTACGTGCTTGGTAGTGAAACACGTGTAGGAAAAAAACATTTAATTTGGATAACTAATATTTGTAAGTAAAAATATTTAATGGTGATCATTGGTGTCCTGAAAGGAATGCTTTGGTAAGCCTTCATAAAATCGCATATAAATGCTCTGTACTCTGTAATCGAGTATCATCGAGCTTGTTTTTATTGGCACAACCCCGCTCTTCACTGAATGATCTATTTTATAAGTGAAAAATCTATATATATATATATATATATATATATATATATATATATATATATATATATATATACATATATCTATATATCTATATATATATATATATATATATATATATATATATATATATATATACAAATACAATTCAAAATGAGGTGTAACGATACGCGTCAATTAAATATACGGAGTAATTGTTACGTAGTACCCAATTAGATATACCTTGGTCGGATCTCTTCATCGTTGATAGCTCTGCCGTGGGTTTCTCTTTCGTTCGTCTAGTGGCCTTCTATTTGCTGGCGTGGAGCATCGGTCACCTGAAACTGAAAACTCTCCCCACAGGAAAGAAATATAACGAGCACTTTCTCTGTCTGTCTGTCTGTCTGTCTGTCTGTCTGTCTGTCTGTCTGTCTGTCTGTCTGTCCGTCCTGGGGAATTTTTGTAAACAAAGGGGAGAGGGAGGGGGGTCGTCGTGTAATTAACATTTCATTAATTAAGCTTTTCGACTAAGCGTTCATAATATTTGTATACCTGTAGAATTAGGAAACTATTATTAATCAATTAAATTTACATTAGATAACATTAAATAACATTATTATTATTAGATGAGAGAAGAACGAAATTTCAAGACGAGGCTGCGATTGGAAATGAAAACGTGGCAAGAATCTTACTTAAATTCATAGATTTCAACAGCCTTATATACCGTTAATAAACGTCGATAATTTCTGAGAGTCGTGAACGATTTAGTATTGCTGTGACATCTGGGCTGGTGCACCATCCACTAGTCTCTCCCTCTTAGACAAGGTCCAAAAAAGAGTACGGCTAATTTCTATCTTCTTCTAGATGGGTCGAGATGTCGATCTTCTGTCTCATTTTTAGAGACGCAGTCCTAAATTATTCGGCTACATCTTTGGACAATTTCTGTCGCCTCGAGCTGGTCGTTTGCACGTCCTTCTGCCTCGACTTCCATGACGAACACATTTTACGATTCCAGCTTTCGACAACAAGAAGTGAAGTCACAGTCCTTTGTCCTGTCATACAGATCATAACCAGAGCTGGCCTGACCTTTATTGAACCTCATCTTTTAAAGTCGCCAGGTTTCATCAGTCTGTTACTCACTCTGGGAAACGAATCTATTTGTCCCAAAATGGATGTCATTCCGAACTTCACTTAACTCGAACAAAGTTCACCCCTCTCACAATCAAAACTAGTGGGCCCACACGTTTTTAGGCTTACAGGGCCCCTCATAATGAGGTACAACAATACACTACTAGTTGGGACTTCAGAGTTAATTTATTTAAAAGGCCAATTACGATATAAATTAATATATATATATATCATATAAATAAATTAATACTTAATTATCTACGTTTATTAATTTAATTATTGTAATTAATTTAATTAAATTATTTATTTAACTTTTTACTTAATTAATTTTTAATTAAAATTTTTTTTTATTTAATTAATTTTTTATTTACTTTAATTATTTAATTATTTATTTATTTAATTAATTTAATTAATTTATATATAAATCATATATAAATCATATAAATAAATTAATATTTAATTAATCTACGTTTATTAATCTAATTATTGTAATTAATCATTGTATTAATTATTTATTGATTTATTTATTTAATTTAATTATTTAATTAATTTTTAATTTAATTATTTTTTAATTTTTTTATTTTTATTTAATTAATATTTTAATTACTTTAATTATTTATTTATTTAATTAATATAAATTATTCATTTATTAATTAATTTTTAATTTAATTAATTTTTTTATTTTAATTTTAATTTTTATTTAATTAATATTTTAATTACTTTAATTATTTAATTATTTATTTATTTAATTAATATTATTTATTCATTTATTAATTAATTATTGTAACTAATTATTGTCTTAATCTAATAAATTAATACTTAATTAATCTAATTAATTAATTAAAATATTAATAAATTAATACAAATAAATTATATAAAGGCCAATTACGATCCCTGTAAATTAATATGCTTTGCTTAACTCGTTTCCTAATTAATACATTGGTAAATAATTAATAAAAATTAATTAAAACGACAGATCTATCAGACTTTGTTGATGTTCGTATGGCACGTGTTAGCATGATAAAAAGAGCCAAAATTATATTAAGAAATGTCGTCAGAAATCGTGGAAAATTTTTTTGTTTTCTAATATAAAAAAAAAAAAGTAGAATAAAAAAAAATATAAATAAATAAAATAAAAATCCTTTACGGGTAGTTGTAATTCCTGTTGCAGTTATTAAAAAGCCTGGATGCTTCGGGAGAGAGAACGTGGCAGCATTGGGAAAGATCCCCCTGCATGACAACCGGAAGATGTATTGCCTCACTTAGCGGAGAACCGTAATATATTCGTAGTAATGGCGCCGCACATAGATTCAAAGAGGGGGGGGGGGGTCATCAAGACAGAGATGATTGGGAGTTCATTTACTAAACTCTTCCGTTATCAACTCCTAATAAAGGCTTTTCAAAATCATTATTTTAATTTTTTTTATAACACCAAAATTATTTCTGATAACAAAACTTTTAAACTAAAAAAGAAATAAAAATTTGTTTCACTGAATCATTTCTATGACGCCATCTTGTTCATGGAGAGTAGAAAGCGACTAACTTGGGTTTACTTTCGGCAGCCTCGTAACTCTGGTTTCCCTTTTTTAGTTCTCACATTCCATGAGCAATGTTTCTGACAAAAGGGGAAAGAATTGCTGTTTTTGTGTCGGAATCTATCCATCTACCACTTGGTTTTTGACCTTGAAGTAGTATTTTTTTTTTTTTTTAATTTTTATTTATTTATTTTATTAATTTAAAAAAAAAAAAATTTTTTTAATTTATTTAATTTATTTATTTTTTTATTTTTATTTATTTTATTAATTTTTTTTTAAATTTTTATTTTTTTTATTTGTATTTTTTTTAAATTTATTTATTTATTTTATTTATTTATTTTTTTTTTTTAGCTTACAAATGTATTTTCTTTTTATTTCTTTATACGGTTTGTCTGGAAGAGAAGCTGTATGTTGATTATTTCCTACTTGCCTGTGCAACAATGGAAGAAGACCTACGTGTTAGGTTTGAGACTTGGAAGAATCCTATGGAAAGTAAAGGTCTGAGAGTGAATGTTACCAAGACAAAAGTGATGATCAGTGACTGGAACAGTTGCGAGTGTGATTGCAAGAGTTAGGAGTGGATGGAATAAGTTCAGGGAACATCTGCGATTGCAAACCAGTAAAACATTATTACTCACTGTTGACCAAGAGAAGAGTCTATCAGACTTGTGTATGCGATGTGATGTATGGAAATGAAGTCTGACCAGTGAGGATTGAGGACATGCGTTGCATGGGGAGAAATTATATTAGAACAAGCTGAACGAGCTTATATCCAACAACAAATAAATCGAACTCCAACAACGATCTGTGGATATAAGGGTTAGGGTTAGGGTTAGGGTTAATGTTAAGGGGTAGGGTAAGGGTTAGGGTTAAGGTTAGGGTTAGGGTTAGGGTTAGGGTTAGGGTTAGGGTTAAGGTTAGGGTTGGGTTAGGGTTATGGGTAGGGTTAGGGTTAGGGTTAGGGTTAAGGTTAGGGTTGGGTTAGGGTTATGGTTAGGGTTAGTGTTAGGGTTAGGATTAATGTTAAGGGGTAGGGTAAGAGTTAAGGTTAGGGTAAAGGTTAGGGTTTAGGGTTTGTGTCAGGGGTTAGGATTAGGGTTAGGATTAGGATTAGGGTTAGGTTTTAGAGTTATGGTTTAGGGTAAGGGTTATGGTTAGGGTTTAGGGTAAGAGTAAGGGTTAGGATTAAGGTTAGGGTTAGAGTTTAGAGTTAGGGTAAGAGTTAGGCTTAGGGTTAAGGTTAGGGTTAGGGTTATGGTTAGGGTTAAAGTTAGGGTTTAGGGTTATTGTTAGGGTAAGGGTTATAGTTAGCGTTAGGGTTATGGTTAGTGTTAGGGTTAAGTATTAGGGTTAAGGTTAGGGTGAGAGTTTATAATTACAAACACCCTTACAAATAGTTATATGAAAGGATTAGACTCGATATACAAAGGATCTATTTTATTACGCATCCACGCACAACACAACATTACTCCATCTGAGAAGACCAAAAAAGGTTCTTTAATCGTGGACCTAATTACCACCTTCTTAATCGATTAAATCCTTCCAAACAAAAAATGCAGAAAATGAATTATTATATAAAAACATACTTAAATTAGAAACAGAAAATAAAATTACTCATGCAGTCCTGAAAGCTATAAAAACAACAATCAACTTAATTATTTACTCCCAATCATAAAGAAAGTTGAAACAGTAAAAAAATTAAATCTATTTAATCATTTACTCCCAATCATAAAACAAACTAGAAACTGAAAATAAAATTACACCCATTAATTATTTACTCCCAATCATAAAAAAGTTTAAACAGTAAAAAATTAAATCTACTTAATTATTTACTCCCAATCATAAAACAAACTAGAAACTGAAAATAAAATTACACCCATTAATTATTTACTCCCAATCATAAAAAAGTTGAAACCGTAAAAAAATTAAATCTATTTAATCATTTACTCCCAATCATAAAACCAACTAGAAACTGAAAATAAAATTACACCCATTAATTATTTACTCCCAATCATAAAAAAGTTGAAACAGTAAAAAATTAAATCTACTTAATTATTTACTCCCAATCATAAAACAAACTAGAAACTAAAAATAAATTTGACCCACTTAATTATTTACTCCCAATCATAAAACAAACTAGAAACTGAAAATAAAATTACACCCATTAATTATTTACTCCCAATCATAAAGAAAGTTGAAACAGTAAAAAATTAAATCTATTTAATCATTTACTCCTAATCATAAAACAAACTAGAAACTGAAAATAAAATTACACCCATTAATTATTTACTCCCAATCATAAAAAGTTGAAACAGTAAAAAATTAAATCTACTTAATTATTTACTCCCAATCATAAAACAAACTAGAAACTAAAAATAAATTTGACCCACTTAATTATTTACTCCCAATCATAAAACAAACTAGAAACTGAAAATAAAATTACACCCATTAATTATTTACTCCCAATCATAAAAAAGTTTAAACAGTAAAAAAAATTAAATCTACTTAATTATTTACTCCCAATCATAAAACAAACTAGAAACTGAAAATAAAATTACACCCATTAATTATTTACTCCCAATCATAAAAAAGTTGAAACAGTAAAAAATTAAATCTACTTAATAATTTACTCCCAATCATAAAACAAACTAGAAACTAAAAATAAATTTGACCCACTTAATTATTTACTCCCAATCATAAAAAACTAGAAACTGAAAATAAAATTACACCCATTAATTATTTACTCCCAATCATAAAAAAGTTGAAACAGTAAAAAATTAAATCTACTTAATAATTTACTCCCAATCATAAAACAAACTAGAAACTAAAAATAAATTTGACCCACTTAATTATTTACTCCCAATCATAAAAAACTAGAAACAGAAAATAAAATTACACCCATTAATTATTTACTCCCAATCATAAAAATGTTGAAACAGTAAAAAAATTAAATCTACTTAATTATTTACTCCCAATCATAAAACAAACAAGAAACTGAAAATATAATAACATCCACTTAATTACTTACTCCTAAAAAACTAGAAACTGAAAACATAATTGCACCCACTTAATTATTTACTTCCAATCATAAGTACAAACTAGACACAGAAAATAAAATTACACCCACTTAAGAATTTACTCCCAATTATAAAAAGTTGAAACAGTAAAAAAATTAAATCTACTTAATTATTTAAACCCAATCATAAAAAACTAGAAACTGAAAATAAAATTACACCACCTTAATTATTAACCCCCAATCATAAAACAAACAAGAAACTGAAAATAAAATTACACCCACTTAATTATTTACTCCCAACTATAAAAAACTAGAAACCGAAAAGATAATTGCACCCACTTAATTATTTACTTCCAATCATAAGTACAAACTAGATACAGAAAATAAAATTACACCCACTTAAATATTTACTCCCAATCATAAAAAGTTGAAACAGTAAAAAATTAAATCTACTTAATTATTTACTCCCAATCATAAAACAATTTTAAACAGTAAAACAATTAAATCTACTTAATTATTTACATCCAATCATAAAACAAACAAGAAACTGAAAATAACATTACATCCACTTAATTATTTACTCCCAATCATAAAACGAACTAGAAACTGAAAATAAAATTACATCCACTTAATTATTTACCCAACATTATATAAAAAAACAATCAACAGAAGATAAAATTACACCCACTTAATTATTTACTTCCATTTATAAAAACAAAAAATAAAATTACACCTGCTTAATTATTTACTCCCAATTATAAAAAAAGTTGAATCTACTTAATTATTTACTCCCAATAATAAAACAAACTAGAAACTGAAAATAAAATTACACCCATTAATTATTTACTCCCATCATAAAAAAGTTGAAACCGAAAAGATAATTGCACCCACTTAATTATTTACTTCCAATCATAAGTACAAACTAGATACAGAAAATAAAATTACACCCACTTAAATATTTACTCCCAATCATAAAAAGTTGAAACAGTAAAAAATTAAATCTACTTAATTATTTACTCCCAATCATAAAACAATTTGAAACAGTAAAACAATTAAATCTACTTAATTATTTACATCTAATCATAAAACAATTTTAAACAGTAAAACAATTAAATCTACTTAATTCTTTACATCCAATCATAAAACAAACAAGAAACTGAAAATAACATTACACCCACTTAATTATTTACTCCCAATCATAAAACGAACTAGAAACTAAAAAGATAATTACATCCACTTAATTATTTACCCAAAATTATAAAAAAACAATAAAACAAAAAATAAAATTACACCTGCTTAATTATTTACTCCTAATTATAAAAAAATTTGAAACAGTAAAAAAATAAAATCTACTTAATTATTTACTCCCAATCATAAAACAAACTAGAAACTGAAAATAAAATTACACCCATTAATAATTTACTCCTAATCATAAAAACATTTCCAACAGTAAAAAAAATTAAATCTACTTAATTATTTACTCCCAATCATAAAACAAACTAGAAACTGAAAATAAAATTACACCCATTAATAATTTACTCCTAATCATAAAAACAGTTCCAACAGTAAAAAAAATTAAATCTACTTAATTATTTACTCCCAATCATAAAACAAACTAGAAACTGAAAATAAAATTACACCCATTAATAATTTACTCCTAATCATAAAAACAGTTCCAACAGTAAAAAAATTAAATCTACTTAATTATTTACTCCCAATCATAAAATAAACTAGAAACTGAAAATAAAATTACACCCATTAATAATTTACTCCTAATCATAAAAACAGTTCCAACAGTAAAAAATTTAAATCTACTTAATTATTTACTCCCAATCATAAAATAAACTAGAAACTGAAAATAAAATTACACCCATTAATAATTTACTCCTAATCATAAAAACATTTCCAACAGTAAAAAAAATTAAATCTACTTAATTATTTACTCCCAATCATAAAACAAACTAGAAACTTAAAATAAAATTACACCCATTAATAATTTACTCCTAATCATAAAAACAGTTCCAACAGTAAAAAAAATTAAATCTACTTAATTATTTACTCCCAATCATAAAACAAACTAGAAACTGAAAATAAAATTACACCCATTAATAATTTACTCCTAATCATAAAAACAGTTCCAACAGTAAAAAAATTAAATCTACTTAATTATTTACTCCCAATCATAAAATAAACTAGAAACTGAAAATAAAATTACACCCATTAATTATTTACTTCAAATCATAAAATAATTTAAAACAGTAAAAAATTAAATTTACTTAATTATTTACTCCCAATCATAAAACAAACTAGAAACTTAAAATAAAATTACACCCATTAACTATTTACTCCCAATCATAAAAAGTTGAAAATAAAAAGATAATTACATCCACTTAATTATTTACCCAAAATTATAAAAAAACAAGAAACAAAATAAAATTACACCCACTTAATTATTAACTTCCCATCATAAAAAAACAAGAAACCGAAAAGATAATTACATCCACTTTATTATTTACTCACAATCATAAAAAAATTGAAACTGAAAATAAAATTACATCCACTCAATTATTTACCCAAAATTATAAAAAAACAATCAACAGAAAGGAAAATTACACCCACTTAATCATTTACGCCCATTTATAAAAATTTTGAAACAGTAAAAAAAAAATCTTCTTAATTATTTACTCCCAATCATAAAACAAACTAGACACTTAAAATAACATTACATCCAGTTAATTTTTACTCCCAATCATAAAAAAGTTGAAACTGAAAAGATAATCACCCTCACTTAATTATTTACTTCCAATCATAAAACAAACTAGCCACTTAAAATAACATTACATCCAGTTAATTTTTACTCCCAATCATAAAAAAGTTGAAACTGAAAAGATAATCACCCTCACTTAATTATTTACTTCCAATCATAAAACAAACTAGTCACTTAAAATAACATTACATCCAGTTAATTTTTACTCCCAATCATAAAAAAGTTGAAACTGAAAAGATAATCACCCTCACTTAATTATTTACTTCCAATCATAAAACAAACTAGTCACTTAAAATAACATTACATCCAGTTAATTTTTACTCCCAATCATAAAAAAGTTGAAACTGAAAAGATAATCACCCTCACTTAATTATTTACTCCCAATCATAAAACAAACTAGACACTGAAAATAACATTACATCCAGTTAATTTTTACTCCCAATCATAAAAAAGTTGAAACTGAAAAGATAATCACCCTCACTTAATTATTTACTCCCAATCATAAAACAAACTAGAAACTGAAAATAAAATTACACCCACTTAATTATTTACTCCCAATCATAAAAAACTCGAAACTATAATACAGGCCAACAAATCTATTTTGTAAACAGTTTATAATAAAGTAATGTTTGGTTTTATTCATTTGTTATTTTATCATCCTATGTATCCTATATATATGCAATAGTCTTGTCACTATTGACAGTAATAAAGTAACATGTTTTAATAAAAAGAGATCAAAATTTATTTCATCCTGCCTGTTATTAGTACAATTTTTTTTTAATGGAAATCGCTCCAGACAAGGCATAAAGCAACTTGATGTAAGGAGCTAAAAAATACTACTTCAGGGTAAAAAAAAAGATTCAGACCCAGAAAACAGCAATTCTTCCCCCTTTGTCAGAAACATCGTTTATGGAATGTGAGGACTAAAGGACACAATAAGGGATGCGAGAGTTAAAAGGCTACCGAAACTAAAAAGCCATAGTATAGTTTCGTGTTCAGACAAACAGATATCAAATCTCCATCATTAATAGATTATCAACAAAGCCGAACTAAAACTTAAGTTTCTATTTGTCAGATATAAATTATTCTCACAACTTTTCGGCCGATGGAATCTCCGACCTTCTTCAGGTGTATCTTGTCGAGCTTGGGAACCTGTACGGGATTTCGAACGGAATCCTTTATTTAATATATGGGGGTAGCATACTCCTGTTCTGCCATCCATGAGCGGGTAGAAGTTTTGAGCAATTCGTAATTGTATTCTTAGTATCGCCCGCACTGAGGATTGAACCTTCAACCTCCAGACGACTGTCACTAGAACATATTATCAAAATAGTACAACTAATAGGAGTAATAGTATAGTTTCGGCTTGAGGCAAACAGATACCAAATCTCCATTATTGCTTTTTAGAGTAGAAAGTGACTAACTTGGGTTTACTCTCGCTTCCCTTATATTTTTCTTTTATTCCTCACATTTCATGAGCGATATTTCTGAAAAGGGGAAAGAATTGCTGTTTTCCGGGTCGGAATCTATCCATCTAACATTTATAGTTGGATAGTTTTTGACCTTGAAGCAATATTTCTTTTTTTTTTAGCTCCTTACATCAAATGGCTTCGTACATTGTCTGAAGCGATTTCCATTAAAACAAAAAATATTTATATTTCATCCGATTTTCTAACTGGATTTTCGGCTAGTTATTTGACAAAGGGGGAAGAATTGCTGTTTTCTGGATTTTCTGCTAACTATTTGACAAAGGGGGAAGAATTGCTGCTTTCTGGATTTTCGGCTAATTATTAGACAAAGGGGGAAGAATTGCTGCTTTCTGGATTTTCTGCTAATTATTTGACAAAGGGGGAAGAATTGCTGCTTTCTGGATTTTCGGCTGATTATTTGACAAAGGGGGAAGAATTGCTGTTTTCTGGATTTTCTGCTAATTATTTGACAAAGGGGGAAGAATTGCTGCTTTCTGGATTTTCTGCTGATTATTTGACAAAGGGGGAAGAATTGCTGCTTTCTGGATTTTCGGCTGATTATTTGACAAAGGGGGAATAATTGCTGCTTTCTGGATTTTCGGCTAATTATTTTACAAAGGGGGAAGAATTGATGTTTTCTGGATTTTCGGCTAATTATTTGACAAAGGGGGAAGAATTGCTGCTTTCTGGATTTTCGGCTAATTATTTGACAAAGGGGGAAGAATTGCTGCTTTCTGGATTTTCGGCTGATTATTTGACAAAGGGGGAAGAATTGCTGCTTTCTGGATTTTCGGCTAATTATTTGACAAAGGGGGAAGAATTGCTGCTTTCTGGATTTTCGGCATATTATTTGACAAAGGGGGAAGAATTGCTGCTTTCTGGATTTTCGGCTAATTATTTGACAAAGGGGGAAGAATTGCTGCTTTCTGGATTTTCGGCTAATTATTTGACAAAGGGGGAAGAATTGCTGCTTTCTGGATTTTCTGCTAATTATTTGACAAAGGGGGAAGAATTGCTGCTTTCTGGGTTTTCGGCTAATTATTTGACAAAGGGGGAAGAATTGCTGCTGTCTGGATTTTCGGCTAATTATTTGACAAAGGGGGAAGAATTGCTGCTTTCTGGATTTTCGGCTGATCATTTGACAAAGGGGGAAGAATTGCTGCTTTCTGGATTTTCGGCTAATTATTTGACAAAGGGGGAAGAATTGCTGCTTTCTTGATTTTCGGCTAATTATTTGACAAAGGGGGAAGAATTGCTGCTTTCTGGATTTTCGGCTGATTATTTGACAAAGGGGGAAGAATTGCTGCTTTCTGGATTTTCGGCTGATTATTTGACAAAGGGGGAAGAATTGCTGCTTTCTGGATTTTCGGCTAATTATTTGACAAAGGAGGAAGAATTGCTGCTTTCTGGATTTTCGGCTAATTATTTGACAAAGGGGGAAGAATTGCTGCTTTCTGGATTTTCGGCTAATTATTTGACAAAGGGGGAAGAATTGCTGCTTTCTGGATTTTCGGCTAATTATTTGACAAAGGGGGAAGAATTGCTGTTTTCTGGATTTTCGGCTAATTATTTGACAAAGGGGGAAGAATTGCTGCTTTCTGGATTTTCGGCTAATTATTTGACAAAGGGGGAAGAATTGCTGCTTTCTGGATTTTCGGCTGATTATTTGACAAAGGAGGAAGAATTGCTGCTTTCTGGATTTTCGGCTAATTATTAGACAAAGGGGGAAGAATTGCTGCTTTCTGGATTTTCTGCTAATTATTTGACAAAGGGGGAAGAATTGCTGCTTTCTGGATTTTCGGCTAATTATTTGACAAAGGGGGGAAGAATTGCTGCTTTCTGGATTTTCGGCTAATTATTAGACAAAGGGGGAATAATTGCTGCTTTCTGGATTTTCGGCTAATTATTTGACAAAGGGGGAAGAATTGCGTCTTTCTGGATTTTCTGCTGATTATTTGACAAAGGGGGAAGAATTGCTGCTTTCTGGATTTTCGGCTAATTATTTGACAAAGGGGGGAAGAATTGCTGCTTTCTGGATTTTCGGCTAATTATTAGACAAAGGGGGAATAATTGCTGCTTTCTGGATTTTCGGCTAATTATTTGACAAAGGGGGAAGAATTGCTGCTTTCTGGATTTTCTGCTGATTATTTGACAAAGGGGGAAGAATTGCTGCTTTCTGGATTTTCGGCTAATTATTTGACAAAGGGGGAAGAATTGCTGCTTTCTGGATTTTCGGCTAATTATTTGATAAAGGGGAAAGAATTGCTGCTTTCTTGATTTTCGGCTAATTATTTGACAAAGGGGGAAGAATTGCTGCTTTCTGGATTTTCGGCTAATTATTTGACAAAGGGGGAAGAATTGCTGCTTTCTGGATTTTCGGCTGATTATTTGACAAAGGGGGAAGAATTGCTGCTTTCTTGATTTTCGGCTAATTATTTGACAAAGGGGGAAGAATTGCTGCTTTCTGGATTTTCGGCTAATTATTTGACAAAGGGGGAAGAATTGCTGCTTTCTGGATTTTCGGCTAATTATTTGACAAAGGGGGAAGAATTGCTGCTTTCTGGATTTTCGGCTAATTATTTTACAAAGGGGGAAGAATTGCTGCTTTCTGGATTTTCTGCTAATTATTTGACAAAGGGGGAAGAATTGCTGCTTTCTGGATTTTCGGCTAATTATTTGACAAAGGGGGAAGAATTGTTGCTTTCTGGATTTTCGGCTAATTATTTGACAAAGGGGGAAGCATTGCTGTTTTCTGGATTTTCTGCTAATTATTTGACAAAGGGGGAAGAATTGCTGCTTTCTGGATTTTCGGCTAATTATTAGACAAAGGGGGAAGAATTGCTGCTTTCTGGATTTTCTGCTAATTATTTGACAAAGGGGGAAGAATTGCTGCTTTCTGGATTTTCGGCTAATTATTTGACAAAGGGGGAAGAATTGCTGTTTTCTGGATTTTCGGCTAATTATTTGTCAAAGGGGGAATAATTGCTGCTTTCTGGATTTCGGCTGATTGTTTGCTTTCTAACCCGATCGGTAAAAGTAATTGACTCTTTTCTAAGTGCAGAGGCGCGTCTCATCAAAGTTTTACCGCGCAGGACGAAAGTCAATTAAAATGGCTTCCATATAAAATGGTGTGATTATTCGTCACTTAAGCAAATGGTATTGACTCCTTTCTGCTGAGATACGCGGCTTCGGTGAACAATAATTTATAAATACACGAGTAAAAGATTAAAAAGACGTTACTTCGATAGCTCAGCTGGTATGTAGATTAACATTATTATCAAATCTCCGGGGTTAATCCAGCGGCCATGATGCCATCGCTTGAAAAGTGACGCCTCTAATCTATATAAGATACCGCCAGTATTTCACACACCTTAAGCACTTGTCAAAATAGCTCAAAATTATAAAATGTCTTTTGGAAATTGTTGAAATGTTCTAATCGCAAGCGGCCATGATGTATTCAATCAATTTAAATATCAATATTAAACCATTTTAAAGATATTTTTGTCAATCAAGGGAGGCGCGAGAGCGCTCTATCTCTTAATAGACTTCACGAATGGCCTATGCTGGAAATCTCATTTCTTTGATCAATCATAACTCAAAAACCAATAAACAAAATTAGTTAAAACTTTGCACAAAATTTTTGTTTGATAGGTTCTATAAGTGTGTAGAATTTCAGCATCATTATTCAAGGCAACCCAGAGACCTTGGGCCACATCTTACCTTGTGGGAGTAAGATAAAACTGTCCTTGTGCCTAACCTCCTGGAGAGGAGTAAATCAATACTCTTTTCCCCGTTTTTAAGCGATATTCGCCGACAATGTGTCGGCCGAAAGGTACCTTGGGAATTAGTTTTTATTCTGTTAATTTTAGTCGATCTTTTTATTCTTAAAAAAAAAGAAGTTTTTAATCGTCGATTAAAAATTAAAAAAAAAAAATTATTTAACATTTCCTCTCTTTTTTTTCTTGTGATAGTGCCTCGACTCGCTATGACTCCGTTCATCATATTTAAAACAATTATAAAATTCTGTACCACGAAAAATTTGTTCAATTAAATATTAAATACATTATTTGACATACTCGGCTCTATATAACGCAGGACTGAAGCTATCCTGCTTGATAAAAACGTGTCCAAGTCCGAAATTTCGGAAAAGAAAAGACGTTTACTTTTGGGCCATTTTTCCAATTCCCCTGGCAATATGGAACGACGCATGGGAAATGACAGAAAATACGTAATTTTAGCGGGAAACCAGTAAAGTCGGTTTTTACCATGATTTTTATGATGAAAGTCTCGGTTCTTACAAACCACTAGCAATGACATCATCAGAAAAAGTCGACTTAGTGCACCGGCCTGGGCTATTATTTTACGGCTCTATTCGCTTATCGAGCACTGTTGAAGTAAATAATGAAAATCTATACATAATATATTAGATCTCCTCATAATATTATACGTGTATGCATAAATAATTATATATATATATAAGGTCAATACAACAAAAGATATAAGAGGCAACTAATATCTTTAATTAGTGAACATCCGGATAAAACTGAAGCTCAATATACTGGATAAAGCATTAATAGCATTAGATAAAATGAAAGAATAAAATAAGGTGCGAATCAAATACATGTGTGTGTGTGTGTATATATATATATATATATATATATATATATATATATATATATATATATATATATATATATATATATATATAGCACTAGATAAAGTGAAAGAATAAAATAAGGTGCGGATCATAAAGAAGATTTTCTTTGAAAACTCATGACTTAAGGACTTTAAAGTACTTTGCTTGAACATTGAATTCTAATAAAATTTGATTCGCACCTTATTTTATTCTTTCACTTCATCTAGTGCTATATATATATATATATATATATATATATATATATATATATATATATATATATATAGAGAGAGAGAGAGAGAGAGAGAGAGAGAGCGAGAGAGAGATGAAAGAAAAAAGAGTGATAAATATGCGACGATTGTCCAAATTTATTTCAAATTTCAATTGTTCAATGCAAGGTGTATTCAGTAATAAACTAGTGTTTATTATTCTTTCCTTAAGCCAAGGCTTTTCAAAGATCGAAATCTTATCATCAGAGGAGAAATACAAATGAATAAGTTGGCTTTCGAAAAAAACAAAGTTCAAATATTTGAAAAATATGAAAATTATTATTAAAGGAATTTTTGTTAAAAAAACGCAGTGAATGAAAAGAAAAATTCCGTGAAAAATATATGCAGATTGTCCGGGTAGTAAATTTCCGTTGAAAAGAAGTCAAATGAATTGTAGAATGTGAAGAAAACTCTTTGCGTGGGAGCAGTGTGGAGAAAGTGCTCAAAATATAGGTGAGTCCAGACGCACTTAAATATATATATATATATATATATATATATATATATATATATATATATATATATATATATATATATATATATATATAGTAAGCTGTACAATATATTTATATCAATTAAGCTACACAGAGGCTCCCCGTTTCATCCCTGGGTGGAATCTTCAGGCTAAAATGCATGGAGTCATTTTTGCCGGGTGTTTTTATATACACGGCTACCTAGTTATCCAATCTGATTCTTTGTTGTTCTCTTAACCAATCGTTGGGCTTCCCACGAACAAAGGTGTGGTTAATGTTACTTCCTATATCCTGTTCTATTGTTCTGTTTTCTATAGATTGGCCTATATCCTGTTTCCTTTGTTGTATCAATATAATGGGTGATATATATATATATATATATATATATATATATATATATATATATATATATATATATATATGTGATTTTATGAAGGCTTACCAAAGCATTCCTTTCAAGACACCAATGATCACCATTAAAGATATTTTTTCTTACAAATACTATTTATTCAAATTAAATGTTTTTTCCTACACGTGTTTCACTACCAAGCAGTTACTTGCTTGGCAGATCATCAGGGAAATTAAATGTCTGGAATACTGGTTTCAACTGCCGACAAAACACAATGTGGCGTTGTAATTGATATAGATTCATACTATCCCTCCATATCCTCTACTTTACTTGAAAAGGCGCTTACCATGGCTAGAAATGAATCAAACATCACAAACTTAGAAATGGATATAATTAGACTAGCCAGAAGGACGCTAATATCCTACAATGATAAGTTATGGACTAGAAAGGATAGGGAAAACAATTTCGATATTACTATGGGGGCACCGGACTCAGCGCAGGTTACTGACCTGGTAGGGATATATATCCTCAGAGAAATTTGTATGAAAATACCTGAACTGGCGGGCGGTCTATATAGGGACGACGCTTTATTCTTTGCCAACACAAGTATAAGGAATCTAGAAACTAAGAAGAAAAAACTCAATATATTCTTCAGCTCAATACAACTTAGCGTAACTATGGATATAAACTACCGGAGGGTCAATTTTTTGGATATTACGCTTGATCTATGCAACAACACATATGAACCTTATCACAAGCCCAACCACACACTCTACTATATCGACGCTAAATCGAATCACCCACCGATGGTGAAAAGAGCCATTATTCCTGCAATATCGAGTAGGATATCTAAGCTGTCCAAGAATCAACAAATATTCGACAGCAGTAAGCAATTCTACAATGAGGCTTTAAACAGATCAGGATACAAGGAAAAAATTAATTACCTTGTGCCTCCTTCGGTTGGGAATGGGGGACTAAACGGGAGACCGATTGCCTCTCGATCAATGGTTTCATATAATAGGGCAATGGGCAAGGCTAGATATAGGGGACCTGGTGTATCCCACGGTAATGTAAACCAGGTAGGGTGGGAACCGGTTGATGATAATATTCGTGAAGTTGGAAGTAACGAATTGAACTCACATGCTACCCAAACCGGGGGGGAAGGTAGGAAGAAAAATAGGAGAAGGACCACTACATGGTTCAACCCCCCCTATAGCCAGCATATTAAGACTAATATCCCAAAGATTTTTTATAGCATAGTGGAAAAAAACTTTCCAAGGGATAGCAGATTGGGGGGAATCATTAACAAAAATACTGTAAAACTCTCTTATTCAACCTGTAGAAATATAGCCACATCCATCATAGGATATAATAATTCTAAGATAACTAAAACAAGGGAAGCCATGTTCTCTTCTGGTGTTGATCCCAGTAACACCAGTTCAGTGAGAACCTCCATTATAAATAACCATAGTAGTAGAACATCCAGCAACGGCCCAGCACAAAACTGTAACTGCAGGGCTTCTAACATCTGTCCACTGGGGGGGAACTGTAGAGTTTCAAGCATTGTCTACAAATGCGATGTGATAACAGAGAGTAGTAGGAAATCATATATCGGTTCAACCGGGGGTGAGTTCAAAGATAGATTCAGAAACCACATGAGTTCCTTCAGGGGAGGCCAGAGGGAAGACATAGATAGGCCTAACACTTCTGTTGGCCGTTTTGTGAGAAACCTCATTGCTAGGCAAGACCCTTTCGAACTGAAATGGTCAATTTTGGGGAGGGCTAACAAATATAAACCGAACAAAAAGAAGAGATGCAACCTATGTGCATTGGAGTCGTACCACATCATGACATCTAGAGATAATTTACTGAACGCTAGGCAGGAAATACTACAATGCTGTCTGCATAGAAACCGTTACCTGTTATCAAGCCTAAAACCTGGATAGGAGGGGAATTGGGGGAAGTATAAACTTACAGCAGAGATAGGCAAGATGGACACTTCCTGAGGCAATCTGGGGCAATAATTAGTGTATAATAGGGAGGATGAGAATTAGTAACACGTACTTATGCTAAGATATGTCTTAATTCAATTATTAGCGGATACTCGAGACTTAGGTTGGGGGTGATAAGGTAGGAATATTCTATCGGAATAAGGCCCAGTGATAGTCAACTATAGTAAATACTTATTCAGCGGAATAGAGGGGGAAATTGTGTTACATATAAAAAGATAGTGGAATAATAAATAATAAATCACAATTTATTCTCAGAAATAGATATATTATACGAAATGCATTGGGGATTTCAAGTAATTTTAAGTGAAAAATAAGAAATAGCAACCTGGATGCTATCACTATTTAATTAAATTAGGTTAAATTAAATTAGTTTTTAATTAGATTAAAATAAATAAAACAATTTGGTGGCAGGAATGGGGAAAAGTAATTAAGGAAAAAATAATTTTAAAAACATGCATGCCGACACGGACTTAATTTCTAAAAATAGAAACAATTGAATTTTATAAAAAAAGTATTTTGTACGGGATTTTAAATTAGTAATAATAAAGTCTCCTGTCATTTAATGAGTAAGAGTGATATTTTCCCGTAAAGTTGACAAAAAAATAAACCGGTCCATTAAAAAAAAGTTTGTTTTTTTTCAAAATAGAAAATAGATTTCTGATAACGATATTCCGTTGTAACATTTATTTATGGAATATAGAATAATATTCTCCACAGAGAGTTACAAACAGACACAGCCGTTAAGGAAATATTTTAAATGATTTAAAATAATAACTAGATTTTTGTAGAAGGCATTTTTATAATAACAGTTTATTTTTGATATATGAATAATTTTTTTAAAAACAAATTCTGCGGGATAGGCTTTTTTCGCTTCGTTAAACAACAAAACGATAACAATTCGGCAGTTAATTAAATGAAGGATATTTTCACAAAATGTAAAATGACGTCCCAGACACTAGATGATTAATTTCTATAAGGAATAGGTTTAATAATAAATATTTTTAGAAACAGTATTTTGAATAAATAGTTTCTATATTAAGATTTTTTCTTGATGGAAGGGAGTTTTTTGCGGGATTGACATTCAACTCGTCGTGTGTTTATTTCGAAGGGTAATAAATCAACAATTGAAATAAGACTCTTTGAACTCGGACGAACATTTGTGTTGACTTTTCTTTGTGAGAAGTTGGATTTAGAATTCCCATACTATCATTGGATTGGAATGGTAACTTGTGAGCGGTATCTTGAATGATTTAGTTCTTTTGTTATATTGTGTGGGAGGGGGGGGATTTATTCAGCTAACGTGAAAGTGTATTATCGCACATTGTTCCGGTTTTGTGGTTTTTATTGAATGTATTTGGGACCGACTACTTGCTTGTTGGCTTGGTGGAAGAAATAATGCACAAGCTACTTTTCTAAGACTTTTCTAGGACTTTCTTTTCTTACCGTTGTTCTTCCTTGCTTTTTAAGTTTGACTTTTATTTTTATTTTTATTTTTATTTTTATTTTTATTTTTTTCCTCTCCTTTTCTTAAGTGACCTCAACTATTACAACGCCACATTGTGTTTTGTCGGCAGTTGAAACCAGTATTCCAGACATTTAATTTCCCTGATGATCTGCCAAGCAAGTAACTGCTTGGTAGTGAAACACGTGTAGGAAAAAACATTTAATTTGAATAAATAGTATTTGTAAGAAAAAATATCTTTAATGGTGATCATTGGTGTCTTGAAAGGAATGCTTTGGTAAGCCTTCATAAAATCACATATAAATGCTCTGTACTCTGTAATCAAGTATCATCGAGCTTGTTTTTTATTGGAACAACCCCGGTCTTCACTGAATGATCTATTTTATAAGTGAAAAATCTAAATCTATATATATATATATATATATATATATTTGTGCAAACATTGTTAAAAAGAACAGAATTCGTCCGCTTAACTAAACCTTTTTTACTTTTTAAATTTTTCTAATGGTCTTTTTTGTATTAAAATAAAAATAAATTAATAAATGTTCTATAGGTTTCGCAGGTTTCACGAACTTTTTCGGTTCTTCGTCGAATCATCCTCAGGTGTCAAATGCAAATGAACAAAACAGTTAGAGAAAGAAGAGAATTTTAAAAAGACGGCGGAGAAACGCGCATAGAACGTTTTTCGCATCGTTCCAGGAAGTCGTTGACGATTTAAATTCAGCAACGCTGGATGGCATCACGGAACAAAATCGCATTACGTTAAGCATTTTAATATGTGATTTCGTTAGTTTTAAATACACGCACAATATATATATATATATATATATATATATATATATATATATATATATATATATATATATAGTCATCCACATACAGACCGTTCCGCTGTTTCACAGCTCATCAGTGCGGCTAGACTATATATATACA
>OY744554.1:45369258-45394258 GCA_963556195.1 Sepiola atlantica
ATATATATATATATATATATATATATATATATATATATACAGGGTGATTCATAAGTCACTTCACTTAGCTATTTAAAATGATTACCGTATGAAGCACAAACATACTATGAACATTTGATGATTGTTATCTTAATCTCTAATTACTGCTATTTTGTTAGGCAATGGAAACGTGATGTGAACAGAAAGCCTCCTTCGCACAACACCATAATCAATCAAATATGCTACAAAGAGTCGTAAATTCCCTGCAAAAAAGAATGGAGCAATGCGTGCAGAACGAAGGTGGGAATTTTAATAATTTGCTGTAATTTTAAACTCCCCAAAATGAATTTGTTGAATAAACTTTCTGTTTTGTATTACCGTATTTTTTAACTTTAGAATTTCAAAAATAAATAGCTAAGTGACTTATTAATCACCCTGTATATATATATATATATATATATATATGTATATATATATATATATATATATATATATATATATATATATATATATATATATATATATATATATATATATATATATAAAGATAAATGAAGGAAGAGAGATAAATATGTACGAATGACAAATCTATTTCAACTTCGATTGTTCAATGCAAGGTGTACTCGGTAAGAACATGTTTATTTTTATTTCCTTAAGCCAAGGCTTTTCAAAGATTAAAATCTTATCATCAGAGGAATTACATAGATGGATAAGTTGGCAGTGGAAAAGCCAAAATTCAAAATTTGAAAAAATATAAAGTAATAGAGAGTAAGAGTATGCGTGTAAAAATTATGGAGTCTGTCCAGTTGGTGAATGTCCGTTGATAAGGTGTCCGGTGAAAGGAGATTTAAAGATGGAAAAAGGGGTTTCGTGAAGGCAGCGTTGAAAAAGTTCAAAATGAAGTAAATCCAATAGAAAGATGTTTAGTTCAATCGCAGATGGAACGCACTTATTCGGATGTAATTTTGAGAATTAGGGCCATCTTAAAATACTTCCGTGGACCGAGAATGAAAGTAGTTTTTTAGAAGTTGAGATTGAACTGTGTATATTAAACGCAGGCAGTCGGGAATTTAAGTAGTGACTTCGATCGAGTTTAAGAAAAACGAGAGCTCTGGGTGGAGACGAGGCCAAGTAAAGAAGTGGGGGAAGGGTTAAAGATATATATATATATATATATATATATATATATATAATTTTAAGCAGCAGTAAAAGTTTCAAACATCTTCTTTAACTAATTGACATATTTATATATAAAATATATAAATATGTGTATATCATATATCTATATCTATCTATCTATCTATATATATATATATATATATATATATATTCATATATATATGTATATATGTATATATCTATATATATATATATATATATGTATATATATATATATATCAAATGCCATTAATTGAATATCTATCTATATCTATTTCTCTCTATCTCTCTCTCTTTATATATATATAAATATATATATATATATATATAAATATATATATATATATATATATATATATATATATATATATATATATATATATATATATATATATATATATATATATATATATATATATATATATAATAATAATCCAGGTAAAACATTCACAGGGATGTATCTATCTATCTATCTATCTATCTATCTATCTATCTATCTATCTCTCTCTCTCTCTCTCTCTCTCTCTCTCTCTCTCTCTATATATATATATATATATATATATATATA
This sequence comes from Sepiola atlantica, assembly GCA_963556195.1. Classification (NCBI taxonomy): domain Eukaryota; kingdom Metazoa; phylum Mollusca; class Cephalopoda; order Sepiida; family Sepiolidae; genus Sepiola; species Sepiola atlantica. The sequence goes on from OY744554.1 coordinate 45,370,964, forward strand.
TATATATATATATATATATATATATATATACAGGGTGTCCCAAAATAATGTATACATCGTTTGAATCGTTATAACTCGTTCAATTTACCGAGTTTGATTTGCAAACAAAATTGATAAAAGAGTAGAACAGTAAGATACACATTTAAAAATACTGAAAGTAAAATTAACAAAAACATAGAAAATTAACTTTTAATAAACGTAAAGGCTACAATGTTTAAAGCAAGAAACCTGAAGTAATTGCAAACAAATGGGAGTAGTAATTGTAGTAGAATGTGCTCAAATACTGGAGTAAATGTCGCAGGACGTTTGTAGGTACAATTCTTCACGTCTTCACTAAATAGAAAGTGTATTGAGCAGAACGGGTTGGGGTTAGGATGAGGGTTCATTTTGTGAACATTCTGAAATTACCCTACGTAGCCTTTATCTTTGTTAAAAGTTAATTTTCTATGTTTTTGTTAATTTTACTGTCAGTATTTTTAAATGAATATTCTTACTCAATCTTGTTTATCAATCTTGCAAATAAAAATCAGTAAATTGAACGAGTTATAACAATTCAAAGGGTGTATACATTATTTTGGGACACCCTGTATATATATATATATATATATATATATATATATATATATATATATATATATATATATATATATATATATATATATATATATATATATCAAATGCCATTAATTGAATACAACCCAAAGAAGCATCAGAATTATCAGAATCAAACTATTATAGATTAATCTGAAGGTGGACTTGATTAGCATCAAATCGCCGCAAACATCGGGATTCTACTTTCCACTATTACCCGAGTGCTTGTCCAAGACAAAAAGTAATCAATATTATCTTGCCTAGGTCGATCAGGACTCTTTGACGACAGTCGTCTTAATGATTACTGATCATTTATTTCTTTCATGTGTATATATATATATATATATATATATATATATATATATATATATATATATATATATATAGAGAGAGAGAGAGAGAGAGAGAGAGATATTTATATATTTTATATATAAATATGTCCATTAGTTAAAGACGAGTTTGAAATTTTTACTGCTGCTTAAAATTATATATATATATATATATATATATATATATATATATATATATATATATATATATATATATATATATATTTAGCCTGACGATTCCCCCCGGGGATGAAACACGTGAGCCTCTGTGTATATATATATATATATATATATATCAAACAAATCAGAAAAAAAACTGAAATGGCGTCATATCTATTTAGTCGTGGGTGGCATCCTGCCGGTTCACAGAACGATCACCATGGCAACTGCATTACGCGTGCCTTCCTAATTGTCTTAAATAGTTGAACTAATTATTTGAGTCCGGCCTTTGATTGGGTAAACAACTAAATTGATTCTTAATCGACTGTTTACGCGATTGTTCTTCTCGAATTCTTGTCAGACATAAACATCCATAGATAGTTACGAACACATTTCGGTAGATTAAAAAAAAAAGAAAAGAAAAACATTTGATTCACCCTCCCCCCTTAAAGGCATATTATCATTGAGATTTTAAGGGGAGATTGCGACTAAGGGAAACATTTATATGGGACATCCTAAGTGGGGAGTTGTGCAGCAAGATGTTTGCTCACATTACATTAACATTCCTGCATGTTTTACATTCGGCGAAACAGGGAGAAGGGAGGGAATTCCAAAGGCAAGCGGTCCGAAGAAACAACCTATCAAAGTAAAAAAAAAAAAAAAAAAATTCCGGCATATGTGGACCTTTACAGTGAAGGGGTGGGATTTTGCTACTGGTTAAGGTTTATCGGTAGTATTTACTTCGGCGAGTACAAGTGTAGTAAGTTCTTCGCTGAACATTCCGACGGAAGTAATTGTAAACCAATCACAGGGACGCAACATTGCGGCGATAGGACACGGGGATGGAGCTGGGTAGACAGTGCGGGACCTATTAGATCGGAGAACAGCAAGTTCATCGGAGCACATTCCATTGAAGTAGTTGTAAAACAAGCACAAGGATGCAACATTGCGGCGATGAGACAGGGGCTGGAGCTGAGTAGACAGTGCGGGACCTATTAGATCGGAGAACAGCAAGTTCATCGGAGCACATTCCGTTGAAGTAGTTGTAAAACAAGCACAAGGATGCAACATTGCGGCGATAAGACAGGGGTTGGAGCTTGGTAGACAGTGAGGGACCTATTAGATTAGATACTCTTTTTTTTGCACTTTGTCTAAGAAGGAGAGATTAGTGGTTGGTGCACCAGCCCAGATGTAGCAACAGTACTCCATGCATGGGCGAATGGTAGCTTTATACAGATATAGGATACTAGCGTGTGTGAGAAGTTTTCTTGCTCGGTAGAGGGAGCCTACCTTCTTTGCAGCAGACTTGGCAGCATATTCTATGTATTTATTCCGATTCATGTTGCCTGTGTAAACATTGAACCCTCGGAAAGGGTGCTACTAGCCACGCTAACCAGTGCTTTCAAAGGTTTCTTATGATGGTTAAAGGTAATAGTTACGACGGATATCTACGTGACATGACCAGTCGATTGAAGTACAACTATAAGCATTGTGAATAAAATGTACTTAACCGCCGCACACGAAGATGACCGGAAAGATAAAAGTCAAAATCACACATACTAAAAATAAAACACATAACTTTGACCCAGAAAAGCAAAAACTATGAAAACACACACGCGCGCGTTCGTTCGTTCACATGCACAGAAACATCAACCTGTTAAAAATAAAAACATTTTTTCAAATGGAAAATATATCTTAAGAGAGCCGCACGAGGCTTGAAACACGTTAAAAAATCGCAAAATTATACAATAATAAAATAACAAACAATTGTTGAAAAAAGTTTTTTTTTACAAATGTTGGTAATCTCACTTATATATATATATATATATATATATATATATATATATATATATATATATATAAAATAAAAATTAATAAAAACAATAAGTACACAAATACAGACACAGACTCAATCACCCCGTTCTTTTTCCCTTTTTCTCAAGCCAGAACTTCAGAGAAAATAATAAGAAGAAAAGAATACAACAAAGAACAAAAAAGACAAACCAACTCCTGAAGATGATCGCGACGATCGAAAGCGCTTGAGATGGCCGATAAAATAAATCTTGGAGCCATACTACACAAATTACCAGCGGAGACCCGGAAACTAGCTCCCCGTGTTGAAAAGGCAAAGTAAGGGTCGAAGTGGACGAAGGCCTAACCACCACGATTTAACCCTACGGCATCACGGGTTGCCACCCACGGCCATTTCGTACTCCTCTGCATGGAGTTGCAGTCGGCGAGTCCGAAAAACACTTCTGAAAGCATTGCTTTACTTGAACAGTATTTTTTCGCATCAGAAAGCAAGTTTATCAACACACGAAATTCGGATTTTTTCATTGATTGAAAAATCTGCAAAAGTAGCCAGTTCACTAAAATAACTGTAATTTGTAAACTAATAATCTGATTGGGCTCAAATTTTGCCACGTGTCCTTTGAAGGTTAGTACTTTATAGCATCCATATAGAATTTTATTTTATTAGTGGCGCCATCTATATGCCAGTCGCTGTACTAATTGGTTGCGTTTTACCTATAATAAGCAATTCGTAAATTATTTGTACTTATTGTCTGTTTTACGGGATATGAACATTTTTTTGATTTTTTAAGTACCGAATATTTCAACGTTAGTACTTTTATAAAATCATATAGATTTTTTTTTATTAGTGGCACCATCTCAGGCCTTGGTAAAATTGAGTGATGTGTTATAGTTACGAACAAATATAGATAGTTACGAACAAATATAGATAGTTACGAACAATTATAGATAGTTACGAACAAATATAGATAGTTACGAACAATTATAAATAGTTACGAACAATTATAGATTTTTAAGAACAAATATAGATTTTTACGAACAAATATAGATAGTTACGAACAATTAGAGATAGTTACGAATAATTATTAATTTTACGAAAAAAAATAGATAATTACGAACAATTATAAATAGTTACGAACAATTATAGATTTTTACGAACAAATATAGATAGTTACGAACAAATATAGATAGTTACGAACAAATATAGATCGTTACAGAACAAATATTGTTAGTTACGAACAATTATCGATAGTTACGAACAAATATCGATAGTTACGAACAATTATGGATAATTACAAACAAATATAGATACTTACGAACAATTATAGATAGTTACGAACAAATATAGATTGTTACGAACAAATATAGATTGTTAAGAACAAATATAAATTATTACGAACATTTATAGATAGTTACGAACAAATATAGATACTTACGAACAATTATAGATAGTTACGAACAAATATAGATAGTTACGAACAATTATAGATAGTTACGTACTAATATAGATTGTTACGAACAAATATAAATTATTACGAACATTTATAGATAGTTACGAACACTTACAGATAGTTACGAAAGAATATAGATCGTTACGAACAAATATAGTTAGTTACGAACAAATATAGTTAGTTACGAACAATTATCGATAGTTACGAATAATTATTAATTTTACGAACATATATAGTTAGTTACGAACAAATAGAGATAGTTACGAACAAATATAGATAGTTACAAACAAATATAGTTACTTACGAACAATTATAGATTGTTACGAACATTTATAGATAGTTACGAACAAATATAGATTGTTATGCAAATTTATAGATAGTTACGAACAATTATAGATAGTTACGAACAATTATAGAAACTTACGTAAAATTATAAAAAGTTACGAACAATTATAGATAATTACAAACAAATATAGATACTTACGAACAAATATAGATAGTTACGAACAATTATACATAGTTACGAACAAATATAGATAGTTACGAACAAATATAGATAGTTACGAACAATTATACATAGTTACGAACAAATATAGATAGTTACGAACAAATATAGATAGTTACGAACAAATATAGATAGTTACGAACAATTATACATAGTTACGAACAAATATAGATAGTTACGAACAATTATACATAGTTACGAACAAATATAGATAGTTACGAACAAATATAGATAGTTACGAACAATTATACATAGTTACGAACAAATATAGATAGTTACGAACAAATATAGATAGTTACGAACAAATATAGATAGTTACGAACAAATATAGATAGTTACGAACAAATATAGATAGTTACGAACAAATATAGATTGTTACGAACAAATATAGATAATTACGAACATTTATAGATAGTTACGAACACATATAGATTGTTACGAACAAATATAGATAGTTACGAACACATATAGATTGTTACAAACAAATATAGATAGTTACGAACAAATATTACAAACAAATATAGATAGTTGCGAACTAATGTAGATAGTTACGAACAAATATAGATTGTTACAAACAAATATAGATAGTTACGAACAAATATAGATTGTTACGAACAAATATAGATTGTTACGAACAAATATAGATGGTTACGAACAAATATAGATTGTTACGAACAAATATAGATAGTTACGAACATTTATAGATAGTTACGAACAAATATAGATAGTTACAAACAAATATAGATTGTTACAAACATTTATAGATAGTTACGAACAATTATAGATATTTACGATCAATTATAAAAAGTTACGAACAATTATAAATTTTTACGAACAAATATAGATTGTTACGAACACATATAGATCCTTACAAACAAATATAGATAGTTACGAACAAATATAGATTGTTACGAACAAATATAGATAGTTACGAACAAATATAGATTGTTACAAACATTTATAGATAGTTACGAACAATTATAGATATTTACGATCAATTATAAAAAGTTACGAACAATTATAAATTTTTACGAACAAATATAGATTGTTACAAACACATATAGATCCTTACAAACAAATATAGATAGTTACAAACACATATAGATCCTTACAAACAAATATAGATAGTTACGAACAAATATACATAGTTAGGAACAAATATAGATTGTTACGAACAAATATAGATAGTTACGAACAAATATAGATAGTTACGAACAAATATAGATTGTTACGAAAAAATATAGATATTTACGAACACTTACAGATAGTTACGAAATAATATAGATCGTTACGAAAAAATATAGATAGTTACGACCAAATATAGATAGTCACGAACAAATATAGATTGTTACGAACAAATACAGATAGTTACGAACAAATATAGATTGTTACAAACATTTATAGATTGTTACGAACAAATGTAGATAGTTACGAACAAATATAGATTGTTACGAACAAATATAGATTGTTACGAACAAATACAGATTGTTATAAACATTTATAGATAGTTACGAACAAATATAGATTGTTACGAACAAATGTAGATAGTTACGAACAAATATAGATTGTTACGTACAAATATAGATAGTTACGAACACTTATAGATAGTTACGAACACATATAGATTGTTACGAACAAATATAGATTGTTACGAACAAATATAGATTGTTACAAACATTTATAGATAGTTACGAACAAATATAGATAGTTACGAACAAATATAGATAGTTACGAACAAATATAGATATTTACGAACACTTACAGATAGTAACGAAATAATATAGATCGTTACGAAAAAATATAGATAGTTACAAACAAATATAGTTATTTACGAACAGCTATAGATTGTTACGAACTTTTATAGATAGTTACGAACAAATATAAATATTTACGAACACTTACAGATAGTTACGAAAGAATATAAATCGTTACGAAAAAATATAGACAGTTACGAATATAGATAGTTACGAACAATTATAGATAATTACGAACAATTATACATAGTTACGAACAAATATAGATAGTTACGATCAAGTATAGATACTTACGAACAAATATATATAGTTACGAACAAATATATAAATAGTTACGAACAAATATAGATTGTTACGAACAAATGTAGATTGTTACGAACAAATATAGATTGTTACGAACAAATATAGATTGTTACGAACAAATACAGATTGTTACAAACATTTATAGATAGTTACGAACAATTATAGATAGTTACGAACAAATTTAGATAGTTACGTACAAATATAGATAGTTACGAACACTTATAGATAGTTACGAACAAATATAGACAGTTACGAACAATTATAGATACTTACAAACAAATATAGATAATTACGAACAATTACAAATAGTTACGAACATTTATAGATAATTACGAAAAAATATAAATATTTACGAACACTTACAGATCGTTACGAACAAATATAGACAGTTACGAATATAGATAATTACGAACAATTATAGATAGTTACGAACATTTATAGATAAATACGAACAATTATAGATTGTTATGAACAAATATAGACAGTTACTTCTGGAGAGTGCCTGTTAGATAACGAATGGGGGCAGAGGAAGGCGCCCAAAATGAAGGGGGTCTAGGCGAAAGTCGGAAATAACGTCACTTTCGTTTGGAGAGCGGTTTCTCTCTTGAGCTTGCACCAATCGACGAACGAGACGCGAGAACTGGGGGGGGTCAGTTGGCACAGGTTGCATTAAGTTGGCCGGCTTACTGTATGTTGTGTTATCTCTTGTCAATTCATTCTAGTCATCTCTTTCTCTCCCTCTCGTACACACGCCGTTACTCTCTTAAAAAAACAAACTCTTATTAAAAAACAAATTCGGCGTTCACGCATTCATCGATACAACGTCCGAGGGACAAACCAGCGGCGACGAAACCTGGGTACACACACAAAAAGATATGGCACGGTGGTTAACGACGTCGACTGAGGATCTGGGTGTGCCGGGTTCGAACTCTGAACGTTCCACAGAAACACTTTCATCAAAACCCACACCTGACCTGGCGAGGAGGTAAATACAATACCATTTCACTTAAATAGCCGTCGAAAGAGGGGACACAACAAATGGGTCCAGCGAGAATAGACGTAGGAAAAGGGGGGGAGAGGGGAGACCAAAGCAGGAAAGGAAAGAAAAAAAGCGCAGGACCGAGGTCCGGGCTGAGAGAAGTCAGTGGCATATACTTATCTATCTATCTATCTATCTATCTATATATTATATATAGTATCTATAAGTTACGAACAATTGTAGATTGTTACGAACAATTATAGATAATTACGAACAAATATAGGGAAGGCCAAAGGAGGAAAGGAAAGAAAAAAGGGGGGGGGGAGAAACAAACATAATACAACAACGTATATTTATGAGTATAACTTTCGTTTTTTAAAATTATATATGAATATAATTTGGTTAGAGGTTATAATAACAAAAATAACCAGAGTGTATAGGGTCGTTTATTACAACTAGCAATGACAGGTGTAATATATATATATATATATATATATATATATATATATATATATAGTAATCCAGGTAGGGTAAAAATCCACAGGGTAGAAATCCAAAGGGAATCAAACCGGGCTTATAAAAGAGTGCTCAATAAAAATATAGAGCTGTATTGTGAATGCTTCCAGGAATTCAGCGACCAGGTTGGATCATAAAAAATTCTCTGCCTGATGAGACCTCATCGACATGCCAGTGTAGCAGACCTTGTACATGTTTGAATAAAAGCATTCACTATATATATATATATATAGGATCAAATATAAACCAAAAGTAAAACTTTTAGTAGATGGAACCTATAGTGAAGAGGATTAGCTCAATATACGAGATAGAGCAATTGTAGAGATAGAAGAAAAAAGAGTGATAAACATGCGACGATTGTCCAAATTTATTTCAAATTTCAATTGTTCAATGCAAGGTGTATTCAGTAATAAACTAGTGTTTATTATTCTTTCCTTAAGACAAGGCTTTCTTTTTCGAAAGCCAACTTATCTATCTGTATTTCTCCTCTGATGATAAGATCTCGATCTTTGAAAAGCCTTGGCTTAAGGAAAGAATAATAAACACTGATGAGCTTGCTGCTTTGGTACCCCCACGACGTAAATTCACTAGACCAACCCGACAGGCTGCCAAATCCCATCCATACACTGTGGAGGTCCCCAGATGCTGAAGTGCTTTCTACTCCAAAAGCTTCTTTCCTCGTGCTGCTGGACTCTGGAACTCCCTCCCTGCTTCCTGCTTTCCTGACGCTACTGACATGCAGAAGTTTAAAACTAACGTAAACAGACATCTTGCTGCGCAGCTCCTAATTTAGGTTGAACCTCCCCCTTTTCTTTTTTTCTCAGTAGCCCCTTACACATACAGTGGCGACCTGCCTTGTTTGGGGTGAACTATGATAACAAAAATATAAAAAACATTTAAAAAAGGCTAAATTCAAAACCGGGAGGTCACATGGTCAAATTTAAAACAAATAAAAAGAGTTTCTATATTTATTTCGTATACACTATGATTTAAATAAGTAAATGGTATAAATAATAACAACATAATAATCCATTGCTACAAATACTGATAATAATAATAATAATAATAATAATAATAATAATAATAATAATTATTATAATAATAATAATAATAACGACATGCCAGTGAAACGACAGAAGGTATAGAACTCCCCAACCAAGAGGAGATGAGGGCGCTAGGAGAACAAGATAGTTACAAATACCTGGGAGTTCTGGAAGCAGACACAATCAAATATACAGAAATGAAAGAGAAGATTGGAAAAGAATATCTACGAAGAAAAAGGAAACTCTTAGAAAATAAACTATATAGCAGAAACCTAGTAAAAGGGATAAACACATGGGCTGTATCACTAATAAGATACTCTGGACCATTCATAGGCTGGACCAAAGAAGAACTCAGGCACCTTGACCAAAGAACTAGAAAACTAATGACTATGCACAATGCATTGCACCCAAAAGACGACACGGACAGACTCTACGTGAAAAGAAATGAAGGAGGTAGAGGACTGGTAAGTATAGAAGACTGTGTGGAAGACACCAAAAAAGAGCTGGAGAAATATGTAACCCAGAACACGGAAAGACTGATCACCACAGCAAGAGACACCAGCCCAACAAACAACCCCGGAAGCACTGAACCCAGAAACAAAAAGACAAGAAAGGAAAAGTGGGAAAAAAACAACTACATGGACGCTTTATAAGACTCACAAGCGATGAAGCCAATGAAAACAGCTGGGCATGGCTAAGAAAAGGAAAACTGAACAGAGAAACGGAATCTCTGCTGACGGCCGCACAGAACAATGCGATTAGGACAAACTTTATTAAAGCAAAGATAGATAAAACCCAGGAAAACAGCAAATGCAGATTGTGTGGACAAAGAGACGAAACGATAAATCATATAATAAGTGAATGCAGCAAGCTAGCACAAAGGGAATACAAGAACAGACATGGCAGCATGGGGAAAGAAGTACACCGGGAAATGTGCAAACAACTGAATTTCGAATATGCAAGAAAACGGTACAAACACAAACCAGAAACTGTACTAGAAAACGAAAAACACAAAATCATATGGGATATGAATGTACAAACAGACAAACCCATAACAGCAAGGAGACCGGATATGATAATAATCAACAAGAAAGAAAAATCCTGCAAAATCGTAGACTTTGCCGTTCCAGCAGACCACAGAGTGAAGATCAAAGAGACGGAAAAAAGAAGCAAATATACTGAACTTGCCAGAGAATTGAAAGGAATATGGAACATGAAGAAAGTCAGTATAACACCAATAATCATAGGAGCACTAGGAACAGTCCCCCAAAACATGGAGAAAAGACTAGGAGAAATAGGAATCAAAGGGATAACTGAGACCATACAAAGGACAGTAATGATCAAAACAGCTACAATCCTGAGAAATGTCCTCGAATGCGGAAACTAACCCACATAAGCAACGAATGGAGAACAAACACATGGAAGCACAAGAAAACAGAACCGGGGAAAATACAACCGCACGAGAGAGGCGCAAGCATAGGCTAACGCCACGAAAATTATGGACAGAGGGTCGAGGAGGGAAAGCGCAAACCAGACCTCCACTGGAAGAGCGCGGACAGCTCTGGGACCGTGGGGATGCTTGTTGCCACTCGGGCCCCAGAGGGGACCAATGGCCCTTATCAGCGAGAAATCGGTGGTAGGTGGCTGTTGCGATACCGCAAGGTCATCGGCGGTGATGAACGAAAAGAGATGGAGCATACTGGAAGTCTGAGGAGACTTGTTGTCACTCAGACTCCAGGGAATACCACAGGTTGTTTGCAGTGGGCGATCACTGACGATGACCAGTGTGATAACTCCTAGTGAGTAAATAATAATAATAATAATAATAATAATAATAATAATAATAATAATAATAATAATAATAATAAGGACACAAATGATAATAATAATAACAACAATAATAATAATCTTTTTAAATGAGTATTGATTGGTTCATAAAGAAATAACAATACATACACACATATATATAGAATTGTAATACCTCAATCTCTACGTACAGTTAGGCAGAAAGAATCTCAAACCGGTCATGCCCTGGATGAAATCACTCATGCGATGCTACGTATACTGGCCAGGAATGGACAAGGAAATGGAAAGTTTTGTCAAACTGTGCAGAGGTTGTCAATTGGCTGCAAAAACGAATCCTTCGCACAAAAACGGATTTGCCGTGGGCACGTCTACATATAGACTATACTGGACCGATTAATGAATATTATTACTTGATCTTCATCAGAGCACAAACCATTGAAGTACTTGTAGAACAGGCACAAGGAAGCAACATTTTCTTTTTACTCTTTCTCAATATGAACATCTGAGTGAAACATCAGACTTTTCCCCCGCCTGATGAGATCTTAGTTTCGTATAACTATTGATCGATAACATCGACATGCCGGCGTAGCAGCTTTTTGTATATGCCTTTACAAAAAAAAAATAATAATTATCTACATAATATTGCCTTCTTCGAGATAGGTATGCGGCTTTTCTACAAACAACATGTCACATTTCGCCCGAAGGTGGACACGTGTTGTTCTTTTGCTGATAGTCGTGTGGGTGTGGACATAGTTTCTTTATTAATCTATTTCATTGAACAAATTCATTTTGTTATTGTGGGTCATTTGTGGCCAACGCCCAAACTGTGACCCCCCTCGGTGAAACGAAGGCCACGGATGGGACACATTCTCCTCTCAGACCACAAGGTCTTGTACGCGAGCTAAATTTAACTCCGCCGATGTTGATCGTCCACTCTTTTCGCTTTCTCCCTCTCTCTCTCTCTCTTTCTCCCTCTCTATCTATCTATATCTCTTTCTCTCTCTCTATCTCTCTCTTTCTCTCTCTCTATATCTATCTATCTATCTATCTATCTATCTATCTATCTATCTATCTATCTATCTATCTCTTTCTCTCTCTCTTTCTCTCTCTCTTTCTCTTTCTCTCTCTTTCTCTTGCTCTCTCTTTCTCTCTCTATCTCTCTATATATCTATCTCTTTCTCTTTCTCTCTCTTTCCCCCTCTCTCTTTCTCTTTCTCTCTCTTTCTCTCTCTATCTCTCTATATATCTATCTCTCTCTATATATCCACCTCTCTCTTTCTCTATCTCTTTCTCCCTCTCTATCTCTGTGCCTCTCTTTCTTTCATTTTCCCTCCGTTTATCTATCTATCTATCTATCTATCTATCTATCTATCTATCTATCTATCTATCTATCTATCTATCTATCTATCTATCTATCTATCTATCTCACTCTGTTCATATTTATCTATCTATCTGCAATACACACATACATACATACATACATACACACGCATATATATATATATATATATATATATATATATATATACCTCAAACCCTAACCCCAAACTCTAACCATAGCACACACGCACAAGCACCCCCCCCACACACATATATATATATATATATATATATATATATATATATATATATATATATATATATATATATATACATATTGTGTGTATTTAGGCAGCATTTTCTCATTTATGCAAACATTCTTAAAAATAACAGAATTCGTCTGTTTAATTATACCTTTTTTTATTTGTTCAATTTTTCTGATAGTCTTTTTTGTATTAAAATAGAAAATAAATATTCCATAGGTTTCACATGTTTCACGAACGTTTTTGATTCTTCGTCGAATCATCCTCAGGTGTCAAAAGCAAATGAACAAAAAAGCTGGAGAAAGAATAGAATTAAAAAAAAGACGCCGGAGAAACGCGCATAGAACGTTTTTCGCATTGTTCCAGGAAATCGTTGACGATTTTAAATTCAGCAACGCTGGATGGCATCACAGATCAAAATTGCATTACGTTAAGTATTTTAAAATGTTACCACTGGTTTCATATGTGATGTTGTTAAATGGTAAATGAAATGCTGTGATAGACAAAATGCGTGAAAAAACAAAAACAAACGGAAAACAGATTGAAATCTGTTTTCCGTTTGTCTTTTCACACACACACACACACACACACACACACACACACACACACACACACACACTATATATATATATATATATATATATATATATTGTGTGTGTGTGTGTGATTATTTTTATTCATACAGACATGTACAAAATCTGCGACACTGGCATGTCGATGTTATCGATCTACAGCTGTTAAGAACTGAGATCTCATCAGGCAGAATTAGAATCCGATTCTTATTTAGGGAGATGCTTACCTAAGATCATACTTAGGAGAATGCAATGGGGGGGGGGGGGGGGAAGAAAAAGTAGAGAAAAGGAAAGTAAAAAGAAAATTTTAAATATGGAAAGTCACGTGGTCAGACTTGGGACCGTTGAAAATCAAAAATAATATAGAATAAAAATAAAATAAAATATACTCGTTGAGGATAGAGAAAAGAAAGGAGAGAAGAAAGGGAAAGAAGTTGAGAAAAAGGGAAAATCTCGTAACTGATGTCTAGACGTGTCAATGTCAGGTTGATTTCTAGGTGGTCAGGAAGACATGATTTCAAGTCTGTCTTAAATTTAGGTGAGCGGTTGTGGCAGAGTTTAAAAAATACCGTTAATATTTAATTTTGTTTCTTTTAAAATTTTAATTTGTTTATTACTTTGCTGCTTTTTAATTCTAAGATTTATTTTTGTTATTAATTTATTTATTTAATTAATTTATTTAATTAATTAATTTATTTAATTAATTTATTTCGGCCAAAGACGGCTGAGAATTAGGAAATACAATTATTAAGATAATTAAAATAATTAAAATAATTCAAATAACTAAAATAATTAAAAAATTATTTAAGTTTACTAACATGATTTAATGATGGTGCTAGGGTTAGGGTAATGGTTAGGATTATTAATAATAATAATAATTATAATAATTATAAAATACTACTACTACTACTACTACTACTACTACTAATAATAATAATGATAATAATAATACCAAAAATAGCAAGACACATCATAAGCTCCCCCCCCCAAAAAAATGGTACCAGCCTAGGCTGACAACACACAAAATATTTGCATAGGGTCAAGGAGGATGAGAAGACCGAGGAGGGACAGCACAAATCAGACCTCCACTGGAAAAGTGCAGAGAATACTGGAAATCTGGGGAGACTTGTTGTCACTCAGACTCCAGGGAATACCACCGGTTGTCGGTGAGCAATCACTGACGATGATCTGTGTGAGAACTCCTAGTGAGTACAAATAATAATTGTAATAATGGTAATAATAGTATTCATAGCTAAATTAAACGGATGGAAAGCGGAAGTAAGGGTCAGATTTTAGTAATATACATATTTATAGGAATATTTTGGCTACATATGTGCATACATGTTTCAGCTAAGAAATTATTCAAGGTGTCACTGACAGCAGCTGTGAGTGGCCGTATGATGTTAGACCTTGAATAATGCCGTAGCTGAAACATGTATGCAAATATGTAGCAAAAAAATATTTGTAGAAATAAAAATTCATACGAAAAATAGTTCGACGTTTTATTGAGCACTATCTTATAACCACTGTAGTTCCCTAACCCTAACCCTAACCCTAAACCTAACCTCCTACAAACAAAAAGAATGACACACACACACAATATATATATATATATATATATATATATATATATATATATATATATATATATATATATATATATATTCCATGATAAATGCCAGTATACTGAAATCATGTGCCCTTAATAGGGTTAAGATGAAAATTCATATACACTAAATGTACAAAAGCAAAGAAATTCCCAAATTTTTACACTTTTATTGTCATTAAGGGTATGACTACATATCAACCAAACCATTTCATTATCACATCACTGCAGTATAAATCTCTATGCATAAGTGGATGAAGTGTGTGAGGTGCGTTGAAGAAAAATTCCTACCAGTAAAATACATAGCCCTGTTGTGCTCGCATACCTTTAATGACAATAAAAGTGTAAAAATTTGGGTATTTCCTTTCTTTTGTACATTAAGTGTATATGCATTTTCATCTTAACCGTATAAAGGGCATATGATTTCAGTACACTGGCATTTTTCATGGAATGCTACTACTTTTGTAAAGGCTATGCCTCAATACAATGGTAATTTTTAAGGTTTTTTTTTAATTTTCTGGAAAACTAAGGTATATGGTAAACTGAAATTAAAATGCCATCAACTAGACCCTAGAACCTCTATCTCTGCCCAAAATCAGCTGAATCCATCAAATAGTTGACACACACAGGTGGCACACACGTACGTACGTACACACGGATAACACAAAATCACTCCTGACCTTTCTGGATCTCTGGGTTGCCTTTACTAATGATGCTGAAATTCGACACACTTATAGAACCTATCAAATGACAATTTTGTGCAAAGTTTTAACTAATTTGGTTTATTGGTTTTGAGTTATGACTGATCAAAGAAATGAGATTTCTAGCATAGGTCGTTTTTGAAGTCTATTAAGGGATAGAGCGCTATCGCGCCTCCCTTGATATGGAACAATGCGGAAAACGTTCTATGCACGTTTCTCCGCCGTCTTTTAAAAATTATCTTCTTTCTCCAGCTTTTTTTGTTCATTTGCTTTTGACACCTGACGATGATTCGTCGAAGTCTTTCTTTACATTTCGTATATTTCTTTTTTTTCTCTCTTTTTTAATTTGTTTCTTTTTTGCCTTATTTTTTTGTTTTCGTTCTTTTCTTTTTCTGGTAAAATCGTCGTTTCCAAAACAAGATGTCGGACAATACCTAACCCTAACCCTAACCCTAACCAAACCCTAACCCTAACCCTAACCAAACGATAACCATAACCCTAACCCTTACCATAACCCTAACCCTAACCAAACCCTAACCCTAACCAAACCCTAACTAAACCCTAACCTTAACCCTAACCAAACAAACCAAACCAAACCCTAACCCTAACCCTAACCCTAACCCTAACCCATACCAAACCAAACCAAACCAAACTAAACCAAACCCTAACCCTAACCCTAACCCTAACCCTAACTCAAACCAAACCAAACCAAACCCAATCCTAACCCTAACCCTAACCCGTACCCTAAGCAAACCCTAAACGTTAACCTTACCCCTTACCCTAACACTAACCCTAGCCCCTAACATTAACCCCAACACTAAACCCTAACCCTAACCCTAACCCAAACCCAAACCCTTACTCTAAGCCTAACCCTAAACCCTAACCCTAACACCTAACCCTTACCCTAACCCTTACAATTAACCCAAACCCTAACCCCAACCCTAACCCTAACCCTAACCCTAACCCTAACCCTAACCTAACCTAACCCAACCCTTACCCTAACCAAACCCTACCCCTAACCAAACCCTACCCCTAACCCTAACCAAACCCTAACCCTAACCAAACCCTAACAAAACCCTAACCCTAACACCTAACCCTAACCCTAACCTTAACCCTAACCCTAACAAAACCCTAACCCTTCCCCTAACACCTAACTCTAACTCTAACCCTAACCCAAAACCTAACCCAAACCCTAACCCCTAACCCTAACCCCTAACCCTAACCTAACCTAACCCTTACCCTAACCAAACCAAACCCTACCCCTAACCAAACCCTAACCCTAACCAAACCCTAACCCTAACCCTAAACAAACCCTACTCCTAACCAAACCCTAACAAAACCCTAACCCCCCATTGCTTCTTATTCCTTTTCCCTCCTTCCTTTCACTCTTCTTCCCTTCATTCTTATCCGCTTCCCGTTTTATTCTTCCTTTCCACATTCATTTTTATCCCATTTTAGTTCTGCATATATTCTTTCCTTCCTTCCCTCTTTTCGTCCCTCTCTTCCCCATTTATTTTCTTTCTTTCTTTCTTTCTTTCTTCCTTCCTTCATCGCTTCTCCCCCCCTTTCTTTTTAATTCTTTCTCTTCTATCTTTTTTTTCTCCCAAAATTCCAACTGAAATTTGACATCCATTTAAAAGACCGGCTCTAATTAATTAACATTACGTTCGTATAAACGAACCTCTGCCAAGAACGGATGTAAAAGGGTGGGGGGGGGGGGGGCAGGGACGAACGCAGCGGGACGGGGGAGGGATAGGTAGCGGCTACCCGGTGGTAGATTAAAACGAATCGGGTGTGGACTCACCCGAACGTTGCTTATTTGCGACACAAACGAGTGTATATAAGCTCCGAGGGTGACAGCAGCCATTGTCACCATCAGAGTCCTATTAATGCGGCAGATATTCGATTAGAGATCAACGCCTGTCAAGTCCCCCCCTTCGGTCTGAGAACAAAACTCAAAAAAGGTAAGTGCCACACACTTGACCGTAATGACTCGCAGACAAAAAAAAACAAAACAAACAAAAAAAAAAAAACATAAAAAAAAAAAAAAAAAAAAAAAACATAAAAAAAAAACATAAAAAAAAAAAAATGGTGCTTCCTTGCAAATCACATCAACGCGAAAAGATGTAGTTTATCATATCTAAAACAATCCAGTTTTTAGCCTGTTTGGGGAAATGTCATAAACGGGTTCTGACATCATTCTGGTCTTTCCTCTAGGGCAGGGGCGGGCAACCTTTTTCAGAGTGAGGGCCGGATGAGACTTTTGGAAAGAAGGTGCGAAATTATATTGTTAATAACATAGTACAACAATAACACATGTCAATTGGCGAGTCAGAAGCAAAGTTTGATCTGTCAGCTTAATTATTATATTTTTGCGCGTCGAGAAACCTATGCCCTATTCGTCTGCGGACGCCGATGTTTATATAAAAAGAAAAAAGGTTTTATTAAAACTAGAAACACAGTCAAAGCCTTTTGGAAAATGTCATAAACGGGTTCCGTTCAGCTGTCAAAGAAGCCGAGGTCAATTCTGACATCATTCTGGTCTTTCCTCTAGGACAGGGGCGGGCAACCTTTTTCAGACTGAGGGCCGGATGAGACTTTTGGAAGGAGATCGCGGGCCGGAGTGAAAAACGAAAGGGGGAAGTAATTATAAGGGGTTTTTATCAAGTAATCGCACAGAAACTCGTTTCTGTCGCTGTTATTTTAAACATACAATCTTATTAAATTATGCTTATATGTTCACACTCAACAAATCATTTACGGTCAGCATTATTCCAGTATCTATCTAAACCAGGGGCGAGCAACCTTTTTCAGAGTGAGGGCCAGATTAGACTTTTGGAAGGAGATCGCGGGCCGGAGTGAAAAACGAAATCTCAGAATTACTATATTTTGTTTACATGAATAAATTGTACAAAAATTGCATTGAACACTCGACAAATCTGATATTTTTTCTCAGGAGACTTCTGTATGTGATGTTATAAAAGGCAACGACGAAGAGCCATTTTGGAATCATAAAAAAATAATGACGGGGGAAGTAGCAAGTTGATCCAGCATTCGTTTTGACACACCTCACATAGGTTCTCTGTTTTATGCCCTTTCCTCGTCTCTCGGTTCCTCTTTGCCTCTCTCTTTCTCTTTTTCTATTTTTATCTCTTAATAGTTAAAGAAAAATGAAATATACATGCATCATCGCTCGCTGATATTTATACATTTATTTATCTACCTTCCACAGATGTGACCCAAGATCGGGTCGAGAAAGTGGGATTTGATAAACCAGCGCTCGAGAAGGTGAGCACTCTGGCCATTAAAAATTGCCTGGGCAGCCCCGTCGGCATTCCCCGGTAGGGGCGCCTCAGGCAGTAAGCAATAAACTTACTCCTCCCCAAAGAGGTGAGGCAAAGCTAGGGAGGGTGGACCTCCTAGAACTGCACAGGACTGACCCATAGACTGGCGTAAATCAAGCCCCGAATGCCAAGACAATACCAGTCTATGGGGTGCAGTATCCATCGGAACAGATACTACACTTTGATCTTGGCCAAAACCTCATTTTTATGCCACTGTAAATCTTAATTGAAACCTACTTTTACGTCTATGTCATAAAATGATATGAGTTTTACTGGGAGGTTCGCGGGCCGGATTGCATAGCAGGGTGGCGGGCCGGACGCTAAGCCTTGACATGTGACGGGGTGCATTGTCTTGGTGAAATAGCACTTTCTTCTTCTTCTTCTTCGTGGACGTCTTTTTCGATTTCTTCCTGCAAACGCACCGATCTAACAATTCGATGCCTTTTTTTTGTAGAACGATATACGTCCCAGTTTACGATATCACTTTTTTATTGGAGCCAAGTCTCTTTCCCTGGAGCATTTTTTTGAGGTCTGCAAACAGCCAGTAGTCGCTGGGGCCAGATCTGGAGAATAGGGTGGGTGCGGAAGCAATTCGAAATGCAATTCATCTAATTTTGCAATAGTTGCGATCGACATGTGACGTGGTGCATTGTCTTGGTGAAATAGCACTTTCTTCTTCTTCTTCTTCTTCTTCTTTTTCTTCTTCTTCTTCTTCTTCTTCTTCTTCGTGGACGTCTTTTTCGATTTCTTCCTGCAAACGCCCCAATAATGACATATAATATTCACTATTGATCATTCTTCCTTTCCGAAGGAAAACGACGAACAAAATACTTCAGACATCTCAAAATACGGAGGCTAAAACCTTGCCTGCTGATGTTTGCGTCTTTCGTCGGTTTTGACGGTTTTCACTTGCTACTGTTTAGTTAGCTGGCTGCCGATTTGACTCCGATGTTAAGTGACGGATACATGTTTTATGCATTGTCACATATCGTCGAAGTGTTTTTGTTTTTGATCGGCTGTGAGCAAACGCGGCACCCAATTCGAACACAGCTTTCTCATTGAACCATGCGGCTTCAATTAACAATCGGACAAAACTAGTTTATGTACTTTTTTTTAATGTTTTCCGAGAAAAATTGCCGAATTAGGGCGATCTGAACGTCCAGCATCATTTGCGTCTGTATGACCGCGTTTAAAGTCAGCATACGACTCCTTAACCCTTATTTCCGATAGAGCCAAGTCCGAATAACACTTATCAAACCATTTCTTTGCTTAACGGTGTTTTTGACCCGTCAGAAAGCAAAACTTTATCAATCCACGAAATTCAGATTTTTTCATTGTTTTATACCCGTCAGAATCCTTGGCCTTTTGGCTAAGATCAAAGTGTAGTATCTGTTCGATGGATACTGCACTCCATACTGGTGTTGTCTTGGCATTCGGGTCTTCATTTATGCCGGTCAATGGGTCTGTCCTGTGCAGTTTTGGGAGGTCCACCTTCCCAGGCTTTGCCTGCCCTCTTTGGGGGGGAGTAAGTTTAATGCTTACTGCCTGAGGCGCCCCTACCGGGGAATGCCGACGGGGCTGCCCAGGCAATTTTTAAACCCCACTTTCCCGACCCGACCTTGAGTCACATCTTACTTGTAGGAGAAAGATAAAAACTGGCCTTGTGCCTAACTCCTGGAGAGGAGTAAATAAATACCCGTCAGAAAGCAAGGCTTTATCAATACACGACATTGAGATTTTTTCATTGTTTTATACCCGTCAGAAAGCAAGGCTTTATCAATCCACGACATTCAGATTTTTCATTGTTTTATACCCGTCAGCAAGAAAGGCTTTATTAATCCACGAAATTCTTATTTTTTCATTGTTTTATACCCGTCAGAAAGCAAGACTTTATCAATCCACGAACTTCTGATTTTTTCATTGTTTTATACCCGTCAGAAAGCAAGACTTTATCAATCCACGACATTCAGATTTTTCCATTGTTTTATACCCGTCAGAAAGCAAGGCTTTATCAATCCACGAAATTCTGATTTTTCATTGTTTTATACCCGTCAGAAAGCAAGGCTTTATCAATCCACGAACTTCTGATTTTTTCATTGTTTTATACCCGTCAGAAAGCAAGACTTTATCAATCCACGACATTCAGATTTTTTCATTGTTTTATACCCGTCAGAAAGCAAGGCTTTATCAATCCACGAAATTCTGATTTTTTCATTGTTTTATACCCGTCAGAAAGCAAGACTTTATCAATCCACGAACTTCTGATTTTTTCATTGTTTAATACCCGATAGAAAAGAAGGCTTTATCAATCCACGACATTCAGATTTTTTCATTGTTTTATACCCGATAGAAAGCAAGGCTTTATCAATCCACGAAATTCTGATTTTTTCATTGTTTTATACCCTATAGAAAGGAAGGCTTCATCAATACACGAAATTCTGATTTTTTCATAGTTTTATACCCGATAGAAAGCAAGGCTTTATTAATCCACGAAATTCTGATTTTTTCATTGTTTTATACCCGTCAGAAAGCAAAGCTTTATCAATCCACGAAATTCTTATTTTTTTCATTGTTTTATACCCGTCAGAAAGAAATGCTTTATCAATCTACGAAATTCTGATTTTTTCATTGTTTTATACCCGTCAGAAAGCAAAGCTTTATCAATCCACGAAATTCTGATTTTTTCATTGTTTTATACCCGTTGGAAAGCAAGGCTTTATCAATCCACGACATTCAGATTTTTCCATTGTTTTATACCCGATAGAAAGCAAGGCTTTATTAATCCACGACATTCAGATTTTCCATTGTTTTATACCCGATAGAAAGGAAGGCTTTATTAATCCACGAAATTCTGATTTTTCCATTGTTTTATACCCTATAGAAAGGAAGGATTCATCAATACACGAAATTCAGATTTTTCCATTGTTTTATACCCGTCAGAAAGCAAGCCTTTATTAATCCACGACATTCAGATTTTTCCATTGTTTTACACCTGATAGAAAGCAAGGCTTTATCAATCCACCACATTCTGATTTTTTCATTGTTTTATACCCGATAGAATGCAAGGCTTTATTAATCCACGAAATTCTGATTTTCTTCATTGTTTTATACCCATCAGAAAGCAAAGCTTTATCAATCCACGAAATTCTGATTTTTTCATTGTTTTATACCCGTCAGAAAGAAAGGCTTTATCAATCCACGAAATTCTGATTTTTTCATTGTTTAATACCCGTCAGAAAGCAAGGCGTTATCAATAATCGACATTCAGATTTTTCCATTGTTTTATACCCGATAGAAAGCAAGGCTTTATCAATACACGAAATTCAGATATTTTAATTGTTTTATACCCGTCAGAAAGCAAGGCTTTATTAATTAACGAAATTCTGATTTTTTAATTGTTTTATACCCGTCAGAAAGCAAGGATTTATCAATCCACGAAATTCTGATTTTTTCATTGTTTTATACTCGTCAGAAAGCAAGGCTTTATTAAACCACGACATTCAGATTTTTCCATTGTTTTATACCCGATAGAAAGGAAGGCTTTATCAATCCACGACATTCAGATTTTTTCATTGTTTTATACCCGTCAGAAAGCAAGGCTTTATTAATACACGAAATTCTGATTTTTTCATTGTTTTATACCCGTCAAAAAGCAAGGCTTTATCAATCCACGGCATTCTGATTTTTCCATTGTTTTATACCCGATAGAAAGCAAGGCTTTATCAATCCACGAAATTCTGATATTTTAATTGTTTTATACCCGATAGAAAGCAAGGCTTTATTAATCCACGACATTCAGGTTTTTCCATTGTTTTATACCCGTCAGTAAGCAAGGCTTTATCAATCCACGAAATTCAGATTTTTCCATTGTTATATACCCGATAGAAAGCAAGGCTTTATCAATACACGACATTCAGATTTTTCCATTGTTAAGTTTTTTAATTTGAAACATTAGTTTCACTAAAATAACTGTAATTTAATAATCCGACTGGATTTGCTGGTAACGCTTACCTTTGGAATCCCCCCTGCTCTCTTTTTTCTCCCAAAAATCTGGTACTTATCGCAGTAGCGCCTTACGTTTCAGTGGCGAACAAAAGTAAAAGTCAAGTTTTTGGTGCAGGTTGTGCAAATGTCATAAACTGGGCCCATTAAGTTTTCGTACCAGGCGAGGTCAGTTCTTGGCATAATTCTGGCAACCCAGTGCACAAAAAGGGGGGGGGATTGGTTTATTGTTGGTCGCT
>OY744554.1:45399258-45406758 GCA_963556195.1 Sepiola atlantica
ACATCTATAAAAAAGAAAATAGGTTTTACTTTATTTTATTTATAATATATTGTTGTGTCTACGTTTAATTTCAAATCTATAAAAAAGAAATAGGGTTTACTTTATTTTATTTATAAAATATTGTGGTGTCTACGTTTAATTTCAAATCTATAAAAAGTAAATAGGTTTGACTTAATTTTATTTATAAAAATATTGTGGGGTCCGCGTTTATTTTCACATCTATAAAAAAGAAAATAGGTTTTACTTTATTTTATTTATAATATATTGTTGTGTCTACGTTTAATTTCAAATCTATAAAAAAGAAATAGGGTTTACTTTATTTTATTTATAAAATATTGTGGTGTCTACGTTTAATTTCAAATCTATAAAAAGTAAATAGGTTTGACTTAATTTTATTTATAAAAATATTGTGGGGTCCGCGTTTAATTTCAAATCGATAAAAAAGAAAAAAGGTTTTACTTTATTTTATTTATAAAATATTGTGGTGTCTACGTTTAATTTCAAATCGATAAAAAAGAAAAAAGGTTTTACTTTATTTTATTTATAAAAATATTGTGGTGTCTACGTTTAATTTCAAATCTATAAAAAAGAAATAGGTTTTACTTTATTTCATTTATGAAAATATTGTGGTGTCTACGTTTAATTTCAAATCTATAAAAAAAGAAATAGGTTTTATTTTTTTTTATTTATAAAAATATTGTGGTGTCTACGTTTAATTTCAAATCTATAAAAAAGAAATAGGTTTTATTTTATTTTATTTATGAAAATATTGTGGTGTCTACGTTTAATTTCAAATCTATAAAAAAGAAATAGGTTTTACTTTATTTTATTTATAAAAATATTGTGGTGTCTACGTTTAATTTCAAATCTATAAAAAAGAAATAGGTTTTACTTTATTTTATTTATAAAAATATTGTGGTGTCTACGTTTAATTTCAAATCTATTAAAAAGAAATAGGTTTTACTTTATTTTATTTATAAAAATATTGTGGTGTCTACGTTTAATTTCAAATCTATAAAAAAGAAATAGGTTTTACTTTATTTTATTTATTAAATATTGTGGTGTCTACGTTTAATTTCAAATCTATAAAAAAGAAATAGGTTTTACTTTATTTTATTCATAAAAATATTGTGGTGTCTACGTTTAATTTCAAATCTATAAAAAGGAAATAGGTTTTACTTTATTTTATTCATAAAATATTGTGGTGTCTACGTTTAATTTCAAATCTATAAAAAAGAAATAGGTTTTACTTTATTTTATTTATAAAATATTGTGGTGTCTACGTTTAATTTCAAATCTATAAAAAAGAAATAGGTTTTACTTTATTTTATTTATAAAAATATTGTGGTGTCTACGTTTAATTTCAAATCTATAAAAAAGAAATAGGTTTTACTTTATTTTATTTATAAAAATATTGTGGTGTCTACGTTTAATTTCAAATCTATAAAAAAGAAATAGGTTTTACTTTATTTTATTTATAAAAATATTGTGGTGTCTACGTTTAATTTCAAATCTATAAAAAAGAAATAGGTTTTACTTTATTTTATTTATAAAAATATTGTGGTGTCTACGTTTAATTTCAAATCCATAAAAAAGAAATAGGGTTTACTTTGTTTTATTTATAAAATATTGTGGTGTCTACGTTTAATTTCAAATCTATAAAAAAGAAATAGGTTTTACTTTATTTTATTTATAAAAATATTGTGGTGTCTACGTTTAATTTCAAATCTATAAAAAAGAAACAGGTTTTACTTTATTTTATTTATGAAATATTGTGGTGTCTACGTTTAATTTCAAATCTATAAAAAAGAAATAGGTTTTACTTTATTTTATTTATAAAAATATTGTGGTGTCTACGTTTAATTTCAAATCGATAAAAAAGAAATAGGTTTTACTTTATTTAATTTATAAAAATATTGTGGTGTCTACGTTTAATTTCAAATCTATAAAAAAGAACATAGGTTTTACTTTATTTTATTTATAAAAATATTGTGGTGTCTACGTTTAATTTCAAATCTATAAAAAAGAAATAGGTTTTACTTTATTTTATTTATAAAAATATTGTGGTGTTACGTTTAATTTCAAATCTATAAAAAAGAAATAGGTTTTACTTTATTTTATTTATAAAAAATATTGTGAAACCTATGAAACATTTATCAATATTTTTTATTTTAATACAAAAAAGACTATCAGAAAAATTGAAAAAATAACAAAGGTATAATTAAACAGACGAATTCTGTTATTTTTAACAATGTTTGCATAAATGATAAAATGCTGCCTAAATACACACACAATATATATATATATATATATATATATATATATATATATATATATATATATATATATATCAAGGGAGGCGCGAGAGCGCTCTATCCCTTAATAGACTTCAAGAATGGCCTATGCTGGAAATCTCATTTCTTTGATCAATCATAACTCAAAAATCAATAAACCAAATTAGTTAAAACTTTGCACAAAATTTTTATTTGATAGGTTTTATAAGTGTGTAGAATTTCAGCATCATTAATCAAGACAACCCAGAGATCCAGAAAGTTCAATCATGAAATTATTTTATCTGTGTGTACGTACGTACGTACGTACGTATGTATGTATGTGCCACCCTGTATCTCATCAACTATTTGATGGATTCAGCTGACGTTTGGCAGAGATAGAGGTTC
This sequence comes from Sepiola atlantica, assembly GCA_963556195.1. NCBI lineage: Eukaryota > Metazoa > Mollusca > Cephalopoda > Sepiida > Sepiolidae > Sepiola > Sepiola atlantica. Next base: position 45,401,937 of record OY744554.1, read on the forward strand.
TAGGGTGTAGTTGACGGCATTTTAATTTCAGTTTATCATATACCTTAGTTTTTCAGAAAATTCCCCCAAAAACGTAAAAATGACCATTATATTGAGGCATAGCCTTTACAAAAGAAGTGACATTCCATGAAAAATGCCAGTATACTGAAATCATATGCCCTTAATAGGGTTAAGATGAAAATTCATATACACTAAATGTACAAAAGCAAGGAAATTCCCAAATGTTTGCACTTTTATTGTCATTAAGGGTATGCGAGCACAACAGGGTTATGTATTTTACTGGTAGGAATTTTTCTTCATCGCACCTCACACACTTTCATCCACTCATGCATAGAGATTTATACTGTAGTGATGTGATAATGAAATGGTTTGGTTGATATGTAGTCATACCCTTAATGATTTTGGGAATTTCCTTGCTTTTGTTAATTTAGTGTATATAAATTTTCATCTTAACCCTATTAAGGGCATATGATTTCAGTATACTGGCATTTATCATGGAATATATATATATATATTAATAATGGAGTTTATGTATCTGTCTGAAACCGAAACTCCATCAGAGGACTATGACTATTTGTTAAGTCCGCCAGCTTCATTATATACTATTAAAAAAACCGCTATAAACACTATGCGTACTTCCCAATTTACATAATCAATTGCTTTTGAACTTCTAATAAATTAGTATTCACAAATATACACTCATGATTGTTCTCTTCATATTTCAACATGTATTTACGCTATTTTGCTCGCTAATAATCTTACTTATAAATTATAATTTAGACAGACAGACAGATACATACATACATGAAATGCGTTACGTAGTTAATATAACTATGACGAATGAATTAACGTTGGCTGTTTAATCAGTGATTCCCATCCCTCCCTCCGTTAATTCAATATGGCGCAACTGCTTAAACAGCCAGCGTTATATAAACAACAACGCTGGCATTCACCGTGATCATTTTCCTCTTATTTATTTTTTTAAAACCGTTCTAAGTTTGTTTATTTTCTTAATCTTATTAGCCATTAAATTCACTGAATCAAATTGCTTAATTAAAATAATAATTGATTTAAAAATTACTATTTAAAAACACACACACCTTATAACGAATGTAGTTTTCACTTTAGGACCCGCGCTAACTTTGACCCCGTCGTTAGGGTTAGGGTCAGTATTTTCTTTTTTTAATTGTTGATTTTAATTTATGTACACATTTTTTCCGCTTTAAAAGACATAAAATATTACTTATTGTGTGTAAAGAAATGCGAGCAGACGACACCTTTTACTGGGCAAGTAAATAACTGTTTTTAGAATCGTATATAAGGTAACAATTATTCCTTCTTTTCTTTCTCTTATTAACTTTCATTCGTTACTACTACACTATAATAAATACTACATTCAATTTTTATTTAAAATTTTTATTTTCTTTACATTTATTTTTAATGCAAACACTGTTTACGGTTGCTACAAACCAAAATAATGCAAACTTATTTTATCTTCTTATTAATGATGTTACTTATTGTTACACCGGCCGTTCTTACACAGGAGAAACTGCACCGGTTGTCACTATAAATAGTGCGAGTCACCAGAGACACAGAGAAGACAAAGCACAGTCTTGTAACTGTCTAGCCAAGTGCTAGTCACTTTCTCACTTTGTTAATACACTTGTTAAACCAACCCTCGACTTGACTTCCTTTATTTATTATTTACTGTTGGACAACTTCACAACATAAATATATATATAAAATTAAAAAGTAATTACACATCCTATTAAAAAAATAAAAAAATAGGGCGACTTAATGGAATGTTTTTTACCGCTTAGGAAGTGGAAAAATACTAAGAAAAAATCGACTTGACTTCCTTTATTTATTACTAGCGGAACCCGTCGCCCGGCGTTGCACGGGAGAAAGTACTACCTATTGCATGACGTCAAATAAAAAAAAGGAAATTACCTATTTTTTCTCCCCCCCCGTCTATTGTGTTGGCGAATGTTTTAAATTAAAAAAAAAATAAAAAAAGTGGTAGAGTAGAATGGGATCGAACGCTAAAACAGGTGATTATGAGTCCTGCCTTATTACCGACTGCACCACGCATCCGGGTTAAAATAGATGTGAAAATACGTCAATTAATTTAATAATAAATAAGAACCAGTGTTTTGTGAAAATTAAACTGGGTGTATTAGTTCCCGGTGTCGATGAGTAGAGTGACAGTACAGAATTGTTAGAGAGAAAAGTTTTTGCCACCACACCTATATGGAGTTGGTTTTTAGGAGAGTCGTGGATGGCGGGCCAAATGTAATATTTAGTGTAAGCTGGGAAAAAAGAATAACAAATGTACTAAAACACGCTCGAGTGAATAAGTGTAATGTAATGGTGAGTTTAGTAGCCTGTGATGCGTGTGGTTATTTTCCTATTCTCCGAGAAGGTACAGGGGAAAAATCGTCTCTACTTTATATATTAGATTTACTGTTGGACAACTTCACAACACTTATCATGTGCAATATATTATTTAAATTAATTGCAGTGATAAAAAGCTCTACCCAAAGCACAGTCTTGTAACTGTCTAGCCAAGTGCTAGTCACTTTCTTACTTTGTTAATACACTTGTTAAGCCAACCATCGACTTGACTTCCTTTATTTATTATTTACTGTTGGACAACTTCACAACACTTATCATGTGCAATATATTATTTAAATTAATTGCAGTGATAAAAAGCTCTACCCAAATTACATACTAGCAAAAATATGCGACCGGAGGGAGCGTATTTTTGCTAGTGTATATAGTTATTTTATTTCTGACTCAATTAATGACAATAAAAGAGTAAATATTTGGGAATTTCCTTGCTTTTGTACATTTAGTATATATGAATTTTCATCTGAACCCTTAAAGCATACTGGCATTTATCATGGAATATATATTTATATATGTCAGGTTCATATTATATTCCAACAACATTTTTATTTTATTATTTTATTTTTTCACATTTCCAAAAAACAGAACATTTTTATGAGATATATTTTTTACGGTCCGTTTCATTTGTCTTGTGCCAAACAACATTTTTATGTTAATATCGTCTCTGCAACATAACAAAATCATCAGAAAAATTCATCGAATATATATATATATTAGACGCTTAAGGTCTCCTGTTTTTGTTGCACTCTTAGATAATTAACCCCCCTTCTTTTTTTTTCTTTTTTTTATTAACTTATATTTTTCATTTATTAATTTTTTAACGAATGTTAAGTCTGCAATATCTTGGATTTAGTTAGTTTGTCTGGGGATTTAAACTGCATTTTACATTTAAAAAATTTTTTTTTTTTTTTTTTAATGACTCAAAGCTTCTTTAGACTATATATATATATATATATATATATATATATATATATATATATATATATATATATATATATATATATATATATATATTCGATGAATTTTTCTGATGACTTTGTAATGTTGCAGAGACGATATTAGCATAAACATGTTGTTTGGCACAAGACAAATGAAAAGGACCGTAATATATATATATATATATATATATATATATATATATATATATATATATATATATATATATATATATAATTATTTTATTTCTGACTCAATTGAGATCTATTTTTTTATATTTTTCAGCCTCCACCAATCAAAATGAGCCGCCAAATGAAGACAGGTCAGGGGAACAACACGTTGCCCCAAAACTCAGGGACCCCCAACTCTCAGTCGTTGCCCCACACTAGCCAATCGGCACCGAAGGGCACTCATTCCATGGCACAAGAAGGGGGACAGTCGATGCCGCAGGGACCCCAAACCATGCCCCGCGAACAACCGTCAATGTCACGCGACCCCAAATCTATGAACAACAAATACCCCATGATGTACGAAGACCACGGCGGCTATTCACTGCCGCCGCAGGGCTCATACCCCATGGGGTACGGTTCTCCGCCGATGATGTCGCATGGGGCCTTCCCCATGTCGCCTGATATGCAATCAATGCAGGGTGGCATCTATTCGATGTATGGCGGTCCCGGATCAAATTCGAATTCTCAAGTCAACAATAAAAATCGGATGAAAACCCTGTCAAAATCTCAACGGGAAAACATGTTCCGCGAGGGGCCAAAAACCGGGGGTTCATACCAGCATAGCGTGACCCCAAAACCTCAAACAATGAATAGGATGACGATGGACTATGAAGGCCGGTTTATGGATCGCCGTGGTCGGATTGTTGACTATAGCCGCAACATGGACTCCTCCGACGGACACCATGACGACAGATTCATGTTTAACCGGGATATGCCCCGAGACCAGCAGGGTATGTATGACTACGGTATGCCGGCATATATGTACGGAAATATGATGGAGTCACCGGATCTAATGTTGGACATGGATATGGACATGTACGGACGATACCCGATGTTCTACGACCAGTTCGCCGATGACGACGACGAGGACTACAACGAGGGTATGATGGATAACATGATGAACCCGCCCCAGGGTTACATGGACGGAAGCTACGAAGCGGATTTCGCAGGCCTGGATTACCCGGAGAGAAGAACGGTGGAATCGGCCGGTAGATATGCGGACTCTTTCGAGCGGTAGGAGACCGGAAGTGGCTAGTGCACGCTGACCGGAAGTTCAAGTCCTATATTGTTTTGCTGTTATGACTTTCAGACATAAAAGAACTACTTTAAACACAATTAAAAATCTTGTCCAACTTTTATTTATCGCGAGTTTTTATGTGTCAGTTTGAAATGTAATTTATGGCGATCAAAAAGAATACATACTTTTATTTACTCTAGCAATGACAGATGTAATATATATATATATA
>OY744554.1:45419258-45424258 GCA_963556195.1 Sepiola atlantica
TATATATATATATATATGTGTTGGCTAATTTCATTATTGGAGGAATGCAAGACCAATAACAGGTTAGGGACGTTCAACGTCGTAATCGCCGAATTGTAATTGTCGTCTGATGGAATTTTGTTTTGTTCAATAATAATGTCGGCATTCCAATGTCAAAATTCTTCGACAGATTAGACTTGATGTCTGTACCAGACCCAAATGCGAACGATATTTGTTCTCAATTGTTAACGGCTTATTTTATGCATATATATATATATATATATATATATATATATATATATATATATATATATATGTGTAAAGTGTGTGATTGTCGTTCAAATTTCAAAGTATTGTAGGGAAAGTTAATAAAATTGAAATATAAGCCAAATTAGCAATACAAGATTAATTTATTATTATTTTTTTTTTTTACATTAATCCTATCGATTACGGAATAAAATTCCTTCTTCAGGGGTGACCAGTATTGAGTCATTTTTTTTCTCTTTTTTTTTCATCAAAACACCAAGAATAAAGAAACTTATTTCTTTGTTAATTTGATAAACGTCCTTGGTGGTACGACGTCATCGCCGTGCTGTTAGAAATGGCGGTTATGAATCAAAACCGGTGTCGAACGAGGAATGCGCTGGCACGCTGTCATGTAAAGTGTGTGATTGTCGTTCAAATTTCAAAGTATTGCAGGGAAAGTTAATAAAATTGAAATATAAGCCAAATTAGCAATACAAGATTAATTTATTATTATTTTTTTTTACATTAATCCTATCGATTACGGAATAAAATTCCTTCTTCAGGGGTGACCAGTATTGAGTCATTTTTTTCTCTTTTTTTTTTCATCAAAAAACAAGAATAAAGAAACCGGTTTTGAATCCTACCCGCCATTTCATAACAGCAAGGCGATGACGTCGTACCATCAAAGACGTTTATCAAATTAACAAAGAAATAAGTTTCTATATTCTTGTTTTTTGATAAAAAATAAAAAATAAAAAAATATGACTCAATACTGGTCACCCCTGAAGAAGGAATTTTATTCCGTAATCGATAGGATTAATGTAAGAAAAAAAATATTAATAAATTAATCTTGTATTGCTAATTTAACTTATATTTCAATTTTATATATATATATATATAAATATTAAATTATTATTACCTACAGACGTTAGCGTTTCCAGCTTATTGCTCTCATCAGTGACAGTAACAATTTCAGACGGTCGGGAGGCGTGAACCTGATTCACAGAGTCAGACTAGAATCTGCAAGCAGTCGCCATATCCACTCGGCCAACGGAAACTGTCACGTAATTAAAGGAAATTAAGATCTATATGTACCTAGAAGCGGGCACAGATAGAAGACTAGTCGAGAGTGTTCGACGAACGTATTCGGAACTTTGCATTATATATATTTGGTTACACCCAAAAATGAACCACAGTCTAGTGTAGGTTTTTTTTCAAGACACTTTAATCCAAGAACTTTTTACTCTTTGTGAATTTTTTTCTGATGATTTTGTAATGTTGCAGAGACGATATTAACATAAAAATGTTGTTTGATACAAGACAAATGAAACGGACCGTAAAAAATTTATCACAGAAATGTTAGGTTTTTTGAAATGTAATAATAAAATAAAAGCATGGTTATTGGAATATAATATGAACCTGACACCCCCCCACACACACACATATATATATATATATATATATATATATATATATATATATATATATATATATATATATATATATATATATATATATATATAAGCAAGTAAAAGATGAGAATGAAAATTGTAAAAATACTATATTTGTTAAGTCATCAGTTGCTAAGAACAAGGTGTTTCAAATAAAATAAATTTATTTTTCCTTCCTTAAGCCATGGCTTTTCAAAGAATGCATCTTATCGTCAAAGGAATACAAACAGATAAGTTGGTCATAATTTCTTAACTCTGACTCAACTGACGATTCATTATTCACCATGCTGGCTGTGAAACGACAAATTAACCATTTTGAGCAACTGATAACTTAATAGATATTGTATTTTTACAATCTTTATTCTCAACTTTTTACTTGCTTATCTAATTGTTCTATGGTTTTGTGAGCTTTTTATGGGGCCTAGCTAATGCTCACACACATACAAACAGACATTATTGTCAGAATAATAATATAGTTAATTATGAAAACTTTGGAATCCGCACTGGTTGTATCTATGTCATGTTACATTCACCCTGGGCGAGTGGAGCCGGCTCCTTTCTAAGGAGAAAGTTCATAGAGAATATTAAATTCATGCATGTATTTCCCGGTCAGGGGAAATGGCGACGTTGGGCCATTTGCAGTTTTTTTTTAGGTATAACTGTCTTTCTACATACAGCGCCTGGTGTTCCCAAATGGTCACCCATCTGGTACTGACCAGGCTCAACGGTGCTTAACTTAAGTGATCTATGTCGTATATGCACTGCATGTCGGGCAGAAGAGGGCAGACAAAACAGTGCCGTGTCGTATGGTATGGGTCTCCTATCGACATTCACAAATGGTTGGGTCGATTTTGTTTTTTGGGGTTATTAGGGTTATAAGGGTTAGGGTTGGGTTAGTGTTATTACTGTTAGGTTTGGGTTAGGGTTAGGGTTAGGGTTTAGGGTTAGGTTAGGGTTAGGGTTAGGGTTTAGGGTTAGGGTTGGGTTAGGGTTAGGTTAGGTTAGGGTTTAGGGTTAGGGTTAGGGTTAGGGTTTAGGGTTAGGGTTGGGTTAGGGTTATTAGTGTTAGGTTTGGGTTAGGGTTAGGGTTAGGGTTTAGGGTTAGGTTAGGGTTAGGGTTAGGGTTTAGGGTTAGGTTAGGGTTAGGGTTTAGGGTTAGGGTTGGGTTAGGGTTAGGGTTGGGTTAGGGTTATTAGTGTTAGGGTTAGGGTTAGGGTTTAGGGTTAGGGTTAGGGTTAGGGTTTAGGGTTAGGGTTAGGGTTTAGGGTTAGGGTTAGGGTTAGGGTTTAGGGTTAGGGTTAGGGTTAGGGTTAGGGTTTAGGTTAGGTCAGGGTTAGGGTTAGGGTTTAGGGTTAGGGTTAGGGTTAGGGTTTAGGGTTAGGGTTGGGTTAGTGTTATTAGTGTTAGGTTTGGGTTAGGGTTAGGGTTTAGGGTTAGGTTAGGTTAGGGTTAGGGTTAGGGTTTAGGGTTAGGGTTAGGGTTAGGTTAGGGTTAGGGTTAGGGTTGGGTTAGGGTTATTAGTGTTAGGGTTAGGGTTAGGGTTTAGGGTTAGGGTTAGGGTTTAGGGTTAGGGTTAGGGTTAGGGTTGGGTTGGGTTAGGGTTATTAGTGTTAGGTTTGGGTTAGGGTTAGGGTTTAGGGTTAGGGTTGGGTTAGTGTTATTAGTGTTAGGTTTGGGTTAGGGTTAGGGTTTAGGGTTAGGTTAGAGTTAGGGTTAGGGTTTAGGGTTAGGGTTGGGTTAGGGTTAGGGTTGGGTTAGGGTTATTAGTGTTAGGTTTGGGTTAGGGTTAGGGTTAGGGTTTAGGGTTAGGTTAGGGTTAGGGTTATGGTTTAGGGTTAGGATTAGGGTTTAGGGTTAGGTTTTATAGTTAGGGTTAGGGTTTATAGTTATTAGGGTTATTAGGGGTGGGTTAGGGTTGTAGTTAGGGTTATTAGGGTTATTAGGGGTAGGGTTAGGATTATTAGGGTTAGGATTAGGCTTCGGGTTATTAGCGTTATGGTTGGTATTATGGTTAAGGTTATGGTTAGGGTAAGAATTATTACGTTTAGGGTTATTAGGGTTCGGGTTATTGGGGTTAGGGTTAAAGGGCATTCTGTAGTTTTCTAGTCCACAGCGATCAAAAAAGAAACAAAAAAACACTAGAAAATATTTAATAAAATAAATAATGAAAATAAAAATAATCATAAAAATATGAAAAAAAAACATTAGTAAAATATTCCACTGTATAGAATGCATTTAAAATTTGTAATTGAAACGGTTTTTTTAACCAGTAAAATGCAGAGGCTGTTTTTTAAATAAACATATTACTTATTTAAATTCAAATTTTCGATTTACACAGGAATCTTCATCAGGATAATAGACAATATTTTCTTCTTCTTTTTTTTTTAAACGACTTGGTGTCGCTTGATCTTGTGCTTCAGTTGTAAATGAAGCTCGTTGTGTAATAATGTCCTCGAGTGAAAAAAAAAAGAAGAAAAGTCTCTGCATTTTACTGTTTTCAAAAACCGTTTCAAATGAAAAAATAATTTTTCTCCTCTTTTTTTTCGTCTGACTTCTTCTCTGTATTCTGCTGACTCGTTCTGTTTATCTGTTTATCTTACACTTTCTCTCTGTGTTAGCGGTAGTACATTTCTATACTTTATATATATATATATATATATATATATATATATATATATATATATATATATATATATATATATATAAAGAGGTGTACTAAAAGCGAACTTTTAGGAAAGGTAAAACCCTATTGTGAAGAGTATACAGCTCAATATCCAGGATAGAGCAGGTAGAAATGAAGAAGAATGGAAATAACTTCTCGTGCCTCTAACGACCTACCTATCTACATCTTATTCCTCCGCTGGACTCTTCGACACCGGACTTTTTAGCAATCGGACATTTGCTTGCACCCTGGCACAGTTTTGCCCTGCGTTTCTTTCCATACAACTTTTATTTCATTTTTTCAAATTTTAAATCTTGGCCATTGCCAACTTATCTATCCCAGCGACTTCCTCTGATGATAAGATTTTGATCTTTGAAAAGCCTGGCTTAAGGAAAATTTAACTTGAATAAATTGCCTTTTTGCGGAATATACCTTGCTTTGAACTTTTGAATTGAATTCTGATTTGGCTTTTGCTTTCTCTAATTCCTTTCCATTCTTCTTCATTTATATATATATCAAAATAATTAATAGAGAGAGAGAGAGAGAAAAAAATTCACATACACATTGCAACTGTCAGCAATAAATCATAGTATTTCTAACCTATCATGAGAACAACATTTTCGAAGTTGCCTTAAAACACACAAATGGGCAACAAAATACGC
>OY744554.1:45426758-45464258 GCA_963556195.1 Sepiola atlantica
ATCATCATCATGATCATCATCATCATTTGCTGTTACGTAGTCGTTTATTAAAATCAGTACATTTTAAATCAATCGTCACTTACTTCCGCATTCTCTTTTTGTATCCTGTTGCGCCGGCGCTGGCGTCATCATCATCATCGTCTAGTGCGCTGCATGTCGCCGTCGTCATCGTCGTAGTCGGCCACACTTCGCAATCATCATCATCATCATCATCATCATCATCATCATCATCATCATCATCATCATCATCATCATCATCATCATCATCATCGTCGTCGTCGTCATCATCATCGTCTAGTGTCTGCAAGCAAACTTTTCATGCAGAGAGGAAAAAGGCGAACCCGGCGGAGATTTTAACTGGGTCTTTATTTGATAGAGATTTTCTCGTCGTACGATTAAAGTCACACATTCATTAGATTTGAGAAACAAACCAAATTGTTCTTCTTAACTCAATTCTACTTCGTTACGGGGAAAGGAAGTGGGGGAGGGCAGATCAGTCGCTATCAACTCTTTTAGGAATTAAATTCTCATATTTTTTTTCCAGAACACGAACTGACTAAAAACTTTTTTCTTTTCATTCCCACGATATCGTGACGTCATTGTTTCAAGGGGGACCACTGGACCTGTCATAACAGGCTTGTTTGACATTTCCCTGATCTCTAACCTGAGTTCAGGCTTGTTTATATTTTTAGTCCGAGAGCGAACTTGTTCCTCAGATTTTCGTGTCAAGGTAACTTGCACTGGTCCACCTAGATCTAAACCCATAGTAGCTGATGTAATTGTTCTTCATATACATACATGCATTATGTAACACTACGTATTTATCTAATGAAATAAAAACATTCTTATTGTACATTTGATTTTGTTATTCTTTTTGTTGTCACACGTTCAATCCCAGGTGTATCATACTTTTATAACCTCGTAATTTAGGTTATAATCAATAATAACGTGTAAATAAAATGGATGAACTATCAACAGTAAACTTGAACATATTTATTAAAACTGAACACAGAATGAAATAATGAGTTATTTTGCCGCTGTACGCGAGATGAAATATTAACAGTCTGAAGATCGTGGTCTGTTTACTTTCTCTCTCTGGACAGGACTGTATTTCCAAGGGCGATAACTCTTAACTTCCAAAAATGGGTCAAGGGAGATAAATCGTTTTCGTTAGCTGTCCTAACACACATATATATATATATATATATATCATAAAGATTGGAGTGCCTTTCAAATATTACACCTACTGTCTTATGTATAATAGAAAAAATAATATCTAGGTTCTCAGTATACTCAGAACATTTACACTGGAACGGTTGAATAAGTTAAATCTATTATCCAATCACTTTATTTTTGATAAACAGTTTTTAGAAGCAACCTACAGGTGAATAAATGCTTTACAAACCTTATAAATTAAAGTAATATTTTGAAAGTTATCTTAGTCTTAAATAAGTGAGTATTTGCAAAGTATTATTGGTAATCAAGAAAAACGTTGACAATGGTGGGTTAGATACTTGATCCCAGAAAAAATCTACGGTGCGATTGAATTTAAATACATAAATCACATTCTAAAATTTGGATACTTTTTTATTATGTCAACATTCTTTCAGATTTTCTATCAAGATTTCACTGAAGAAATTATATGTTTAATGGCTAATCATGTCAACTACGACACACATAGTCTGCCAAATTAGATTCAATTACGAAATACAAACTTAGATATTAGACGAGTAGACCAACTCATATATACAATGCTTAGTTGAGAATGACCGCAAAGAAAAGGTCAGCCGCGTCAACTTACTGAACCGATATGAGTAGTGTAATATTGTGTGACGTCATGGTACACTGGAAAACTGTCTGTTTTGCCAGATGAATTGACCAATTGACCAGATGAATTGACCGTAAAGCTGATTTTACCTGGAAGCGACTTTGATCGACTTCAAGATAACCTCAACATATCTGGGATTTGCTTCTGAACGCTGCAAAAATGCAGTCATCTTCCTATTAACTCTCTGCACACGGGACCCCGCCCTTGCCCATTTTCCACCTAACCCTAACCATTGTTCCACCGTAACCACTTTCGAATGACCTTGGCGCTCCTTCAAACCAATGCGTCACTGAACAATCGGACATTGTCTATCGCCATCCATGCTGCCGGTCCTGTAGAAAAGAAAACAGAAAGTAAAACAAAAACAAATTTGTAATTCCACTTTGAAGAGGAGATTTTTCTCGAAATATTGGAAAACATGTAATAAAAAATTAACATCTGATTTATTTTATGTTATGCTTTTAAAATTTGGTTTTAAGCAAACTTTTACATTTCCCCATAAATTTTTATATCTTATTAAACTATTATTTAAAAAAAAATGATAACACTTCTTTAACACGTACACACGTGCCTTTGTTTAGAAATGAATTGAAAAAATAAACAATGTAAGCCATTGATAGGTTATGGTTATGGTTAGGGTTAGGGTTATGGTTATGGTTATGGTTATGGTTAGGGTTAGGGTTAGGGTTAGGGTCAGATAAGTTTTTAAAACTTATTCTGGGTATCTGATAATCTTAATTTTCCATATTTATTAATTACCGATTTCATCTATCCATATAAAATGTTATAGGAGATATGATATATTATGTAGCGATTTTCAATATTTACTTCAACAGTGCTCAATACGTGAGTAGAGCTGGGTAGAAGCTAAAATTTTATCCTGACGATTTCCTACTAGGATGCAACACAGAAGCAATTGTGTAGTTTAACCCATTACGTTATTAAAAATCTTAGTGCAAATGTATTTTTTCGTGTAATTTGCGTAGGTTTTGAAACATTAAATTAATACTTAATAATAAAATGGTGTTGTCATAAATTTTTTTAATTTTTAAAACATGAACATTTTTCTTTGAAAAATAATTTGTCTGATTTAATATTCATTCTTTAAATGAGTTCGTTCTTTCCGGAATGTTTCTTAATTTTTTTTTTTAACTTAAAAGTAAATCAAACATAAAAGTAAATCAAACATGAAAAGTAAATCAAAAATGAAAGATTACGAATTCAGTAAACTAACACAAAATCAATAATTAAAAATAATTAATTAATAGAACATTTATTGAAATAAATTTAATTTTTTTTTTTTGCAAAACGAGCAGTTTATGTACAATATAGTCAAAATTTATAATAAATGAAAACACTGATTTTTTTTTGCCCTTCAAGGTCACAGCACTCTTCGAAAAAGTATTGAGCACTTTTTGCAGCCGATAATGCAAAGATAAAGAAATATAATCATTAGAATTTCCGTCACTTTTAGGGCAAGTATACTAAAAAAAAAAGAAAGTCAAAGCCCTCCATTCAGTCTAGAGCAGTGGTTCTTAACCTGTGGGGAATTCCACACTGGTGGGGAATGGCGGAGTTGCCAAGTGGGGAATGACTGGTCGGACAGAAGAACCACTGCTTCAAAATTTAATACATTTCAGCACTATTTTCCGGACTTCAAAAGCGACAACCCAATGATGGAGTTCACGAGGGATCCCTTCAGCTTTCGAGTTGACAACTTCCCGAAGGAAGACGAAGACATCGAAGACCAGTTTCTTGACCTGGTGCATGACTCCGCAGCAAAGGCTGTTTTTGCGGAGAAAAGCCTGAACACATTCTGGGCCACTATGCATGGTTCGTATCCTCGCGTTGCTGTGGCGGCGCTCACACTACTGGTTGCATTTCCCTCTACGTACCTGTGCGAATCAGCGTTTTCGAGCATGGTTGAGATCAAAAACAAATCGCGAAACCGCCTGATTGACCTTGAATCTGATTTGCGCTGCACTATTTCAAAGGTGGAACCGAACATTGAGGCACTTGTTAAGGCAAAACAAATGCAAAAGTCTCATTAATCTGTATGCGTCTAGTGCTAGTGTTACATTTTTTGTATGCTTTTTATAGGCCAAATATATTTAGAAAAAAACATGAATCTTTTCGTATGTATTTATTTCCATGTGATAACTGTGGTGGGAATGGAGAGCTGGCTCACTAAAAAGTGGGGAATTGGAGAAAAAAGGTTAAGAACCACTGGTCTAGAGAGACTATAGACACCTTGTAAGGGGTTGGCTGCGCGTGTAATTGTGAAGCAAGGGTTACACAATCCTTAACATCACCTCTCCTGAGTCAGCACTGCTTAATTCCAATGGCAAGCAATTCAAGACGACTGGAAACAATGCCGAGATAAGCAGAGAGCACATACAGCACCTGGTATTCCCAAATGGTCACCCATTTTAGTACTGGCCAGGCTCGACGTCGCTTAACTTCGGCAAGTATACTAATGTTGTGGTAAGATTATAACTGTGGATTTTCGTCGGGTCACGTTAGTTTTGCAGAAGAAGGAATGTTACTTACCTTTTCGGGGTTTCTTAGCGTATCAGATTTCTTCACAGTGTTACATTTTTGTATGCTTTTTATAGGCCAAATATATTTAGAAAAAAACATAACGAATCTTTTCGTATGTATTTATTTCCATGTGATAACTGTGGTGGGAATGGAGCGCTGGTTCACTAAATAGTGGGGAATTCTTTAAATAAGTTCATTCTTTCCGGTCTGCATCGAATGAAAAGACTAGTATCAGTTAAACTGCATGGAAATATCTCTTGGTTTGTAAACACAAGAAGAAGACAACTCCCTATTCTTGGACAGTTTTATTCGTTATATGAACATTTCATTATCATTAGTTTTAGCTGAATTTCTTTTTTTTTATTAAGAGTTGCTTTCATTCCGAAAAAAAAAATGTTTTTTGATTTTTTTTTCTTAAATTTAAACAAAATCGTTTTTTTTTGTTAGGGTGTAGGGTTTAGGGTTAAAACTATTTATTTGATAACAGTAATTTCGCTCTGTTTTGCTTGCTTTATTTGTTTCGTTGTTTAAAAAATTTCTTGCAACTATAACTAAAAATTATAGGACGCAGCAACGTATCAAAATAAAATAAAAATTATTTGAAAACATTAATTCGCTTTTTTGCTGTTCTCTTTAGAACATTTCTTGAAAATATAACTTACAATCACAGGACGCAGCACCGTATAAAAATTGTCGTCTGGTACCATTCGGCCCGTCAACACTCGGGCGTTTGGGTATGACATCCGAACGCTTCTTAGTCGAACCTCACGAAAACTGGGTCAGGATCGATATCAGTACCGAAAGGCCACCATCAGTCATAGTTACCAACAGCCGTCGGACTGATTGTAAGAATGCTGTCCCTGCCTTTAACAGTAAGACTGTGGAAGACATTATAAAAGATGGTCGAGGGCAAGAAAAACGTGACACGAGGGGCAGATTAATTCTCCCTTTTTCTGGCGAACGGTGAAGGAGGGGGCGCATACTGCATAGACGTCATATTTTTACAGATTTATTTTATAAAAAACTAAACATCGGCGTCCGAATGATTTCATATACATAAAATTAAGCGCCTCTTTTTTTTTGCCACGGGCGTATACGCTTCGGTATGTAAACACGTAACACATTCTTTGGCCCCACTCCCCTAAATGTAAGTCATAAAATGTTAAAATATGAGATTTTTTTAAATACGCATAAAGAAACTAGGCTCCTCGGTAATTACCAGAAACTTTATATCATGCCCTCTTTGATGATGCGGAAACTAAACTACGAACTCGACACATATGTTGATAAATAGAAAAAGAACAAAACATATGAAAAAGACCCAAAGTGAAAAAGGAACGATTACGAATTCATTAAAGTAACACAAAATCAATAATTAAAAATAATTAATAGAACATTTAATTTTTTTTTTACAAAACAAACAGTTTATGTACAATATAGTAAAGAATTTGTAAAATGAAATCAATTTTTTGGTTTGAGGATTTTTGGATAAAACTTATTAATTAGTTTAAAATTCTAATTTTTTTTAAACTTTAAATTCCAACTTTAATCGTTCGACGCCATGTTGGATTAAAAAAATTCTTTCGTGCTTGACATCTATAAAAAGTAAATGTTTGAGGGGTGGGGGAGGGGAACAAGTTAACAATGATTTCCAAGTGAATGAATAATCCTATGGAGTTGAGTCCGCTTGCTCTGATTACAGATGGACGCATGCGCGTTAAGTCACGGCGGGCATTCGAGTACTTCCGGTCCTCATTGGTAGTTTTGTTTTACGGCATATCAACCCATTTTGGGTTATTTAATGCCGAATCTGGTCTTGTTTTCTTCTCTTTTTTGTTTCTTTCCCCTTTTAATATCTGTTTCTATTTAACCCATAGTTGGGACCCTAACAGGTACTACCACTCCGGGTCAGGGTGGACCTGGGAGCAATGGTAATTAAGAGGAGGCTCCACATTCCCCAAAGTCCGTAAGCCGGATCTCACCATCGGATGTAGTTTAAGGTCATATCCAGGACCGGGAGTAGGGTAGGAAAGATAAAAATAAAAAAGGGGAGGGAGAAAGGGAGAGGGGCTGTTGTTTTTGTTTTTGGTTTTGTAGAACATAATTAAGTTTTACAAACAAAAAAAACAAAACAAAAAAAACGTCAATGTAGGTGAATTTCGTCTCAGGGAGCCACAGGGCAGCCTGATCTGGTATCACCGGTCCTCATTGGTTCTGCTTTAATAGTCAGTATTTAAATAAGTTCCTTTTTCCGGATTAAAAAAAATGTTTGAGTTGATTTTTTAGACAACCTGGTCTACATCGAATGAAAAGACTAGTATTAGTTAAACTGCATGGAAATATCTCTTTGTTTATAATCACAAGAAAAAGACAACTCCCTTAGGGAGTTTTATTCTTTATATGAATATTTCATTATCATTAGTTTTCTGACAATATTAACTGGCCCTATGAATGTCGGCGCCAGCATACACGGCTAGTATAAATTGGCCCAGTAGAATATAATATAATTTCTGATTTGAAATAAGAGTATCAATTTATATTGTCAGAGTGACCTATAGACTTCTTATGTATCCATAAACATTAACCAACATTGGACCTCAAATAAACAAAATGAGAATTAGCTTGATAAATAACATTCTCCACTGAAGATAAACAAGTTCATTTATCAATTTATATGATCAGTGACCTCAAAACATCTTCAATCTCAGATGGCATTATCGGAATTGAACCTTGTTGTTTCGAATTGGAAAACAGTGGAAATGTAATATACTTATAATTTGGATAAGGATAAACAATTTTAAAGTTTGGTTTATATTATCAGAGTGACCTATAAACATCTTATGTCTCAATGACATTATCGAAGTTGAACTTTGTTGTTAGATTCACAAGCGATTTCCATATAAGTGAGTTGAAGTTGAGAGAGTTAGCCAGTCGGTGATAAGCATTGGGAGAGGACTAGCCAGAGTTACACCAAGCAGACCGTGAATTAATCAATGAGAGAAACGGACATAAGAACCCTTCTCTATTCGTGAAAGATATCACACCTATCGGGATACGTGTCCTCGTCCAAGCTTAGAACAGCACGCCACTGATAGAAGGATAAATTGTCAATCGGTCCAATTACATACCAGAGTGAACTCAACATTATCTGGCCAACTGGCCTAGTGACTCAACAAGTGTATATTTTATTTCATTATTCATTATTAAGAATAATTATTTTCTAAGAAAACCACAACGGACTTGATTTCTTCCCTTCAACAGTTCTGCATGAATGACCTTTCATTCCACAGGGATCCCGAATCGCTGATTCCCCCTCAACGGTCACTCACTTATCTAAACAAACACAACGTGGGGGTGGATGTGACCTTATGAGAGGCCTCTTCGACAACCGCGGCCAACTGGTGACGTCACGGGTGGGTTAAAGGGCTTTTCAGTTTTAGCTGTATAATTTAATAAGAGTTGCTCTCATTTCTCAAAGAAAAATAAAGTATGTTTGTTGATTTTTTTAAACAAAAAACACTTTTACTAAAGTTATATCATAGGTACTAAAAAGCGCATAAATGTATGTTTTATGAAAATAAAACATCGTAGATGTTAACAATAACAAAATCTTTAAAAATATACTTCTCATATACTACGAAAAAAAAAACAACCCCTGAATTCAG
Source organism: Sepiola atlantica (assembly GCA_963556195.1). Taxonomy (NCBI): domain Eukaryota; kingdom Metazoa; phylum Mollusca; class Cephalopoda; order Sepiida; family Sepiolidae; genus Sepiola; species Sepiola atlantica. The sequence continues at coordinate 45,434,793 of OY744554.1, forward strand.
CATTAAAACTTTTTTATCTATTTATTTATTTAATAAAAAATATTGTAATAAAATATAGTTTCTGAAAGAAAAAAATAATAGTTTATTTTCAATAAAGTAATATTTTTGCCAAAACATTTTAATAAAATATAGTTTCTGAAAGAAGAAAAAATATAAAGACCAATAGATTAAAACATTTTTATCTATTTATTTATTCAATAAAATATAGTTTCTGAAAGAAAAAATAGTTTATTTTCAATAAAGTAACATTTTGATAAAATATAGTTTCTGAAAGAAAAAATAATAGTTTATTTTCAATAAAGTAATATTTTTGCCAAAACATTTTAATAAAATATAGTTTCTGAAAGAAAAAAAAATATAAAGACCAATAGATAAAAACATTTTTATCTATTTATTTATTAAATAAAATATAGTTTCTGAAAGAAAAAAATAGTTTATTTTCAATAAAGTAACATTGTGGCCAAAACATTTTAATAAAATATAGTTTCTGAAAGAAGAAAAAATATAGTTTATTTTCAATAAAGTAACATTTTGGGCAAAACATTTTAATAAAACATAGTTTCTGAAAGAAGGAAAAATATAGTTTATTTTCAATAAAGTAACATTGTGGCCAAAACATTTTAATAAAATATAGTTTCTGAAAGAAGCAAACATATATTTTTCGTTCAATAAAGTAACATTTTGGCCAAAACATTTTAATAAAATATAGTTTCTGAAAGAAGAAATAATATAGTCCTTAGGGAGTTTTATTTTTTATATGAACATTTCATTATCATTAGGTTTAGCTGAATAATTTGATAAGAATTGACAATGATTTTTCTTAATAATTTAAAATGTTAGAAAACGAACATAATAATAATAAAACTATATTTGATTACAATGTTTTGGCTAAAATGTTACTTTATTGAAAATAAACTTTATTACAATGTTTTTTTTCTCTTAGAAACTATATTTCATTACAATGTTTAGGCCAAAATGTTAATTTATTGAAAATAAACTTTATTACAATGTTTTTTTCTTTTAGAAACTATATTTTATTACAATGTTTTGGCCAAAATGTTACTTTATTGAAAATAAACTTTGTTACAATGTTTTTTTTCTTTTAGAAACTATATTTTATTACAATGTTTTGGCCAAAATGTTACTTTATTGAAAATAAACTTTATTACAATGTTTTTTTTATTTTAGAAACTTTATTTTATTACAATGTTTTTGCCAAAATGTTACTTTATTGAAAATAAACTTTATTACAATGTTTTTTTTTCTTTTAGATACTATATTTTATTACAATGTTTTGGCCAAAATGTTACTTCATTGAAAATAAACTTTATTACAATGTTTATTTTATTTTAGAAACTATATTTTATTTGAATGAATAAATTTATTAAAATCTATTGGTCGTTACTTCTTGTGGATTATTGTAATAAAACTATATTTTATTACAATGTTATAATAAATGATGTTTTTTCAATTTTTTTGACTTAAAAATAAATCAAGCGTGGAAGATTACGAATTCATTCAATTAACACTAAATCAATAATTCAAAATAATTGAAAAAACATTTGATAAATATACGAAATATATACGCATTTTTAAAAATCGGCTGACTTGTAATCTTTCGTTTAGCCTCCCCACGAGGGCGGAGTTAGACTTCAAAATCAGTTTCCAAACGGAAGCAATTTAAAGTTTATGATTTTTTTTTTTTCTGTAAGCAACAATTATAAACAAATAAATAACACTTCGCTAGTTACTCGCCTCCCTACAAAAAGAAAAAAAAAGTATTTTCATATAGCCCTCCACTTTTTCTTAAAATATACAACACGAAATATAGAATGTTCTGCGTTTAAAATTTGTTTTTTATTTAGTGAATAAAAGTAAAACAAAAAAAACGATAAATTGTTTTGTTTATTGCAAAACGAAAGATTACAAGTCAGCCGATTTTTAAAAAAGCGTATATATTTCGTTTATTTATTAAAATAACTTGCGTAATCTTCCGTTTTGCCTCCTCGGGCTAGGAGCAAAGTGTAGTATGGAAAAATCCTTCTAAACTGAGGTAAGATCCAGAGTGACACTCTTTGGGAAGCTTGATTTTCCCCTACAAAACGGAAGATTACTTAAGTCCGGCGATAAATATTTCATACACCCCATTTCTGCCCTAGTGTGGAGGCAAGTAAATAGGGACACAAAAACATGTTACAAAACATCTTTTAAAAGAAAACATGTTAATATTTTATTTGTTTTATTTATGAACCTTCTGCCTTAAAATAAATATTAACATGTTAAAAAAAAAAACCAATTCCGAAATAAAAGGTTTATTTACAAGTTGTTTTGTAAATAGCGACCACGTGTATTGCGAGGTCAACCGAAAGACGCCGGTGACTTACGGAATGTGTTCCGCGTATTGTGTTAATGAACTGGGGTCCTTATTGTAGTCTTGGTCTAAAATTTGTAATAAATTGGTGCACGATTAAGATGAAATTTATTAATTAGTCTAAAATTGTATTTTTTATCGCGAAATAAAATTCTAATTTATTTCTGAAATTGTAACTTTAATCACGGCCGTCGAAATATAATGCAATGTCTTAATCGTTGAACGCCATGGTGGATTTTTAAAAAATTTAAAAAGGAAAATACGTTTGAAAAAAAAGAAGAACAAGTAAACATTGATTTCCAAATGAATGAATATTCCTTAGGAGGTTAGCCGTGTTCTTGGTATGGGAATAAAGTCACAATAGTAGGCACACGTTAAATATGATTTCCAAATGAATGAATATTCCTTAGGAGGTTAGCCGTGTTCTTGGTATGGGAATAAAGTCACAATAGTATGCACACGTTAAATATGATTTCCAAATGAATGAATATTCCTTAGGAGGTTAGCCGTGTTCTTGGTATGGGAATAAAGTCACAATAGTAGGCACACGTTAAATATGATTTACAAATGAATGAATATTCCTTAGGAGGTTAGCCGTGTTCTTGGTATGGGAATAAAGTCACAATAGTAGGCACACGTTAAATATGATTTACAAATGAATGAATATTCCTTAGGAGGTTAGCCGTGTTCTTGGTATGGGAATAAAGTCACAATAGTAGGCACACGTTAAATATGATCTCCAAATGAATGAATATTCCTTAGGAGGTTAGCCGTGTTCTTGGTATGGGAATAACGTCACAATAGTAGGCACACGTTAAATATGATTTCCAAATGAATGAATATTCCTTAGGAGGTTAGCAATGTTCTTGGTATGGGAATAAAGTCACAATAGTAGGCACACGTTAAATATGATCTCCAAATGAATGAATATTCCTTAGGAGGTTAGCCGTGTTCTTGGTATGGGAATAAAGTCACAATAGTAGGCACACGTTAAATATGATTTACAAGTGAATGAATATTCCTTAGGAGGTTAGCCGTGTTCTTGGTATGGGAATAAAGTCACAATAGTAGGCACACGTTAAATATGATTTACAAATGAATGAATATTCCTTAGGAGGTTAGCCGTGTTCTTGGTATGGGAATAAAGTCACAATAGTAGGCACACGTTAAATATGATTTACAAGTGAATGAATATTCCTTAGGAGGTTAGCCGTGTTCTTGGTATGGGAATAAAGTCACAATAGTAGGCACACGTTAAATATGATTTACAAGTGAATGAATATTCCTTAGGAGGTTAGCCGTGTTCTTGGTATGGGAATAAAGTCACAATAGTAGGCACACGTTAAATATGATTTACAAATGAATGAATATTCCTTAGGAGGTTAGCCGTGTTCTTGGTATGGGAATAAAGTCACAATAGTAGGCACACGTTAAATATGATTTACAAATGAATGAATATTCCTTAGGAGGTTAGCCGTGTTCTTGGTATGGGAATAAAGTCACAATAGTAGGCACACGTTAAATATGATTTACAAATGGATGAATATTCCTTAGGAGGTTAGCCGTGTTCTTGGTATGGGAATAAAGTCACAATAGTAGGCACACGTTAAATATGATTTACAAGTGAATGAATATTCCTTAGGAGGTTAGCCGTGTTCTTGGTATGGGAATAAAGTCACAATAGTAGGCACACGTTAAATATGATTTACAAGTGAATGAATATTCCTTAGGAGGTTAGCCGTGTTCTTTGTATGGGAATAAAGTCACAATAGTAGGCACACGTTAAATATGATTTCCAAATGAATGAATATTCCTTAGGAGGTTAGCCGTGTTCTTGGTATGGGAATAAAGTCACAATAGTAGGCACACGTTAAATATGATTTCCAAATGAATGAATATTCCTTAGGAGGTTAGCCGTGTTCTTGGTATGGGAATAAAGTCACAATGGTAGGCACACGTTAAATATGATTTCCAAATGAATGAATATTCCTTAGGAGGTTAGCCGTGTTCTTGGTATGGGAATAAAGTCACAATAGTAGGCACACGTTAAATATGATTTCCAAATGAATGAATATTCCTTAGGAGGTTAGCCGTGTTCTTGGTATGGGAATAAAGTCACAATAGTAGGCACACGTTAAATATGATTTCCAAATGAATGAATATTCCTTAGGAGGTTAGCCGTGTTCTTGGTATGGGAATAAAGTCACAATAGTAGGCACACGTTAAATATGATTTACAAATGAATGAATATTCCTTAGGAGGTTAGCCGTGTTCTTGGTATGGGAATAAAGTCACAATAGTAGGCACACGTTAAATATGATTTCCAAATGAATGAATATTCCTTAGGAGGTTAGCCGTGTTCTTGGTATGGGAATAAAGTCACAATAGTAGGCACACGTTAAATATGATTTCCAAATGAATGAATATTCCTTAGGAGGTTAGCCGTGTTCTTGGTATGGGAATAAAGTCACAATAGTAGGCACACGTTAAATATGATTTCCAAATGAATGAATATTCCTTAGGAGGTTAGCCGTGTTCTTGGTATGGGAATAAAGTCACAATAGTAGGCACACGTTAAATATGATTTACAAGTGAATGAATATTCCTTAGTAGGTTAGCCGTGTTCTTGGTATGGGAATAAAGTCACAATAGTAGGCACACGTTAAATATGATTTCCAAATGAATGAATATTCCTTAGGAGGTTAGCCGTGTTCTTGGTATGGGAATATATCACAATAGTAGGCACACGTTAAATATGATTTACAAGTGAATGAATATTCCTTAGGAGGTTAGCCGTGTTCTTGGTATGGGAATAAAGTCACAATAGTAGGCACACGTTAAATATGATTTACAAGTGAATGAATATTCCTTAGGAGGTTAGCCGTGTTCTTGGTATGGGAATAAAGTCACAATAGTAGGCACACGTTAAATATGATTTACAAATGAATGAATATTCCTTAGGAGGTTAGCCGTGTTCTTGGTATGGGAATAAAGTCACAATAGTAGGCACACGTTAAATATGATTTACAAATGAATGAATATTCCTTAGGAGGTTAGCCGTGTTCTTGGTATGGGAATAAAGTCACAATAGTAGGCACACGTTAAATATGATTTCCAAATGAATGAATATTCCTTAGGAGGTTCGCCGTGTTCTTGGTATGGGAATAAAGTCACAATAGTAGGCACACGTTAAATATGATTTCCAAATGAATGAATATTCCTTAGGAGGTTAGCCGTGTTCTTGATATGGGAATAAAGTCACAATAGTAGGCACACGTTAAATATGATTTACAAATGAATGAATATTCCTTAGGAGGTTAGCCGTGTTCTTGGTATGGGAATAAAGTCACAATAGTAGGCACACGATAAATATGATTTACAAATGAATGAATATTCCTTAGGAGGTTAGCCGTGTTCTTGGTATGGGAATAAAGTCACAATAGTAGGCACACGTTAAAAATGATTTACAAATGAATGAATATTCCTTAGGAGGTTAGCCGTGTTCTTGGTATGGGAATAAAGTCACAATAGTAGGCACACGTTAAATATGATTTACAAATGAATGAATATTCCTTAGGAGGTTAGCCGTGTTCTTGGTATGGGAATAAAGTCACAATAGTAGGCACACGTTAAATATGATTTCCAAATGAATGAATATTCCTTAGGAGGTTAGCCGTGTTCTTGGTATGGGAATAAAGTCACAATAGTTGGCACACGTTAAATATGATTTACAAATGAATGAATATTCCTTAGGAGGTTAGCCGTGTTCTTGGTATGGGAATAAAGTCACAATAGTAGGCACACGTTAAATATGATTTACAAATGAATGAATATTCCTTAGGAGGTTAGCCGTGTTCTTGGTATGGGAATAAAGTCACAATAGTAGGCACACGTTAAATATGATTTCCAAATGAATGAATATTCCTTAGGAGGTTAGCCGTGTTCTTGGTATGGGAATAAAGTCACAATAGTAGGCACACGTTAAATATGATTTCCAAATGAATGAATATTCCTTAGGAGGTTAGCCGTGTTCTTGGTATGGGAATAAAGTCACAATAGTAGGCACACGTTAAATATGATTTACAAATGAATGAATATTCCTTAGGAGGTTAGCCGTGTTCTTGGTATGGGAATAAAGTCACAATAGTAGGCACACGTTAAATATGATTTACAAATGAATGAATATTCCTTAGGAGGTTAGCCGTGTTCTTGGTATGGGAATAAAGTCACAATAGTAGGCACACGTTAAAAATGATTTACAAGTGAATGAATATTCCTTAGGAGGTTAGTCGTGTTCTTGGTATGGGAATAAAGTCACAATAGTAGGCACACGTTAAATATGATTTACAAGTGAATGAATATTCCTTAGGAGGTTAGCCGTGTTCTTGGTATGGGAATAAAGTCACAATAGTAGGCACACGTTAAATATGATTTACAAATGAATGAATATTCCTTAGGAGGTTAGCCGTGTTCTTGGTATGGGAATAAAGTCACAATAGTAGGCACACGTTAAATATGATTTACAAATGAATGAATATTCCTTAGGAGGTTAGCCGTGTTCTTGGTATGGGAATAAAGTCACAATAGTAGGCACACGTTAAATATGATTTACAAATGAATGAATATTCCTTAGGAGGTTAGCCGTGTTCGTGGTATGGGAATAAAGTCACAATAGTAGGCACACGTTAAATATGATTTACAAATGAATGAATATTCCTTAGGAGGTAAGCCGTGTTCTTGGTATGGGAATAAAGTCACAATAGTAGGCACACGTTAAATATGATTTACAAGTGAATGAATATTCCTTAGGAGGTTAGCCGTGTTCTTGGTATGGGAATAAAGTCACAATAGTAGGCACACGTTAAATATGATTTACAAATGAATGAATATTCCTTAGGAGGTTAGCCGTATTCTTGGTATGGGAATAAAGTCACAATAGTAGGCACACGTTAAATATTATTTCCAAATGAATGAATATTCCTTAGGAGGTTAGCCGTATTCTTGGTATTGGAATAAAGTCACAATAGTAGGCACACGTTAAATATGATTTCCAAATGAATGAATATTCCTTAGGAGGTTAGCCGTGTTCTTGGTATGGGAATAAAGTCACAATAGTAGGCACACGTTAAATATGATTTACAAGTGAATGAATATTCCTTAGGAGGTTAGCCGTGTTCTTGGTATGGGAATAAAGTCACAATAGTAGGCACACGTTAAATATGATTTACAAATGAATGAATATTCCTTAGGAGGTTAGCCGTGTTCTTGGTATGGGAATAAAGTCACAATAGTAGGCACACGTTAAATATGATTTACAAATGAATGAATATTCCTTAGGAGGTTAGCCGTGTTCTTGGTATGGGAATATATCACAATAGTAGGCACACGTTAAATATGATTTCCAAATGAATGAATATTCCTTAGGAGGTTAGCCGTGTTCTTGGTATGGGAATATATCACAATAGTAGGCACACGTTAAATATGATTTCCAAATGAATGAATATTCCTTAGGAGGTTAGCCGTGTTCTTGGTATGGGAATAAAGTCACAATAGTAGGCACACGTTAAATATGATTTCCAAATGAATGAATATTCCTTAGGAGGTTAGCCGTGTTCTTGGTATGGGAATATATCACAATAGTAGGCACACGTTAAATATGATTTACAAATGAATGAATATTCCTTAGGAGGTTAGCCGTGTTCTTGGTATGGGAATAAAGTCACAATAGTAGGCACACGTTAAATATGATTTACAAATGAATGAATATTCCTTAGGAGGTTAGCCGCGTTCTTGGTATGGGAATAAAGTCACAATAGTAGGCACACGTTAAATATGATTTACAAATGAATGAATATTCCTTAATAGGTTAGCCGCGTTCTTGGTATGGGAATAAAGTCACAATAGTAGGCACACGTTAAATATGATTTCCAAATGAATGAATATTCCTTAGGAGGTTAGCCGTGTTCTTGGTATGGGAATAAAGTCACACTAGTAGGCACACGTTAAATATGATTTACAAATGAATGAATATTCCTTAGGAGGTTAGCCGTGTTCTTGGTATGGGAATAAAGTCACAATAGTAGGCACACGTTAAATATGATTTACAAATGAATGAATATTCCTTAGGAGGTTAGCCGTGTTCTTGGTATGGGAATAAAGTCACAATAGTAGGCACACGTTAAATATGATTTCCAAATGAATGAATATTCCTTAGGAGGTTAGCCGTGTTCTTGGTATGGGAATAAAGTCACAATAGTAGGCACACGTTAAATATGATTTACAAATGAATGAATATTCCTTAGGAGGTTAGCCGTGTTCTTGGTATGGGAATAAAGTCACAATAGTAGGCACACGTTAAATATGATTTACAAATGAATGAATATTCCTTAGGAGGTTAGCCGTGTTCTTGGTATGGGAATAAAGTCACAATAGTAGGCACACGTTAAAAATGATTTACAAGTGAATGAATATTCCTTAGGAGGTTAGTCGTGTTCTTGGTATGGGAATAAAGTCACAATAGTAGGCACACGTTAAATATGATTTACAAGTGAATGAATATTCCTTAGGAGGTTAGCCGTGTTCTTGGTATGGGAATAAAGTCACAATAGTAGGCACACGTTAAATATGATTTACAAATGAATGAATATTCCTTAGGAGGTTAGCCGTGTTCTTGGTATGGGAATAAAGTCACAATAGTAGGCACACGTTAAATATGATTTACAAATGAATGAATATTCCTTAGGAGGTTAGCCGTGTTCTTGGTATGGGAATAAAGTCACAATAGTAGGCACACGTTAAATATGATTTACAAATGAATGAATATTCCTTAGGAGGTTAGCCGTGTTCGTGGTATGGGAATAAAGTCACAATAGTAGGCACACGTTAAATATGATTTACAAATGAATGAATATTCCTTAGGAGGTAAGCCGTGTTCTTGGTATGGGAATAAAGTCACAATAGTAGGCACACGTTAAATATGATTTACAAGTGAATGAATATTCCTTAGGAGGTTAGCCGTGTTCTTGGTATGGGAATAAAGTCACAATAGTAGGCACACGTTAAATATGATTTACAAATGAATGAATATTCCTTAGGAGGTTAGCCGTATTCTTGGTATGGGAATAAAGTCACAATAGTAGGCACACGTTAAATATGATTTCCAAATGAATGAATATTCCTTAGGAGGTTAGCCGTATTCTTGGTATTGGAATAAAGTCACAATAGTAGGCACACGTTAAATATGATTTCCAAATGAATGAATATTCCTTAGGAGGTTAGCCGTGTTCTTGGTATGGGAATAAAGTCACAATAGTAGGCACACGTTAAATATGATTTACAAGTGAATGAATATTCCTTAGGAGGTTAGCCGTGTTCTTGGTATGGGAATAAAGTCACAATAGTAGGCACACGTTAAATATGATTTACAAATGAATGAATATTCCTTAGGAGGTTAGCCGTGTTCTTGGTATGGGAATAAAGTCACAATAGTAGGCACACGTTAAATATGATTTACAAATGAATGAATATTCCTTAGGAGGTTAGCCGTGTTCTTGGTATGGGAATATATCACAATAGTAGGCACACGTTAAATATGATTTCCAAATGAATGAATATTCCTTAGGAGGTTAGCCGTGTTCTTGGTATGGGAATATATCACAATAGTAGGCACACGTTAAATATGATTTCCAAATGAATGAATATTCCTTAGGAGGTTAGCCGTGTTCTTGGTATGGGAATAAAGTCACAATAGTAGGCACACGTTAAATATGATTTCTAAATGAATGAATATTCCTTAGGAGGTTAGCCGTGTTCTTGGTATGGGAATAAAGTCACAATAGTAGGCACACGTTAAATATGATTTACAAATGAATGAATATTCCTTAGGAGGTTAGCCGTGTTCTTGGTATGGGAATAAACTCACAATAGTAGGCACACGTTAAATATGATTTACAAATGAATGAATATTCCTTAGGAGGTTAGCCGTGTTCTTGGTATGGGAATAAAGTCACAATAGTAGGCACACGTTAAATATGATTTACAAATGAATGAATATTCCTTAGGAGGTTAGCCGTGTTCTTGGTATCGGAATAAAGTCACAATAGTAAGCACACGTTAAATATGATTTACAAATGAATGAATATTCCTTAGGAGGTTAGCCGTGTTCTTGGTATGGGAATAAAGTCACAATAGTAGGCACACGTTAAATATGATTTCTAAATGAATGAATATTCCTTAGGAGGTTAGCCGTGTTCTTGGTATGGGAATAAAGTCACAATAGAAGGCACACGTTAAATATGATTTCTAAATGAATGAATATTCCTTAGGAGGTTAGCCGTGTTCTTGGTATGGGAATAAAGTCACAATAGTAGGCACACGTTAAATATGATTTCTAAATGAATGAATATTCCTTAGGAGGTTAGCCGTGTTCTTGGTATGGGAATAAAGTCACAATAGTAGGCACACGTTAAATATGATTTACAAATGAATGAATATTCCTTAGGAGGTTAGCCGTGTTCTTGGTATGGGAATAAAGTCACAATAGTAGGCACACGTTAAATATGATTTACAAATGAATGAATATTCCTTAGGAGGTTAGCCGTGTTCTTGGTATGGGAATAAAGTCACAATAGTAGGCACACGTTAAATATGATTTACAAATGAATGAATATTCCTTAGGAGGTTAGCCGTGTTCTTGGTATGGGAATATATCACAATAGTAGGCACACGTTAAATATGATTTCTAAATGAATGAATATTCCTTAGGAGGTTAGCCGTGTTCTTGGTATGGGAATATATCACAATAGTAGGCACACGTTAAATATGATTTCCAAATGAATGAATATTCCTTAGGAGGTTAGCCGTGTTCTTGGTATGGGAATATATCACAATAGTAGGCACACGTTAAATATGATTTCTAAATGAATGAATATTCCTTAGGAGGTTAGCCGTGTTCTTGGTATCGGAATATATCACAATAGTAGGCACACGTTAAATATGATTTCTAAATGAATGAATATTCCTTAGGAGGTTAGCCGTGTTCTTGGTATGGGAATATATCACAATAGTAGGCACACGTTAAATATGATTTCTAAATGAATGAATATTCCTTAGGAGGTTAGCCGTGTTCTTGGTATCGGAATATATCACAATAGTAGGCACACGTTAAATATGATTTACAAATGAATGAATATTCCTTAGGAGGTTAGCCGTGTTCTTGGTATGGGAATATATCACAATAGTAGGCACACGTTAAATATGATTTCTAAATGAATGAATATTCCTTAGGAGGTTAGCCGTGTTCTTGGTATCGGAATATATCACAATAGTAGGCACACGTTAAATATGATTTCTAAATGAATGAATATTCCTTAGGAGGTTAGCCGTGTTCTTGGTATGGGAATATATCACAATAGTAGGCACACGTTAAATATGATTTCCAAATGAATGAATATTCCTTAGGAGGTTAGCCGTGTTCTTGGTATGGGAATATATCACAATAGTAGGCACACGTTAAATATGATTTCTAAATGAATGAATATTCCTTAGGAGGTTAGCCGTGTTCTTGGTATCGGAATATATCACAATAGTAGGCACACGTTAAATATGATTTCTAAATGAATGAATATTCCTTAGGAGGTTAGCCGTGTTCTTGGTATGGGAATATATCACAATAGTAGGCACACGTTAAATATGATTTCTAAATGAATGAATATTCCTTAGGAGGTTAGCCGTGTTCTTGGTATGGGAATATATCACAATAGTAGGCACACGTTAAATATGATTTCCAAATGAATGAATATTCCTTAGGAGGTTAGCCGTGTTATTGGTATGGGAATAAAGTCACAATAGTAGGCACACGTTAAATATGATTTCTAAATGAATGAATATTCCTTAGGAGGTTAGCCGTGTTCTTGGTATCGGAATATATCACAATAGTAGGCACACGTTAAATATGATTTCTAAATGAATGAATATTCCTTAGGAGGTTAGCCGTGTTCTTGGTATGGGAATATATCACAATAGTAGGCACACGTTAAATATGATTTACAAATGAATGAATATTCCTTAGGAGGTTAGCCGTGTTCTTGGTATGGGAATATATCACAATAGTAGGCACACGTTAAATATGATTTACAAATGAATGAATATTCCTTAGGAGGTTAGCCGTGTTCTTGGTATGGGAATATATCACAATAGTAGGCACACGTTAAATATGATTTCTAAATGAATGAATATTCCTTAGGAGGTTAGCCGTGTTCTTGGTATCGGAATATATCACAATAGTAGGCACACGTTAAATATGATTTCTAAATGAATGAATATTCCTTAGGAGGTTAGCCGTGTTCTTGGTATGGGAATATATCACAATAGTAGGCACACGTTAAATATGATTTCTAAATGAATGAATATTCCTTAGGAGGTTAGCCGTGTTCTTGGTATGGGAATATATCACAATAGTAGGCACACGTTAAATATGATTTACAAATGAATGAATATTCCTTAGGAGGTTAGCCGTGTTCTTGGTATGGGAATATATCACAATAGTAGGCACACGTTAAATATGATTTCTAAATGAATGAATATTCCTTAGGAGGTAAGCCGTGTTCTTGGTATGGGAATATATCACAATAGTAGGCACACGTTAAATATGATTTCTAAATGAATGAATATTCCTTAGGAGGTAAGCCGTGTTCTTGGTATGGGAATATATCACAATAGTAGGCACACGTTAAATATGATTTCTAAATGAATGAATATTCCTTAGGAGGTAAGCCGTGTTCTTGGTATGGGAATATATCACAATAGTAGGCACACGTTAAATATGATTTCTAAATGAATGAATATTCCTTAGGAGGTAAGCCGTGTTCTTGGTATGGGAATATATCACAATAGTAGGCACACGTTAAATATGATTTCTAAATGAATGAATATTCCTTAGGAGGTAAGCCGTGTTCTTGGTATGGGAATATATCACAATAGTAGGCACACGTTAAATATGATTTCTAAATGAATGAATATTCCTTAGGAGGTTAGCCGTGTTCTTGGTATGGGAATATATCACAATAGTAGGCACACGTTAAATATGATTTCTAAATGGATGAATATTCCTTAGGAGGTTAGCCGTGTTCTTGGTATGGGAATATATCACAATAGTAGGCACACGTTAAATATGATTTCTAAATGTATGAATATTCCTTAGGAGGTTAGCCGTGTTCTTGGTATGGGAATATATCACAATAGTAAGCACACGTTAAATATGATTTCTAAATGGATGAATATTCCTTAGGAGGTTAGCCGTGTTCTTGGTATGGGAATATATCACAATAGTAGGCACACGTTAAATATGATTTACAAATGAATGAATATTCCTTAGGAGGTTAGCCGTGTTCTTGGTATGGGAATATATCACAATAGTAGGCACACGTTAAATATGATTTCTAAATGAATGAATATTCCTTAGGAGGTTAGCCGTGTTCTTGGTATGGGAATATATCACAATAGTAGGCACACGTTAAATATGATTTACAAATGAATGAATATTCCTTAGGAGGTTAGCCGTGTTCTTGGTATGGGAATATATCACAATAGTAGGCACACGTTAAATATGATTTCTAAATGAATGAATATTCCTTAGGAGGTTAGCCGTGTTCTTGGTATGGGAATATATCACAATAGTAGGCACACGTTAAATATGATTTCTAAATGGATGAATATTCCTTAGGAGGTTAGCCGTGTTCTTGGTATGGGAATATATCACAATAGTAGGCACACGTTAAATATGATTTCTAAATGAATGAATATTCCTTAGGAGGTTAGCCGTGTTCTTGGTATCGGAATATATCACAATAGTAGGCACACGTTAAATATGATTTCTAAATGAATGAATATTCCTTAGGAGGTTAGCCGTGTTCTTGGTATGGGAATATATCACAATAGTAGGCACACGTTAAATATGATTTCTAAATGAATGAATATTCCTTAGGAGGTTAGCCGTGTTCTTGGTATGGGAATATATCACAATAGTAGGCACACGTTAAATATGATTTCTAAATGGATGAATATTCCTTAGGAGGTTAGCCGTGTTCTTGGTATGGGAATATATCACAATAGTAGGCACACGTTAAATATGATTTCTAAATGAATGAATATTCCTTAGAAGGTTAGCCGTGTTCTTGGTATGGGAATAAACTCACAATAGTAGGCACACGTTAAATATGATTTCTAAATGCATGAATATTCCTTAGAAGGTTAGCCGTGTTCTTGGTATGGGAATATATCACAATAGTAGGCACACGTTAAATATGATTTCTAAATGAATGAATATTCCTTAGGAGGTTAGCCGTGTTCTTGGTATGGGAATATATCACAATAGTAGGCACACGTTAAATATGATTTCTAAATGAATGAATATTCCTTAGGAGGTTAGCCGTGTTCTTGGTATGGGAATATATCACAATAGTAGGCACACGTTAAATATGATTTCTAAATGAATGAATATTCCTTAGGAGGTTAGCCGTGTTCTTGGTATGGGAATATATCACAATAGTAGGCACACGTTAAATATGATTTCTAAATGAATGAATATTCCTTAGGAGGTTAGCCGTGTTCTTGGTATGGGAATATATCACAATAGTAGGCACACGTTAAATATGATTTCTAAATGAATGAATATTCCTTAGGAGGTTAGCCGTGTTCTTGGTATGGGAATATATCACAATAGCACACGTTAAATATGATTTCTAAATGTATGAATATTCCTTAGCAGGTTAGCCGTGTTCTTGGTATGGGAATATATCACAATAGTAGGCACACGTTAAATATGATTTCTAAATGTATGAATATTCCTTAGCAGGTTAGCCGTGTTCTTGGTATGGGAATATATCACAATAGTAGGCACACGTTAAATATGATTTCTAAATGTATGAATATTCCTTAGCAGGTTAGCCGTGTTCTTGGTATGGGAATATATCACAATAGTAGGCACACGTTAAATATGATTTCTAAATGAATGAATATTCCTTAGGAGGTTAGCCGTGTTTTTGGTATGGGAATATATCACAATAGTAGGCACACGTTAAATATGATTTCTAAATGAATGAATATTCCTTAGGAGGTTAGCCGTGTTCTTGGTATGGGAATATATCACAATAGTAGGCACACGTTAAATATGATTTCTAAATGTATGAATATTCCTTAGGAGGTTAGCCGTGTTTTTGGTATGGGAATATATCACAATAGTAGGCACACGTTAAATATGATTTCTAAATGAATGAATATTCCTTAGGAGGTTAGCCGTGTTCTTGGTATGGGAATATATCACAATAGTAGGCACACGTTAAATATGATTTCTAAATGAATGAATATTCCTTAGGAGGTTAGCCGTGTTTTTGGTATGGGAATATATCACAATAGTAGGCACACGTTATATATGATTTCTAAATGAATGAATATTCCTTAGGAGGTTAGCCGTGTTCTTGGTATGGGAATATATCACAATAGTATGCACACGTTAAATATGATTTAGAAATGAATGAATATTCCTTAGCAGGTTAGCCATGTTCTTGGTATGGGAATATATCACAATAGTAGGCACACGTTAAATATGATTTCTAAATGTATGAATATTCCTTAGCAGGTTAGCCGTGTTCTTGGTATGGGAATATATCACAATAGTAGGCACACGTTAAATATGATTTCTAAATGTATGAATATTCCTTAGCAGGTTAGCCGTGTTCTTGGTATGGGAATATATCACAATAGTAGGCACACGTTAAATATGATTTCTAAATGTATGAATATTCCTTAGCAGGTTAGCCGTGTTCTTGGTATGGGAATATATCACAATAGTAGGCACACGTTAAATATGATTTCTAAATGTATGAATATTCCTTAGCAGGTTAGCCGTGTTCTTGGTATGGGAATATATCACAATAGTAGGCACACGTTAAATATGATTTCTAAATGTATGAATATTCCTTAGCAGGTTAGCCGTGTTCTTGGTATGGGAATATATCACAATAGTAGGCACACGTTAAATATGATTTCTAAATGTATGAATATTCCTTAGCAGGTTAGCCGTGTTCTTGGTATGGGAATATATCACAATAGTAGGCACACGTTAAATATGATTTCTAAATGTATGAATATTCCTTAGCAGGTTAGCCGTGTTCTTGGTATGGGAATATATCACAATAGTAGGCACACGTTAAATATGATTTCTAAATGTATGAATATTCCTTAGCAGGTTAGCCGTGTTCTTGGTATGGGAATATATCACAATAGTAGGCACACGTTATATATGATTTCTAAATGAATGAATATTCCTTAGCAGGTTAGCCATGTTCTTGGTATGGGAATATATCACAATAGTATGCACACGTTAAATATGATTTCTAAATGAATGAATATTCCTTAGGAGGTTAGCCGTGTTCTTGGTATGGGAATATATCACAATAGTAGGCACACGTTAAATATGATTTCTAAATGAATGAATATTCCTTAGGAGGTTAGCCGTGTTCTTGGTATGGGAATATATCACAATAGTAGGCACACGTTAAATATGATTTCTAAATGAATGAATATTCCTTAGGAGGTTAGCCGTGTTCTTGGTATGGGAATATATCACAATAGTAGGCACACGTTAAATATGATTTCTAAATGAATGAATATTCCTTAGGAGGTTAGCCGTGTTCTTGGTATGGGAATATATCACAATAGTAGGCACACGTTAAATATGATTTCTAAATGTATGAATATTCCTTAGGAGGTTAGCCGTGTTCTTGGTATGGGAATATATCACAATAGTAGGCACACGTTAAATATGATTTCTAAATGAATGAATATTCCTTAGGAGGTTAGCCGTGTTCTTGGTATGGGAATATATCACAATAGTAGGCACACGTTAAATATGATTTCTAAATGAATGAATATTCCTTAGGAGGTTAGCCGTGTTCTTGGTATGGGAATATATCACAATAGTAGGCACACGTTAAATATGATTTCTAAATGAATGAATATTCCTTAGGAGGTTAGCCGTGTTCTTGGTATGGGAATATATCACAATAGTAGGCACACGTTAAATATGATTTCTAAATGTATGAATATTCCTTAGCAGGTTAGCCGTGTTCTTGGTATGGGAATATATCACAATAGTAGGCACACGTTAAATATGATTTCTAAATGTATGAATATTCCTTAGCAGGTTAGCCGTGTTCTTGGTATGGGAATATATCACAATAGTAGGCACACGTTAAATATGATTTCTAAATGTATGAATATTCCTTAGGAGGTTAGCCGTGTTCTTGGTATGGGAATATATCACAATAGTAGGCACACGTTAAATATGATTTCTAAATGAATGAATATTCCTTAGGAGGTTAGCCGTGTTCTTGGTATGGGAATATATCACAATAGTAGGCACACGTTAAATATGATTTCTAAATGAATGAATATTCCTTAGGAGGTTAGCCGTTTTCTTGGTATGGGAATATATCACAATAGTAGGCACACGTTAAAAATGATTTCTAAATGAATGAATATTCCTTAGGAGGTTAGCCGTGTTCTTGGTATGGGAATATATCACAATAGTAGGCACACGTTAAATACGATTTCTAAATGAATGAATATTCCTTAGGAGGTTAGCCGTGTTCTTGGTATGGAAATATATCACAATAGTAGGCACACGTTAAATACGATTTCTAAATGAATGAATATTCCTTAGGAGGTTAGCCGTGTTCTTGGTATGGAAATATATCACAATAGTAGGCACACGTTAAAAATGATTTCTAAATGAATGAATATTCCTTAGGAGGTTAGCCGTGTTCTTGGTATGGGAATAAACTCACAATAGTAGGCACACGTTAAAAATGATTTCTAAATGAATGAATATTCCTTAGGAGGTTAGCCGTGTTCTTGGTATGGGAATATATCACAATAGTAGGCACACGTTAAATATGATTTCTAAATGAATGAATATTCCTTAGGAGGTTAGCCGTGTTCTTGGTATGGAAATATATCACAATAGTAGGCACACGTTAAATATGATTTCTAAATGAATGAATATTCCTTAGGAGGTTAGCCGTGTTCTTGGTATGGAAATATATCACAATAGTAGGCACACGTTAAAAATGATTTCTAAATGAATGAATATTCCTTAGGAGGTTAGCCGTGTTCTTGGTATGGGAATATATCACAATAGTAGGCACACGTTAAAAATGATTTCTAAATGAATGAATATTCCTTAGGAGGTTAGCCGTGTTCTTGGTATGGAAATATATCACAATAGTAGGCACACGTTAAATATGATTTCTAAATGAATGAATATTCCTTAGGAGGTTAGCCGTGTTCTTGGTATGGAAATATATCACAATAGTAGGCACACGTTAAAAATGATTTCTAAATGAATGAATATTCCTTAGGAGGTTAGCCGTGTTCTTGGTATGGGAATATATCACAATAGTAGGCACACGTTAAAAATGATTTCTAAATGAATGAATATTCCTTAGGAGGTTAGCCGTGTTCTTGGTATGGAAATATATCACAATAGTAGGCACACGTTAAATATGATTTCTAAATGAATGAATATTCCTTAGGAGGTTAGCCGTGTTCTTGGTATGGAAATATATCACAATAGTAGGCACACGTTAAATATGATTTCTAAATGAATGAATATTCCTTAGGAGGTTAGCCGTGTTCTTGGTATGGAAATATATCACAATAGTAGGCACACGTTAAATACGATTTCTAAATGAATGAATATTCCTTAGGAGGTTAGCCGTGTTCTTGGTATGGGAATATATCACAATAGTAGGCACACGTTAAAAATGATTTCTAAATGAATGAATATTCCTTAGGAGGTTAGCCGTGTTCTTGGTATGGGAATATATCACAATAGTAGGCACACGTTAAAAATGATTTCTAAATGAATGAATATTCCTTAGGAGGTTAGCCGTGTTCTTGGTATGGGAATAAACTCACAATAGTAGGCACACGTTAAAAATGATTTCTAAATGAATGAATATTCCTTAGGAGGTTAGCCGTGTTCTTGGTATGGGAATATATCACAATAGTAGGCACACGTTAAAAATGATTTCTAAATGAATGAATATTCCTTAGGAGGTTAGCCGTGTTCTTGGTATGGGAATATATCACAATAGTAGGCACACGTTAAAAATGATTTCTAAATGAATGAATATTCCTTAGGAGGTTAGCCGTGTTCTTGGTATGGGAATATATCACAATAGTAGGCACACGTTAAAAATGATTTCTAAATGAATGAATATTCCTTAGAAGGTTAGCCGTGTTCTTGGTATGGGAATATATCACAATAGTAGGCACACGTTAAAAATGATTTCTAAATGAATGAATATTCCTTAGGAGGTTAGCCGGGTTCTTGGTATGGGAATATATCACAATAGTAGGCACACGTTAAAAATGATTTCTAAATGAATGAATATTCCTTAGAAGGTTAGCCGTGTTCTTGGTATGGGAATATATCACAATAGTAGGCACACGTTAAAAATGATTTCTAAATGAATGAATATTCCTTAGGAGGTTAGCCGTGTTCTTGGTATGGGAATATATCACAATAGTAGGCACACGTTAAAAATGATTTCTAAATGAATGAATATTCCTTAGGAGGTTAGCCGTGTTCTTGGTATGGGAATAAACTCACAATAGTAGGCACACGTTAAAAATGATTTCTAAATGAATGAATATTCCTTAGGAGGTTAGCCGTGTTCTTGGTATGGGAATATATCACAATAGTAGGCACACGTTAAAAATGATTTCTAAATGAATGAATATTCCTTAGGAGGTTAGCCGTGTTCTTGGTATGGGAATATATCACAATAGTAGGCACACGTTAAAAATGATTTCTAAATGAATGAATATTCCTTAGGAGGTTAGCCGTGTTCTTGGTATGGGAATATATCACAATAGTAGGCACACGTTAAAAATGATTTCTAAATGAATGAATATTCCTTAGAAGGTTAGCCGTGTTCTTGGTATGGGAATATATCACAATAGTAGGCACACGTTAAAAATGATTTCTAAATGAATGAATATTCCTTAGGAGGTTAGCCGGGTTCTTGGTATGGGAATATATCACAATAGTAGGCACACGTTAAAAATGATTTCTAAATGAATGAATATTCCTTAGAAGGTTAGCCGTGTTCTTGGTATGGGAATATATCACAATAGTAGGCACACGTTAAAAATGATTTCTAAATGAATGAATATTCCTTAGGAGGTTAGCCGGGTTCTTGGTATGGGAATATATCACAATAGTAGGCACACGTTAAAAATGATTTCTAAATGAATGAATATTCCTTAGGAGGTTAGCCGTGTTCTTGGTATGGGAATATATCACAATAGTAGGCACACGTTAAAAATGATTTCTAAATGAATGAATATTCCTTAGAAGGTTAGCCGTGTTCTTGGTATGGGAATATATCACAATAGTAGGCACACGTTAAAAATGATTTCTAAATGAATGAATATTCCTTAGGAGGTTAGCCGGGTTCTTGGTATGGGAATATATCACAATAGTAGGCACACGTTAAATATGATTTCTAAATGAATGAATATTCCTTAGGAGGTTAGCCGTGTTCTTGGTATGGGAATATATCACAATAGTAGGCACACGTTAAATATGATTTCTAAATGAATGAATATTCCTTAGGAGGTTAGCCGTGTTCTTGGTATGGGAATATATCACAATAGTAGGCACACGTTAAATATGATTTCTAAATGAATGAATATTCCTTAGGAGGTTAGCCGTGTTCTTGGTATGGGAATATATCACAATAGTAGGCACACGTTAAATATGATTTCTAAATGAATGAATATTCCTTAGGAGGTTAGCCGTGTTCTTGGTATGGGAATATATCACAATAGTAGGCACACGTTAAATATGATTTCTAAATGAATGAATATTCCTTAGGAGGTTAGCCGTGTTCTTGGTATGGGAATATATCACAATAGTAGGCACACGTTAAAAATGATTTCTAAATGAATGAATATTCCTAAGGAGGTTAGCCGTGTTCTTGGTATGGGAATATATCACAATAGTAGGCACACGTTAAAAATGATTTCTAAATGAATGAATATTCCTAAGGAGGTTAGCCGTGTTCTTGGTATGGGAATATATCACAATAGTAGGCACACGTTAAAAATGATTTCTAAATGAATGAATATTCCTTAGCAGGTTAGCCGTGTTCTTGGTATGGGAATAAACTCACAATAGTAGGCACACGTTAAATATGATTTCTAAATGAATGAATATTCCTTAGCAGGTTAGCCGTGTTCTTGGTATGGGAATAAACTCACAATAGTAGGCACACGTTAAATATGATTTCTAAATGAATGAATATTCCTTAGGAGGTTAGCCGTGTTCTTGGTATGGGAATATATCACAATAGTAGGCACACATTAAAAATGATTTCTAAATGAATGAATATTCCTTAGGAGGTTAGCCGTGTTCTTGGTATGGGAATATATCACAATAGTAGGCACACGTTAAATATGATTTCTAAATGAATGAATATTCCTTAGGAGGTTAGCCGTGTTCTTGGTATGGGAATATATCACAATAGTAGGCACACGTTAAATATGATTTCTAAATGAATGAATATTCCTTAGGAGGTTAGCCGTGTTCTTGGTATGGGAATATATCACAATAGTAGGCACACGTTAAATATGATTTCTAAATGAATGAATATTCCTTAGCAGGTTAGCCGTGTTCTTGGTATGGGAATAAACTCACAATAGTAGGCACACGTTAAATATGATTTCTAAATGAATGAATATTCCTTAGGAGGTTAGCCGTGTTCTTGGTATGGGAATATATCACAATAGTAGGCACACATTAAAAATGATTTCTAAATGAATGAATATTCCTTAGGAGGTTAGCCGTGTTCTTGGTATGGGAATATATCACAATAGTAGGCACACATTAAATATGATTTCTAAATGAATGAATATTCCTTAGGAGGTTAGCCGTGTTCTTGGTATGGGAATATATCACAATAGTAGGCACACGTTAAAAATGATTTCTAAATGAATGAATATTCCTTAGCAGGTTAGCCGTGTTCTTGGTATGGGAATAAACTCACAATAGTAGGCACACGTTAAATATGATTTCTAAATGAATGAATATTCCTTAGGAGGTTAGCCGTGTTCTTGGTATGGGAATATATCACAATAGTAGGCACACGTTAAATATGATTTCTAAATGAATGAATATTCCTTAGGAGGTTAGCCGTGTTCTTGGTATGGGAATATATCACAATAGTAGGCACACGTTAAATATGATTTCTAAATGAATGAATATTCCTTAGGAGGTTAGCCGTGTTCTTGGTATGGGAATATATCACAATAGTAGGCACACGTTAAATATGATTTAGAAATGAATGAATATTCCTTAGGGGGTTAGCCGTGTTCTTGGTATGGGAATATATCACAATAGTAGGCACACATTAAAAATGATTTCTAAATGAATGAATATTCCTTAGGAGGTTAGCTGTGTTCTTGGTATGGGAATATATCACAATAGTAGGCACACGTTAAATATGATTTCTAAATGAATGAATATTCCTTAGGAGGTTAGCCGTGTTCTTGGTATGGGAATATATCACAATAGTAGGCATACGTTAAATATGATTTAGAAATGAATGAATATTCCTTAGGAGGTTAGCCGTGTTCTTGGTATGGGAATATATCACAATAGTAGGCACACGTTAAATATGATTTCTAAATGAATGAATATTCCTTAGGAGGTTAGCCGTGTTCTTGGTATGGGAATATATCACAATAGTAGGCACACGTTAAATATGATTTCTAAATGAATGAATATTCCTTAGGGGGTTAGCCGTGTTCTTGGTATGGGAATATATCACAATAGTAGGCACACGTTAAATATGATTTCTAAATGAATGAATATTCCTTAGGAGGTTAGCCGTGTTCTTGGTATGGGAATATATCACAATAGTAGGCACACGTTAAATATGATTTCTAAATGAATGAATATTCCTTAGGAGGTTAGCCGTGTTCTTGGTATGGGAATATATCACAATAGTAGGCACACGTTAAATATGATTTCTAAATGAATGAATATTCCTTAGGAGGTTAGCTGTGTTCTTGGTATGGGAATATATCACAATAGTAGGCACACGTTAAATATGATTTCTAAATGAATGAATATTCCTTAGGAGGTTAGCCGTGTTCTTGGTATGGGAATATATCACAATAGTAGGCATACGTTAAATATGATTTAGAAATGAATGAATATTCCTTAGGAGGTTAGCCGTGTTCTTGGTATGGGAATATATCACAATAGTAGGCACACGTTAAATATGATTTCTAAATGAATGAATATTCCTTAGGAGGTTAGCCGTGTTCTTGGTATGGGAATATATCACAATAGTAGGCACACGTTAAATATGATTTAGAAATGAATGAATATTCCTTAGGAGGTTAGCCGTGTTCTTGGTATGGGAATATATCACAATAGTAGGCACACGTTAAATATGATTTCTAAATGAATGAATATTCCTTAGGAGGTTAGCCGTGTTCTTGGTATGGGAATATATCACAATAGTAGGCACACGTTAAATATGATTTCTAAATGAATGAATATTCCTTAGGGGGTTAGCCGTGTTCTTGGTATGGGAATATATCACAATAGTAGGCACACATTAAAAATGATTTCTAAATGAATGAATATTCCTTAGGAGGTTAGCTGTGTTCTTGGTATGGGAATATATCACAATAGTAGGCACACGTTAAATATGATTTCTAAATGAATGAATATTCCTTAGGAGGTTAGCCGGGTTCTTGGTATGGGAATATATCACAATAGTAGGCACACGTTAAATATGATTTCTAAATGAATGAATATTCCTTAGGAGGTTAGCCGTGTTCTTGGTATGGGAATATATCACAATAGTAGGCACACGTTAAATATGATTTCTAAATGAATGAATATTCCTTAGGAGGTTAGCCGTGTTCTTGGTATGGGAATATATCACAATAGTAGGCACACGTTAAATATGATTTCTAAATGAATGAATATTCCTTAGGAGGTTAGCCGTGTTCTTGGTATGGGAATATATCACAATAGTAGGCACACGTTAAATATGATTTCTAAATGAATGAATATTCCTTAGGAGGTTAGCCGTGTTCTTGGTATGGGAATATATCACAATAGTAGGCACACGTTAAAAATGATTTCTAAATGAATGAATATTCCTTAGGAGGTTAGCCGTGTTCTTGGTATGGGAATATATCACAATAGTAGGCACACGTTAAATATGATTTCTAAATGAATGAATATTCCTTAGAAGGTTAGCCGTGTTCTTGGTATGGGAATATATCACAATAGTAGGCACACGTTAAATATGATTTCTAAATGAATGAATATTCCTTAGGAGGTTAGCCGTGTTCTTGGTATGGGAATAAAGTCACAATAGTAGGCACACGTTAAATATGATTTAGAAATGAATGAATATTCCTTAGAAGGTTAGCCGTGTTCTTGGTATGGGAATATATCACAATAGTAGGCACACGTTAAATATGATTTCTAAATGAATGAATATTCCTTAGGAGGTTAGCCGTGTTCTTGGTATGGGAATATATCACAATAGTAGGCACACGTTAAATATGATTTCTAAATGAATGAATATTCCTTAGGAGGTTAGCCGTGTTCTTGGTATGGGAATATATCACAATAGTAGGCACACGTTAAAAATGATTTCTAAATGAATGAATATTCCTTAGGAGGTTAGCCGTGTTCTTGGTATGGGAATATATCACAATAGTAGGCACACGTTAAAAATGATTTCTAAATGAATGAATATTCCTTAGGAGGTTAGCCGTGTTCTTGGTATGGGAATATATCACAATAGTAGGCACACGTTAAAAATGATTTCTAAATGAATGAATATTCCTTAGGAGGTTAGCCGTGTTCTTGGTATGGGAATATATCACAATAGTAGGCACACGTTAAAAATGATTTCTAAATGAATGAATATTCCTTAGGAGGTTAGCCGTGTTCTTGGTATGGGAATAGAGTCACAATAGTAGGCACACGTTAAATATGATTTACAAATGAATGAATATTCCTTAGGAGGTTAGCCGTGTTCTTGGTATGGGAATAAAGTCACAATAGTAGGCACACGTTAAATATGATTTACAAATGAATGAATATTCCTTAGGAGGTTAGCCGTGTTCTTGGTATGGGAATAAAGTCACAATAGTAGGCACACGTTAAATATGATTTCCAAATGAATGAATATTCCTTAGGAGGTTAGCCGTGTTCTTGGTATGGGAATAAAGTCACAATAGTAGGCACACGTTAAATATGATTTACAAATGAATGAATATTCCTTAGGAGGTTAGCCGTGTTCTTGGTATGAGAATAAAGTCACAATAGTAGGCACACGTTAAATATGATTTCCAAATGAATGAATATTCCTTAGGAGGTTAGCCGTGTTCTTGGTATGGGAATAAAGTCACAATAGTAGGCACACGTTAAATATGATTTCCAAATGAATGAATATTCCTTAGGAGGTTAGCCGTGTTCTTGGTATGGGAATAAAGTCACAATAGTAGGCACACGTTAAATATGATTTCCAAATGAATGAATATTCCTTAGGAGGTTAGCCGTGTTCTTGGTATGGGAATAAAGTCACAATAGTAGGCACACATTAAATATAATTTACAAGTGAATGAATATTCCTTAGGAGGTTAGCCGTGTTCTTGGTATGGGAATAAAGTCACAATAGTAGGCACACGTTAAATATGATTTCCAAATGAATGAATATTCCTTAGGAGGTTAGCCGTGTTCTTGGTATGGGAATAAAGTCACAATAGTAGGCACACGTTAAATATGATTTACAAATGAATGAATATTCCTTAGGAGGTTAGCCGTGTTCTTGGTATGGGAATAAAGTCACAATAGTAGGCACACGTTAAATATTATTTCCAAATGAATGAATATTCCTTAGGAAGTTAGCCGTGTTCTTGGTATGGGAATAAAGTCACAATAGTAGGCACACGTTAAATATGATTTACAAATGAATGAATATTCCTTAGGAGGTTAGCCGTGTTCTTGGTATGGGAATAAAGTCACAATAGTAGGCACACGTTAAATATGATTTCCAAATGAATGAATATTCCTTAGGAGGTTAGCCGTGTTCTTGGTATGGGAATAAAGTCACAATAGTAGGCACACGTTAAATATGATTTCCAAATGAATGAATATTCCTTAGGAGGTTAGCCGTGTTCTTGGTATGGGAATAAAGTCACAATAGTAGGCACACGTTAAATATGATTTACAAATGAATGAATACTCCTTAGGAGGTTAGCCGTGTTCTTGGTATGGGAATAAAGTCACAATAGTAGGCACACGTTAAATATGATTTACAAGTGAATGAATATTCCTTAGGAGGTTAGCCGTGTTCTTGTTATGGGAATAAAGTCACAATAGTAGGCACACGTTAAATATGATTTACAAATGAATGAATATTCCTTAGGAGGTTAGCCGTGTTCTTGGTATGGGAATAAAGTCACAATAGTAGGCACACGTTAAATATGATTTCCAAATGAATGAATATTCCTTAGGAGGTTAGCCGTGTTCTTGGTATGGGAATAAAGTCACAATAGTAGGCACACGTTAAATATGATTTACAAATGAATGAATATTCCTTAGGAGGTTAGCCGTGTTCTTGGTATGGGAATAAAGTCACAATAGTAGGCACACGTTAAATATGATTTCCAAATGAATGAATATTCCTTAGGAGGTTAGCCGTGTTCTTGGTATGGGAATAAAGTCACAATAGTAGGAACACGTTAAATATGATTTCCAAATGAATGAATATTCCTTAGGAGGTTAGCCGTGTTCTTGGTATGGGAATAAAGTCACAATAGTAGGCACACGTTAAATATGATTTCCAAATGAATGAATATTCCTTAGGAGGTTAGCCGTGTTCTTGGTATGGTAATAAAGTCACAATAGTAGGCACACGTTAAATATGATTTCCAAATGAATGAATATTCCTTAGGAGGTTAGCCGTGTTCTTGGTATGGGAATAAAGTCACAATAGTAGGCACACGTTAAATATGATTTCCAAATGAATGAATATTCCTTAGGAGGTTAGCCGTGTTCTTGGTATGGGAATAAAGTCACAATAGTAGGCACACGTTAAATATGATTTCCAAATGAATGAATATTCCTTAGGAGGTTAGCCGTGTTCTTGGTATGGGAATAAAGTCACAATAGTAGGCACACGTTAAATATGATTTACAAATGAATGAATATTCCTTAGGAGGTTAGCCGTGTTCTTGGTATGGGAATAAAGTCACAATAGTAGGCACACGTTAAATATGATTTCCAAATGAATGAATATTCCTTAGGAGGTTAGCCGTGTTCTTGGTATGGGAATAAAGTCACAATAGTAGGAACACGTTAAATATGATTTCCAAATGAATGAATATTCCTTAGGAGGTTAGCCGTGTTCTTGGTATGGGAATAAAGTCACAATAGTAGGCACACGTTAAATATGATTTCCAAATGAATGAATATTCCTTAGGAGGTTAGCCGTGTTCTTGGTATGGGAATAAAGTCACAATAGTAGGCACACGTTAAATATGATTTCCAAATGAATGAATATTCCTTAGGAGGTTAGCCGTGTTCTTGGTATGGGAATAAAGTCACAATAGTAGGCACACGTTAAATATGATTTCCAAATGAATGAATATTCCTTAGGAGGTTAGCCGTGTTCTTGGTATGGGAATAAAGTCACAATAGTAGGCACACGTTAAATATGATTTCCAAATGAATGAATATTCCTTAGGAGGTTAGCCGTGTTCTTGGTATGGGAATAAAGTCACAATAGTAGGCACACGTTAAATATGATTTACAAATGAATGAATATTCCTTAGGAGGTTAGCCGTGTTCTTGGTATGGGAATAAAGTCACAATAGTAGGCACACGTTAAATATGATTTACAAATGAATGAATATTCCTTAGGAGGTTAGCCGTGTTCTTGGTATGGGAATAAAGTCACAATAGTAGGCACACGTTAAATATGATTTCCAAATGAATGAATATTCCTTAGGAGGTTAGCCGTGTTCTTGGTATGGGAATAAAGTCACAATAGTAGGCACACGTTAAATATGATTTCCAAATGAATGAATATTCCTTAGGAGGTTAGCCGTGTTCTTGGTATGGGAATAAAGTCACAATAGTAGGCACACGTTAAATATGATTTCCAAATGAATGAATATTCCTTAGGAGGTTAGCCGTGTTCTTGGTATGGGAATAAAGTCACAATAGTAGGCACACGTTAAATATGATTTCCAAATGAATGAATATTCCTTAGGAGGTTAGCCGTGTTCTTGGTATGGGAATAAAGTCACAATAGTAGGCACACGTTAAATATGATTTCCAAATGAATGAATATTCCTTAGGAGGTTAGCCGTGTTCTTGGTATGGGAATAAAGTCACAATAGTAGGCACACGTTAAATATGATTTACAAATGAATGAATATTCCTTAGGAGGTTAGCCGTGTTCTTGGTATGGGAATAAAGTCACAATAGTAGGCACACGTTAAATATGATTTACAAATGAATGAATATTCCTTAGGAGGTTAGCCGTGTTCTTGGTATGGGAATAAAGTCACAATAGTAGGCACACGTTAAATATGATTTACAAATGAATGAATATTCCTTAGGAGGTTAGCCGTGTTCTTGGTATGGGAATAAAGTCACAATAGTAGGCACACGTTAAATATGATTTACAAATGAATGAATATTCCTTAGGAGGTTAGCCGTGTTCTTGGTATGGGAATAAAGTCACAATAGTAGGCACACGTTAAATATGATTTCCAAATGAATGAATATTCCTTAGGAGGTTAGCCGTGTTCTTGGTATGGGAATAAAGTCACAATAGTAGGCACACGTTAAATATGATTTACAAATGAATGAATATTCCTTAGGAGGTTAGCCGTGTTCTTGGTATGGGAATAAAGTCACAATAGTAGGCACACGTTAAATATGATTTATAGACGGAGACATGCACATTAATTCAGAAAAT
>OY744554.1:45474258-45494258 GCA_963556195.1 Sepiola atlantica
TACCATATTACAAAGAAGTTATAAATATATATATATATATATAAGCAAGTGCAAATATATTGGTAAAATATACTTGAAACCAATACCTTTTCAAAAGTGCTCAATACATAGTAGAGTTTAAAAAAATAAACTTTATATAAAAATTAAAATTAATTCTGAGGGTTTTATTTATTGGAAAAAGAAAAGGATGGTGTGCACTTCAGCATAGAAACATGACTTAATTTGTGTAGACTGTTTTAATTTATATATATATATATATATTTATAAACGTATATTCATATATATATATATATATATATATATATATATATATATATATATATATATTACACTGACGTAGGCCGAAGGATCGCGGCCGAAAATTTTGTTCTATTTTTAAGAAAAATCCTTTTAATTTTTTTTTATACGTAAGAGACATTTGATATTCCATCACGTCAAAATATAGAAAATAAATAAAAGATATAATAAAATATATACCTTTCGCATTGATTTATATATATATATATATATATATATATATATATATATATATATATATATATATATATATATATATAGTCTTGGAAGTTTCTCAACCATTAAAACTATATTAAAAAACCCAAAAAAAACCCAAAAACCTTAAGTCCCAAGTCGTTCAGTGGAAAATCACTCATATAAGTCAATTTAACTTTTTCAGTTATTATATTAGTTTGCTTCTAACATTATTTAAGGGATCATCAGTTGTTTACCATGAAAAACTGTATATATATATATATATATATATATATATATATATATATATATATATATATATATATGTGTGTGTGTGTATAAATGAAACCACTCTACTCATGTTTCTGTGCTGAAATGCGCACCTATCTTTTCTTTTTTCGTCATTTCCAATATGTAGTTGTCCCGTAAGCATTTTGAAAAGGCCAGGAGGTCGAAATAAATTATAGTGCTGACAACTACAATGTGTATGTGATTTTTTTTCTTTCTATATTTTATTCTTGCTCTGTTTTCTACTCGTATTTCTTACCGAAATTATTCACTTTAACACTATATATATATATATATATATATATATATATATATATATATATATATATATATATATATATATATATATAGGGAGGAGAAAGAGAGGGTGTAGAACGACAGGGAGGGTAGGTTGAAATAAATTAAATTAGGGCAGTATTCGGCACTTGTGCAGTTTAGTAAACAGCGGCAAATAGTCCACAGAAAGTAACGACTAATAGACTAAAACATTTTAATACATTATTTATTTAGTATAAAATATAGTTTCTGAAGTTGTAATAAAATAAAGTTTGGCACTTGTGCAGTTTAGTAAACAGCGGCAGATAATTCACAGAAAGTAAAATAAATTTTATTTTCAATAAAGTAACATTTGGGTCAAAACATTCTAATAAAATATAGTTTCGGCAATTGACAGTGATTTTTTTTTTGATTTAAATTTAAAATGTTATAAAACGAATATTATAATAATAATAATAATAATAATAATAATAATAATAATAATAATAATAATAATAATAATAATAATAATAACAATAACAATAATAATAATAATAATTATTATTATAATTATAAGTATAATAATAATAATAATAATTATAATAATAATAATAATACTAATTATAATAATAATGATAATTAATTTAATAATAATAATAATAATTATAATAACAATAATTATTATAATAATAATTATAATAATAATGAGTATAATTATAATAATAATAATAATAATAATTATCATCATTATAATTACAATTATAATAATAATAATAATAATAATTATAATAATAAAACTATTATTGTTACTTTATTTAAAATAAACTTCATTTTTTTTCAGAAACTATATTTTATTAAATAAATAAATTTATTAAAATGTTTTAATCTATTGGTCGTAACTTGCTGTGGATTATCCCTCGCTGTTTACTAAACTGCACAAGTGACATTATTTATATCAGTTCCAAGAATATTTGGCGTACGATCATTTCTAAGAAGATTATGCATATTTTATTTCACACTTCCAACATCACAAATAGAAGTCAAACAAAAAATAAAACAAAACTACGTTTTAAAGAATTATTATAAGATACACACCATTTCAAATTATATATATATATATATATATATATATATATATATATATATATATATATATGATATTTCGTTTTATATTTAACTTTATAAATAAATGATAATTTATCCAAACTTTCTGCATTGACTCTTTTTTGTCTTGTTTTTTAAAAATGTTATTTGTTTAACTCTACCTGATGAGATTTCAGTTTCTAACAGTTGTTGGTTGATAACATCGACATGTCAGTGTCGCAGATTTTGTACAGGTCTGTATACTTTTCTCACGTTGGAACTGCACCAATACTGCATATATAAATAGAAGGATGAAAAGGAGGCAGATCTTTTTTCAATTCAGTTGCTCAATGCAAGGTATATTCCACAAAAAAGCAATTATTTTTTTCCTTAAGTCAGGCTTTTCAAAGATCAAAATCTTATCATCAGAGGAAATTGCTGGGATAGATAAGCTGTATACCTTTCACAATAGGTTTTACTTTTCCTAAAAGTTCGCTTTTAGTTCTCTACTTATATATATATATATATATATATATATATATATATATATATATATATATATATATATATATATTTATATCCTGTTGACTTTTGACGTTCTCAGCCCGAATTCAATCAGCAGGCGATATCTAAGCACTGATTTTTTTTCTCTCTCTTTTTTTTTTCTTCTTCAATAGTTTTCGACAACGACATGTCGATTTACCCTTTCTCACGTTTGCTCTCTCTTTCTCTTCTTCTTCGTTTCGTCTTCTTCAACTGACGTTCTAAAGATACTGGTTGATTGGTATCTCTTTCTTCTTCTTCCTCTTCTTCATCTTCTTTTTCTTTCTCTTTTCATAACATTCCTCGCATTCCTTTTTCTCCCCGTTTTGTTGTTCTCTGCACGTGACATTTTCTTCCAATAGCATTATCTGTATAAATTTGAAAACTTTTCCGTTTTGAAATAAAGTTTATTAACTGATCGAAAATGGTCGTATCTACGGCCGAAATATCTCGGTGGAACTTTACAACATGAGTTTTTGAGTTTATTTTTGTTAGTTGTTGAATTGCTTATTCTTTATTCCATTTTTATTTTTACATATATATATATATATATATATATATATATATATATATATATATATATATATATATATATATATATATATATATATAAGTGTGTGCGTATGAGCGTGGGTGTGTGTATGTGTGAGTGTGGGTATGTCTGAGTGTATGTGCATAGAGTTAAGGAAGGGGAGATGGGCCAAGTCTAGCCAGTCCTGCCTATAGTTTGAGCTGACTGACTTTCTTATGCGTCGATAGGTAGGTGTCAAAATGTCATCTTATGCAAAAAGGTTACTCGTCTAAAAATTTTAAAATGTAATTTGTCTGTTTGTTTTTTGTCTTTTGTTTTGTCTATGATTGTGTATTGGCGGATCTAATCTTTGCTCATCAGTATATCCATGAGGAGGAGCCGAAGAGTTTCTGAAACAATTGTTGGATACTCAAACTATGTTTATTTTAACATAAAAAGCTGTAATATATATTGAGCACTTTTTGAAAAGTATTGGTTTTGTTCATTTTGTTTATATTTGAACTTAATTATATATATATATATATATATATATATATATATATAAATATATATATATATATATATATATATATATATATATCAGTTCAGAGAATTAAAAATCAACAAATATTTGATGTACGATCGTTTCTAAGATGATTTAAGAATATTTTATTTTGTATTTTTGACGATTCTAAAAGGTCACTTCTTCAGCATCTTTGACACACACAAACACACACAACAATATTTCGTTTTATATTTGACTTCATAAATAATTGATAATTCATACCAAACTTTCCTCGTGATATTTTTGCTTTCTTTTTGATTTTATTTATTGAAAAAAATCGATTTTGAAGTTAAATTGATGAATATATGGCAAGCTTTAAGGGGTTATTAATAAGTCAGACGTAATCATATTACAACTAGAAAAAGCCTCCGGCGTTGCCCGGGATGAAATACATCGGCTGGTAATCATTTTAAGGATTTGTTTGCAGAGGGACTGTTCTTAAGTTAGGCTGGATGTAAAGGTCGGCAACGAGTTGAGCCTAACCCTAACCCTAACCCTAACCTTTGGAGCCACCATCTCTCGTGGGAACAATCGATAGAGGAAATGGCCCCTTGTGACCCACTCATCGCTCGCAACATTATTAATTCTACTTGCCCCAACACAAAAGCAATGTGCCTATCGCACCTGATATATCGGGGCAAGGTCACTCGGCGTCCTCCGACGAATTCTACTTTCGACCTCTTACTCACATCAGTCCGCCTCTAAAGCTAGACTTTCCTTGTTCACCATTGATTTAACAATATCACTCCCACGTCGTGGTTATTTTGTTAGATGGAGGGGTTGCAGAGAGTAGGGGACTCCCTGAAAGAGAGGGTGAGAACCAAAATGGAAGTCGGAAGGGACGTCACGACGATGGAAGGTTTTGTCGATCTTTGTATTTTTAGTGTTTTTATATGTATTTTTTGCTACTGAATTCAAAAATCACATTTATTTTGGCATAAACTCGATAGTTTTTTTTGTAATGTTCTCTTAATTTAATATTTTCGCGTTTTATACACAGCCTTTCTCTATAGCAGAATGTTTTAAAGTTAATTATACAACATTTAGTACGTTTACAGAAAATCTATCCGACGGACTGACAGACAGACAGACAGACAGACAGACAGACAGAGAACGTGCTCGTTATATGATAAGATCTTTGGTAGCATCATATATACTACTTGAAAGAGTATTATATTGAGTAAGATACTGAACATATGCTGGGTTTGAATCGCAGTTTAATATATTGAATTGTATTTAGTAAATACAATGTTAGTTAGAACAAAACAAACCATGCAACTTTGCAATGTAAATGCTTTGATAACTCTTTTCTTAAGATTGGAAATGCTTTGACTATCGAGATTTTCTAAAGTGCACACTTACATCTGACAAAAGACCATATATAATCTCCCATCATAGTAGTATCTCATCGTCCTTGATATCTTCTTTCCATTGTTGCACTGGTGATACCAGATCAGGCTGCCCTGTAGCTCCCTGAGACGAAATTCATCTACATTGACGTTTTTTTTTTTTTTTTTTTTTTTTGTAAAACTTAATTATGTTCTACAAAACCAAAAACAAAAACAACAGCCCGTCTCCCTTTCTCCCTCCCCTTTTTTAGTTTATTTTTCCTACCCTACTCCCGGTCCTGGATATGACCTTAAACTACATCCGATGGTGAGATCCGTCTTACGGACTTTGGGGAATGTGGAGCCTCCTCTTAATTACCATTGCTCCCAGGTCCACCCTGACCCGGAGTGGTAGTACCTGTTAGGGTCCCAACTATGGGTTAAATAGAAACAGATATACTTTAACAACCAAACCAAACACCATCAATAAATATTTGAACATATAAAGAACTTGAAGCATAAAAACTTTCACCAAAATGACTGCATTCGGCATTAAATAACCTGAAAAGGGTTGATATGCCGTAAAACAA
The DNA here is from genome assembly GCA_963556195.1 of Sepiola atlantica. NCBI lineage: Eukaryota > Metazoa > Mollusca > Cephalopoda > Sepiida > Sepiolidae > Sepiola > Sepiola atlantica. Next base: position 45,479,893 of record OY744554.1, read on the forward strand.
AACAACCAAACCAAACAACCATTGTTGCAATGCTATGTTTATCACTGACATCACCCAAGTTTTCGGGCAAGAAATCTAGATAAGAATACAAAAAAATGAACCGTTACGGATATACGACAAATAAGTTTTCTTAAGTTCTCAATAAGCTTTGATACCAATTGTTTGTAATTAGGATCTTTGTAATTTTCTTAAGAATCCACGAACTTCATCACGAAATGCGCACCAAGTTTCTTTTTCACCTTTTGTCATTGCTCTTGCCAGTTTTTCCGACTTTAACATTGCATTTACTTGGCGTCCAACAAATATACTCACCACACGCATAGCAAAATGTATCTGGAGATTTTTTACATCCTCTAGAGGCCATCTTAATAAGAACCAAACTTAGTAATTGACTTGAAAGAGACAATTAGATATACATTTATTAGCGGGACATATAGTATCTCTCTCTCCCTCGTACGCAAGAACCACACACCTGTTTATCCTTTTATGTTAAATAAATATTCTAAACTAAAACCGATCACGACCAAACGACAAGATACACCAGCCGGCGGAGATGAAACCTGGGTACTTATAATATAACGAAGAGCATCTCTGTCTGTCTGTCTGTCTGTCTTTTTGTAAACGTAAATACTATTTACTTTATTTTCAAGTGAGCTTCCAAAGATCTTATCATATAACGAGCACGTTTTCTGTCTGTCTGTCTGTCAGTCCGTCGGAGAGAATCTTTTTAAACTTAAGAATTACATTGGGAAACTATTAATTACTTAAATAACATAAATAAAGTATAAACAAATTTCACGGCAAGACTGCGATTCAAACCCAGCATATGTTCAGTATCTTACTCAATATAATACTCTTTCAAGTAGTATATATACTACTTTGGTATACTCTGATGCAACCAAAGATCTTATCATATAACGAGCACGTTCTCTGTCTGTCTGTCTGTCTGTCTGTCTGTCTGTCTGTCGGAGAGATTTTTTGTAAACGTAAGAATTACATTGGGAAACAACTAATTACTTAATTTTGATTAAATAACATAAATAAAGTATAAACAAATTTCAAGACGAGACTGCGATTCGAACCCACGATATGTTAAGCATCTTACTCAATATGTTTATTTACCTCCTCTCCAGGAGGTTAGGCACAAGGCCAGTATTATCTTACTCCCACAAGGTAAGATGTGACACAAGGTCGGGAAAGTGGGGCTTGAAAAGCCAGCGCCCGAGAAGGTGAGCACTCTGGCCATTAAAAATTGCCTGGGCAGCCCCGTCGACATTCCCCGGTAGGGGCGCCTCAGGCAATAAGCAATAAACTGGGAGGTGTACCTCCTAGAACTGCACAGGACAACCCCACAGACCGGCGGAATCAAGCCCCGAAAAACAAGACGACACCGGTCTATAGGGTGCAGTATCCATCGGAACAGATACTACACTTTCTTCCTAGTCAAAAGGCCAGTACTCTGTCAACTACTATATATAATGCTACCAAAACTCGCACAAACAACAGGCGAGTTTTGCAATTTACATAATTCATTTGTTTTAAACTTCTAATAAATTCATATTTACAAATATACACTTATAACTGCTATTCTCAAATTTACATATGTATTTAAAATATTTTTCGATATAGTAATATTAATAAAAATTATTCATACAGTCAATTAAACACATTTTATTCAGAAATGAGGCTGTTTTTAAACCATACTTGGAATGTAAAGCAATGTAACATGTCGAGTCATTAAACCGGAAATGACGTCATTGTGATTTGCACGACGGGCGCTGAGCATCGCCGTTGTTTGTTTTTTTTACGGTTAATGAAAATTTATTTTTGTATATTGCAATTTTAGATTAAAGGTAAGCGAATATACAACAATTAAAAAAGATGAAACCTGGGTACACACCCTTGAAGGTAAGCGAATATACAACAATTAAAAAAGATGAAACCTGGGTACACACTCTTGAAGGTAAGCGAATATACAACAATTAAAAAAGATGAAACCTGGGTACACACCCTTGAAGGTAAGCGAATATACAACAATTAAAAAAGATGAAACCTGGGTACACACCCTTGAAGGTAAGCGAATATACAACAATTAAAAAAGATGAAACCTGGGTACACACCCTTGAAGGTAAGCGAATATACAACACTTAAAAAAGATGAAAACTGGGTACACACCCTTGAAGGTAAGCGAATATACAACACTTAAAAAAGATGAAACTTGGGTACACATCCTTGAAGGTAAGCGAATATACAACAATTAAAAAAGATGAAACCTGGGTACACACCCTTGAAGGTAAGCGAATATACAACAATTAAAAAAGATGAAACCTGGGTACACACCCTTGAAGGTAAGCGAATATACAACAATTAAAAAAGATGAAACCTGGGTACACACCCTTGAAGGTAAGCGAATATACAACAATTAAAAAAGATGAAACCTGGGTACACACCCTTGAAGGTAAGCGAATATACAACAATTAAAAAAGATGAAAACTGGGTACACACCTTTGACGGTAAGCGAATATACAACAATTAAAAAAGATGAAACCTGGGTACACATCCTTGAAGGTAAGCGAATATACAACAATTAAAAAAGATGAAACCTGGGTACGCACCCTTGAAGGAAAGCGAATATACAACAATTTGATCAGTTCTGGGTCGTTTCGAGACCCCTCACCAATTAAGAAAGAGAGGGCGGGGGCAAAAATGGAAGTTGGAAGTGATGTCATGACGATGGAAGACTTTGTCGATCTTTTCTGTACGCCCCCCCCCCTCTCTCTCTCTCTCTCTCTCTCTCTCTCTCTCGTACACAAAAGCCGCACACCTGTTTATCCTTTTATGTTAAATAAATCTTCTAAACTTAAACCCGGAGTCCACGACCGAATGACAAGATAAACCAGCCGGTGGGGATGAAACCTGGGTACACACCTTTGAAGGTAAGCGAATATACAACAATTTGATCAAGAGATACAGTTCTGGGTCGTTCCGAGACGGCTCACCAATTGAGAAAAAAACAAGCCGCGCGTGCGTGGGCCCCCTCTGTATGTGACTCGATGTGGCGAGTGTAAAATGCAATAAATTTGGGCAATTTGGGGCATTTTTGACCCCCTTTGACCCCCTGGGGGCGCGAATCAGAATTTTTCTGGGGTCAAGGATGCTCATTTTATATCCAGAACAATTGCCTCTACATTTTGGTCAAGTTTCAGAAAAATTAAATGGATGGATCAAACGTTATGGGAGAAACGGGTGATTTTTTGCCATTTTGGGGGCTTTTGACCCACTGGGGCGCGAACCAGATTTTTTCCAAAGTCAACGATACTTATTTCCTATTAGAAACAATTGCCTCCACATTTTGGTCAAGTTTCAGAGAAATCGAATGGATAGATGAAAAGTTATGGGGCAAAAAATGTCATTTCTTGCCATTTCGAGGACTTTTGACGCCCTGGGGGGCTAACCAGATTTTTTTTTCAAAAATCGGAGAATGTCACTTTCTAACCTGACCAAAGTTACAACTTCATGCAAAATTTCAGAGAAATTCAATAGATGGTTGCGGAGAAAAATCCGGACGGACGGACGAACGGACGGACATGCCTCAAAACATAAGCCCCCGATTTTATAAATCGGGGGACCAGCAAACAGTAAATAAAACAAGCAGTTTCTGAATATTTTAAATTTTGCTTGAATACCTATATTCCCTTGAATTTTGTTGCGGGGGGGGGGGGTGCTTGCAACTAAGAAAGGAGACAAGACGGTAAACGGTAATGGTAAAGAAGAGAGAACAAACGCAGATGAACAGTTAAAAAAAAAAGAGGCGTTTATTTACCACAAGAGGTAATAACTGGTTGAGAAGGAAAAGTAAGAATAACTGAGGTGACGTCACTGGAAGCAGGAAAGGCTGGAATTACGTCACTGGTACTGGAGGGGGTGATGCTGGAATGATGAGCAGGCAGGACGACGGAGTGTGCTGCAGAGCGCCGAGGCAGCTGGAGAGTGCTGTGCTCGCCGGGGTAGCCGTTAGAGCTGGCCGGGGAGTGTCGTGTTGCAGAGTGCCGGGGTAGCCGGTGACTGCTGGAGATTGTTGCAGAGAGCTGGAGTCTGCTCAGGTTTGCTAATGCAGCAGGAGCCGAGTGAGATGGAGCAGGAGCCGGTGGTGCAGGTGTCGAAGTAGGAACAGGAGACTGGAGAGGAAGGCTGGAATTCAGGGGATGGAGCAGGCAGGAAAGTGTTCATCGCATCAGTAGCTAGTGTTTGCCCTGAAAAGGGCCGTTTGATTGTTGCTGCTGTCTGCTCCCTGCCTCGACGACTGGTTCACCCATTCGGGTGTGTGTGTGTGTCAGGTAGGTCCTAACCCACCGACTACATCCTTTCTTCTATTTATATTCCTCCCGCAGCGGTAAGATGTGACACAAGGTCGGGAAAATGGGATTTGAAAAGCCAGCGCCTCAGACAGTAAGCAATAAACTTATTCCTCACCAAAGAGGGGAGGTGAAGCCTGGGAGGGTGGACCTCCTAGAACTGGACAGGACAAACCCACAGACCGGCGTCATCAAGCCCCGAAGGCCAAGACGCGACCGGTCTATGGGGTGTAGTATCCATCGGAAGAGATACTACACTTTGATCTTGGCCAAAAGGCCAAGCCACCGGCTGAATACTAATAACTCTGTATCTACCTCTCACAGCAGTAAGATGTGACACAAGGTCGGAAAGTGAGATTAAAAAGCCAGCGCCCTAGAGGAAGAGCACCATGACCGTTAAAAATTTCCTGAGCAGCCCCGTCGGCATTCCCCGGTAGGGGCGCCTCAGGCGATTAGCAATTAACTAAACCCTTCTCAAAGGGCGAGAAGGCAAAGCCTGGGAGGGTGGGCCTCCTAGAACTGCACAGGACAGACCCATAGACCGGCGTAAATCAAACCCCGAAGTCCAAGACACTACCGGTTTATAGGGTGTAGTATCCATCGGAACAGATACTACACTTTGATCTTAGCCAAAAAGCCAAGAAGTATTTTTTTTATTTATCTACCTCCCACAAGGTAAGATGTGACACAAGGTCGGGAAAGTGGGATTAGATAAGTCAGCGCTCGAGAGGTGAGCACTCTGGCCATTTAAAAATTGCCTGGGCAGCCCCGTCGGCATTCCCCGGTAGAGGCGCCTCAGACAGTAAGCAATAAACTTATTCCTCCCCAAAGAGGGGAGGCGAAACCTGGGAGGGTGTACCTCCTAGAACTGCACAGGACAGACAACCAATAGACCGGCGTAAAGCAAGACCCGAAGGCCAAGACAATACCAGTCTATGGGGTGCAGTATCCATCGGAACAGATACTACACTTTGATCTTAGCCAAAAGAGCAAAAAGCCAAGAAGTGCAGCAGACAATTAAAGTTAGTATAAAAAGAAACGGATTATTTATAATCTAGAGCAGTCCATTATTACGCTGTGACAGGGGAGAACAGGATAGGGAGATAGTATTGTTCATTACAGACCCAAAATATGCAGATCCAATCTTTCGTCTCCCCGCCGCTAACAAAGATGGCGGCGACATCAACTCCCGAATAAAATGTCCCTTCTTCTAATTCGATATCGATTCTTCTTCTTTTGTATTATTAAGCCAACTTTGATTGGCTGGGATCGCAGTGTAGTTACGGTACCGTCTTGGCCGTCGGGCCTTGATTCCACCGGTCTTAGGGTTATTCCTGTGCAGTTCTAGGAAGTCAACACCTTGTGTCACATATTACTGCCGTGGGAAGGAATTCGATATCGCCTTTTGGCTAAGATCAGAGTGTAGTATCTCTTCCGACGGATGCTGCACACTGTAGACTGGTACCGCCGGTTTGGGTGGTTGTCCTGTGCAGTTCTAAGAGGCCCACCCTCCCAGGCTTTGCCTTCTCGCCCTTTTTAGAAGCGGTTAGTTTATTGCTTATCGCCTGAGGCGCTCCTACTGGGGGATGCCGACGGGGCTGCCCAGGCAATTTTTGCAGGCCAGAGTGTCTATCTTCTAAGGCGCTGGCTTTTCAATCCCACTTTCCAGCCTTGTGTCACATCTTACCGCTGTGGGAGGGATATAAAAAAAGAAAAAGAAACCCCAGAGAGAATCTTGAATATACTGTCCTCAGTCTTGAAGGAGCACTGAGGTTGAGCGTTGAAGACACGAGGTGCGATTTAATTGCGTTTTATGATTTCTTGATTAGCGTTCGATGAAAAAACATTATTAGAAATGACTTAAGAATCGATTATAAACGAAGGGACCAGAAATATGTTCTTCCTGGAAAGAAACTTTGTTCATGGAAGTTCCGTTTAACTCCAGATAAACTGAGGAAGAAAAGAAAGTTATTTACAGTGGTTGTAGCTAGACGAGTTTTGTCAGTGAATGTTTTACTGGAGCACCTACTATAAAAAGAACAATAGAGCAGAGAAGGACTAGCAATGTCTCTTGTGTGTGGGGGGGATACAAAGGAAGCAAATCACATAAACAGAGCACATCTTAGTGTCAAAGCCAATTATCTCTCTTGGAGAGAGTTTTGAGTCCTACAAAAACAATGAGTAATATCTCAACGGACTAAAGTTTGTTTATTTTTTACGTTTACCATGAGAAAATCTTCCTTGACTGTGAGAAATTGAGATTAACCTGAAAACTGTATTATTTTTGTACAGTTAGAACCTATTATTATTTGTTCTAAGGTTTGAACAGTAGAGAAATAAATTCTTATAGCGTTCTATTGAAAAGTTTACTATACTTATGTGGTGCTTTAAAGTTGTCCTCAACAATTAAAAATATATTTTAGGAATATTAGTTTGTCTATTTTTTTTTACTTGTTTTTGACCTAGAAGGCCATTATTTCTATTTACATTTTGATTAATAGTAGTTCAGTTCACTAGGCTATTTATATTATCACTAGATAGGCTGGGTAGCTGTTTTTTTTAATTTATTTATCCATTGTCATGATATGGTTGATAATGTTTGAAAACAGAAAAAAGATATTTTAGGAATATTAGTCTGTATATTTTTACTGAAAGGTGGATCAAACCATAGACAAGAGCGCCGTCTATTTTTTAAATTATAACTCTTAGAGATGCTAAATAGTAATGGTACGTCCACTAGTACTTATTTGATGATTTTAACATTAGTACATGAACATGAACAGAAAATGAAAGTCACCCAGGGGTCAGATAGCTGACCTTTTGGTGGCCGTAGTCCTCTGCGAGAACACGAGTTAGAAAAAATGGCGTCACATGAGATAGGATAGGCGTGAAGAGCAGGGGCTCTGAGTTGGAAGCATGAAGCAATGAGACGTGATTAAAAATGATTTAAGAATCGACTATAAACGAAGGAACCCGGCTCCAGAAATGTACAGCCCCAATATTTCTTCTCGAAATTCGGGATCTAGTTCTTTTTTATGTTGTGTTGCCAAATTTGATTCCAGATGACGAGAGATGACCTTGGATGAAGTGTCCTCAGTTTCGGGGGTGGGGAGCGCTGTGGGCAAGGTTTGATTTGATTGTATTCTTTAGGATTCCTCGATTTATATTCGATGATAGACACACATTTATTTGATAGTGACTTTCGAGACTTTAGGCCTCCTCTTGAGGGGGAGGTAATGCAACAACAGGCGTTGACGTCCATAATCGAGATAATGGCAACGTCCCATCATACAACATTAATAATGAAGTGTAATCGATAATAGAACAATTAAATTGAAATAAAATGAAACATTGTATTTTTTTCTTGGTGGATGCCCGGTGCGTACGCAGACCCGATGCTGGTTCGATTTCCGAGATGATGGAAACAATTGCTGGCGTAAACCAAGAATAAACGAGCGCCCCGTATCTTCCAGCTCCAATCCCTGAACATCATGTTCTTATTTTTATTCTTATTTTTTTTTAATTTACAAATTATGATTAAAATAAAATACAGTAAAACATTGCCGTTTGTTGTTGTGGTATATATATATATATATATATATATATATATATATATATATATATATATATATATATATATATATATATATATATATAAAGGTACTAACATATTAAAAGTATTCCATAATAAAACGTAAAGTAAGTAATTGAAAAAAAATGAAAATAAATAAATAATAAATAAATTATTAAAAAAAAAAAATAAATAAATAAAAAAATAAACAAAAATAAATAAAGTAATAAAAATAAATAAATAAATAAATAATAATACGAATTAATAAAGTAAATAAATAAACAATAAAACCAAACACACAAACGATAGAATAAAATGAAAATAAATAAATAATAATAAATAAATTATTTAAAAAAAAAAAAATAATAAAAAAATAAACAAAAATAAATAAAGTAATAAAAATAAATAAATAAATAAATAATAATACGAATTAATAAAGTAAATAAATAAACAATAAAACCAAACACACAAACGATAGAATAAAATGAAAATAAATAAATAATAATAAATAAATTATTAAAAAAAAAAAATAAATAAATAAAAAAATAAACAAAAATAAATAAAGTAATAAAAATAAATAAATAAATAAATAATAATACGAATTAATAAAGTAAATAAATAAACAATAAAACCAAACACACAAACGATAGAATAAAATGAAAATAAATAAATAATAATAAATAAATTATTTAAAAAAAAAAAAATAATAAAAAAATAAACAAAAATAAATAAAGTAATAAAAAATAAATAAATAAATAATAATACGAATTAATAAACTAAATAAATAAACAATAAAACCAAACACACAAACGATAGAATAAAATGAAAATAAATAAATAATAATAAATAAATTATTTAAAAAAAAAAAATAATAAAAAAATAAAAAATAAATAAAGTAATAAAAAAAAAATAAATAAATAATAATAATACAAATTAATAAACTAAATAAGTAAACAATAAAACCAAACACACAAACGATAGAATAAAATGAAAATAAATAAATAATAATAAATAAATTATTAAAAAAAAAAATAATAAAAAAATAAACAAAAATAAATAAAGTAATAAAAAATAAATAAATAAATAATAATAATACAAATTAATAAACTAAATAAGTAAACAATAAAACCAAACACACAAACGATAGAATAAAATGAAAATAAATAAATAATAATAAATAAATTATTAAAAAAAAAAATAATAAAAAAATAAACAAAAATAAATAAAGTAATAAAAAATAAATAAATAAATAATAATACGAATTAATAAACTAAATAAATAAACAATAAAACCAAACACACAAACGATAGAATAAAATGAAAATAAATAAATAATAATAAATAAATTATTTAAAAAAAAAAAAATAATAAAAAAATAAAAAATAAATAAAGTAATAAAAAATAAATAAATAAATAATAATAATACAAATTAATAAACTAAATAAGTAAACAATAAAACCAAACACACAAACGATAGAATAAAATGAAAATAAATAAATAATAATAAATAAATTATTAAAAAAAAAAATAATAAAAAAATAAACAAAAATAAATAAAGTAATAAAAAATAAATAAATAAATAATAATAAATAAATTATTTAAAAAAATAAAAAATAAAAAATAAACAAAAATAAATAATGTAATAAAAAAAATAATAATACGAATTAATAAACTAAATAAATAAACAATAAAACCAAACACACAAACGATAGAATAAAATGAACTCAACCAGACACACCCTCTTCTCTCTTTCATTCGCCCTTAACGATATCTATAAAACATTAATTCAAGTCTTCTTATTTTAAAAAAAAACCTGACTACGAAAGTCGAAAGCGCTCGAAAAAAAAATGGCCGAATTAAGAACAATCGGAGAAGTACTATACGGATTGCCACCTGAAACCAGAAGGATAGCTCGACGGTTTGAGAACGTCACGAAGAAGAAATACAAACGCGAAAGTTCCGTGACGTTCAACAACGCTTGCTTAGATAATGACTTGCTGCATATATATATATATATATATATATATATATATATATATATATATATATATATATATATATATATATATATATATATATATATATATAGTCTAAAGAAGCTTTGAGTTATTTTAAACAAAAAGACAAAAAAAAGGACAATGCAGTTTAAATTCCCAGAGAAACTAACTAAATCCAAAATAGTGTAGACTTAACATTTGTTGGAAAATTCATAAATAAATAATATATAATAGTAAGTAAATAAAAATAAGAAAGGGGGATTAAGTATCTAACAGTGAAACAAAAGCAGGAGACCTTAACGTAAGCATCTAATATTAACACGGGGATCTTCAGCTGTTTACCATGTAACTGTTTCGGAGATTTAAAAACAGGACAGTTATATGCATGGCTCTCCAATGGTACAGATAAAACTACCATTTCCCCAATAATCAAGTGTCGAAATAATTCAGCTTAAAATGTTACTTATATATACATAAATAAATAATAATAATAATAATAATAATAATAATAATAATAATAATAATAATAATAATAATAATAATAATAATAATATACTACCCTTAAGACTACCGTGTGATATGGTAATTTGCATATCAAATAAAATTCTTTATAACAATAGTAATACTAGTAATAATAATAATAATAATTAATAATAATAAAGTACTATCTAAACACTACACCTACGAACCATTCTACGATATTGTAGCTAGAAATAAAATTATATAGGAAATAAGGTTGCATTAAAAATATATATATATATATATATATATATATATATATATATATATATATATATATATATATACACGACTTCCTGGAACAATGCGAAAAACGTTCTATACGCGTTTCTCCAGTCTTTTTAAAATTCTCTTCTTTCTCCAGCTTTTTTGTCCATTTGCGTTTGACGCCTGAGAATGATTCGACACAGAATCGAAAACGTTCGTGAAACCCGTGAAATCTATGGAACATTTATTAATTTTTTTGATTTTAATACAAAAAAGACCATCAGAAAAATTGAAAAAAAAAATAATTAAACGGACGAATTCTGTTATTTTAGCAATGTTTGCATAAATGAGAAAATGCTGCCTAAATACACACAATATATATACACAGACGCATATATATATATATATTTATATATATATATATATATATATATATATATATATATATATATAGAGAGAGAGAGAGAGAGAGAGAGAGAGAGAGAGAGAGAGAGATGGGGGAAATATATGTTATTAACACTGTGTATCATGAATAAATAAGCATTTTCTTCAATCTGTAAAAACAAATTGTTGCATCCTTGTGCTAGTTTTAAGACTACTTCAATGGAACGTGCTCCGATGAACTTGCTGCTCTAGTGCCTCCTCGACGTAAATACACTCAACCAACCAGACAATCAGCTAAATCACATCCGTTCACTGTGGAGGTCCCCAGATGCCGGAGAGCCTCCTACTTGAATAGCTTCTTTCCTCGTGCTGCCGGACGACTGTACCGACATGCAGAAATTTCAAACTAATTTGAACAAGCATCTCGCTGCACAGCTCCCAATTTAGGATGACCCCCCCTAAAAATGTTATCCTAATGGTATTTGATTTTATTATTAAGACTGTATTTTCTTCATCTTCTGTAAAAACATATTGTATACGTAACAAACAAATTGTAAAAATTATCAAAATTGTTTCTACAAATATTATTTTGTTTATAAAGTATTTGATTTTGTAAAATGTTGAATTTGCTTTCTGATTGTATTATTTCATTCAATTTTCTGTAAAAATTTTGTAAAAATTATCAAAATTGTTTCTACAAATATTATTTTGTTGATAAAGTATTTGATTTTGTAAAATGTTGAATTTTCTTTCTGATTGTATTATTTCATTCAATTTTCTGTAAAAATTTTGTAAAAATTATCAAAATTGTTTCTACAAACATTATTTTGTTCATAAAGTATCTGATTTTGTAAAATGTTGAATTTGCTTTCCGATTGTATTATTTCATTCAATTTTCTGTAAAAATGTTGTAAAAATTATCAAAATTGTTTCTCCAAACATTATTTTGTTTATAAAGTATTTGATTTTGTAAAATGTTGAATTTGCTTTCTGATTGTATTATTTCATTCAATTTTCTGTAAAAATTTTGTAAAAATTATCAAAATTGTTTCTACAAATATTATTTTGTTCATAAAGTATTTGATTCTGTAAAATGTTGAATTTGCTTTCCGATTGTATTATTTCATTCAATTTTCTGTAAAAATTTTGTAAAAATTATAAAAATTGTTTCTACAAATATTATTTTGTTCATAAAGTATTTGATTTTGTAAAATGTTGAATTTGCTTTCCGATTGTATTATTTCATTCAATTTTCTGTAAAAATGTTGTAAAAATTATCAAAATTGTTTTTCCAAACATTATTTTGTTTATAAAGTATTTGATTTTGTAAAATGTTGAATTTGCTTTCTGATTGTATTATTTCATTCAATTTTCTGTAAAAATTTTGTAAAAATTATCAAAATTGTTTCTACAAATATCATTTTGTTCATAAAGTATTTGATTTTGTAAAATGTTGAATTTGCTTTCTGATTGTATTATTTCATTCAATTTTCTGTAAAAATTTTGTAAAAATTATCAAAATTGTTTCTACAAATATTATTTTGTTCATAAAGTATTTGATTCTGTAAAATGTTGAATTTGCTTTCCGATTGTATTATTTCATTCAATTTTCTGTAAAAATTTTGTAAAAATTATAAAAATTGTTTCTACAAATATTATTTTGTTCATAAAGTATTTGATTTTGTAAAATGTTGAATTTGCTTTCCGATTGTATTATTTCATTCAATTTTCTGTAAAAATGTTGTAAAAATTATCAAAATTGTTTTTCCAAACATTATTTTGTTTATAAAGTATTTGATTTTGTAAAATGTTGAATTTGCTTTCTGATTGTATTATTTCATTCAATTTTCTGTAAAAATTTTGTAAAAATTATCAAAATTGTTTCTACAAATATCATTTTGTTCATAAAGTATTTGATTTTGTAAAATGTTGAATTTGCTTTCTGATTGTATTATTTCATTCAATTTTCTGTAAAAATTTTGTAAAAATTATCAAAATTGTTTCTACAAATATTATTTTGTTGATAAAGTATCTGATTTTGTAAAATGTTGAATTTGCTTTCCGATTGTATTATGTAATTATATTTTCTGTAATCAATTAGTCAATATAAACAAATTGACTGATGATTTTTGAAATATCATGGTGAATAAAGTGATTTTTTTGTGAATTACGTTATTTTGTACTTTTTTACATTTGATTTGATGAAAATAAATTAATTATTGTAAGCTAATTATTGATAATATATATAGTTGATAATCAGATAAACTAGACATAACTAAGAAATTTCTTACTAAAACTTTTCTTGGTAATTATTATTTAGTACTAATTTTTGTCTTCACATGTCCGACCTCAGTCGTCGAGCCCAGTCGCATGTTTGCCAGGCCTGTATTATGGATCGCCTTGGTGCAAAGAAAATGACAAGAAAGGACTCATAAGCGTGTTCAGTTTGTATTGTTCAGAGGGCAAGGGCTTGACGGTGATTGTGACAAAAGACCGGATGGGATTGAATTGGGTTGGTTTAGAGTGAGAGTGGTTTTGCGACAGTTTTTTTTTTCGACAGTCTGAGTTTTTGTGATGGTTTAGTTTAGGGCAGTTTTCGGTTTGCGGCAAGTGATGAGTTGTGAGTTTAGGACTGTTGACGAGTTGGCGACTTAGAGAGAAGACGATCAGTTTGGAGTCAACTTCGGGCGAGAGCAGATCGGGCAAACCCGAGATGAGCTGACGACTTCGGATATCGACAATGGGGGCCTCGACAGTCCGCGACGGGGTCACACCCACTTAGTTTCAACTGACTTAGACACAATGTATCTGAGATTGTGTTTTTCTTGTGAGTTTGCTGTTGTTTTGTTTTTCTAAACTTGTAAACCAGTGATTGCAGCCTCAACGATTCGTCAGTGGAATAGATGACACGACTAGAACGACGATGAAGACGATAAGAAAACCACGGCAGACACAACGTTGGGGTCGACGTCATCGGGAGGGCAGAGCATGGTTCTACATACTAACCATTTTACTAGACCAAAAGCTACTCGTGAATAACGCTTAAGGGTATATAGGTGGATGGGGCGAACAAAAACAAAGAATAAAAAGAACAAAGCATGTTATATTAGGGACGGACATTGAAAGTGAAATTATTTTTTTTAGCCAAAAAATGAATGTCCTTGATTGAAAAAATCTATAAAAAAATCAGAGAAGTATCCGATTTTAATAACATTTTAAATATCTAATAAAGCTTCTTTTTTTTTACTAATGAGTAACCACTTATCTAGGCCAAAAGTCCACTCGAGGATAAGGGTTAATGAGAGGAATTAATTGTTGGTTTAATAATGAAGAA
>OY744554.1:45499258-45506758 GCA_963556195.1 Sepiola atlantica
CAGATGAATGACGACTTCGTGATTCTGTGAAGGCAAGATTACTTAGCAGGACAATTCGATGACAGAATAACTCAACAAACGGCTAGGTCTTTTCATAACAATAATTATTTAATAAAAATGAACGTCTATTTTTCGATAATGGCTTCTTTACTAACTATTGTATCTCTCCGTGTGCGTGTGTGAATCTCTTTACGACTGCAAATCCTTAATCGAGATATAACTTGTCTACTCAAACGGTGGGTGTGGACTCTTACGACTGTTGGTATTAATTGAGACGTTAATCTCTGTTGGAAAACGATGGTGGAGGAATGCCAGGGGCCGCGCCACGCCAAGCGAGAGCGATTGTTCGCGCAACGCTCTCGCCGGGGCGTCTGTTCCGAACGAATTCTTAGATCTGACTCACTTGCGATCGCCTTCTCATCTCAAATAACAAAGACGAAAAACGTATAACTCATACTCTCTCTCTCTCTCTCTCTCTCTCTCTCTCCTCTCGTCGTGTGGTACGCGCGATGCTGACTTACTCTCTTTCTTTCCCCCATCCCTTCTTCTGTGTCCCCACTCCTCCCCCGGAGTGGGGTGGTACGGGCAATTGTAATTCGTCGTTTTAGTTTCTCTTTAGATCTTATCTACACTAAAGAAAACCATTAGCCTCTCTTTCTCTATTGGACCACCCCTCGAGCTGACATCCGTCGTATCTAAAAGACCCATGACCAAATTGTTCAGCTGGTCAAACTCATCCATTGTATCTGGTTAAGTGCCACTGACAACCTACACGCTCTCTCCCGCCAGGCTGGCGCCGCCTCTCGGCCAAGGTTTGGACAGTCAAAAATATGTACTAGCTCCCAGACTTCCACTTGTCTCTACGTGGGGCCTGATCTCCCCGATGCATTCCAGTGCACCCCGGGGTGCAGACTCCGTCGCTGAAACCACTGTTTCACATCCGCCCAATCCTTATTTCGTGTCAATTGGTCGAAATTGACACCTCCCAGACCGTCACCTTTCTCTACGTGGGGGGCTGATCTCTCCGATGCATATCGGTGCGCCATAAAGGGGGCAGATACGTCGGATGAAATCACTGTTTCACATCCGTCCACCCTTATTTCGTGTCACTTGGTTGCAATTGACATCTCCCAGACCGTTACCTTTCCCCACACACAGAGAGAACAACGGACAATACAATCAAAACAATAATAATCAAAAATTAAGAAAAAACTGTAGCTAAACAATGGAACAAAAAGTTTTCTTTTTCTGTTCTGTTTTCTTTTGGTCTGTCCTTCTTTTTCTCTTTCCAGTCTATTAAAACATCAGGACTACGTATGTATGTGTGTATGTGCGTATGCATTTTGTGGTTTCTGTGTTGGGAGGTGGGTAGGTGACAAAATGAATTATTATGCATGCAATTAAAAGTTTGTTAATACAGATTGGAGCTCGCAACGCCCCTTACAAATTACGTCACCATCACCCTCTCCTCGGAATCAATCTCTACTTCTTCACTGGTCATCCACCCGGATTTCCGACACGGGCAGCGATTCCTGCTCCCGCTCGCGATCTGGGTGAAGTGTACTCAAGGGTAACCCTCCCTCGCTCATGCACTCGGCCGTCGGTGTGCTCGCGCCGTCCAATTTCTCCCTATGTCTTTCTCGCGCCCTTTGTCTTTTCTGCAAAAGCTAACCCTATTATTTATGTGCACAATTCTCACTAACATCGACCAAGCCCTATCGTGCCCGTGTCTAGTTCTACCTTTTAACGTGAATTTTCCCTTCCTGACGGGGTTAATCGAACCCTCAATCTTTTTAAAGCTAATAGCTTGTTACCTTCTGGTTATGCAACGCATTTTAACACATTATAATACTTTCATAACTGTTCGATGGGGTCGACCGGTAATCGCAAACGATTTGGTAATTCGGCTTTAATCTGCCGAGATGATTATATTCGGCGACAAGTGTCTTAGCGATTGCATATCCAACTGTGCACCTGTGCACTCACTCGTCAGTATCAACAACTGAAATTCTCTTGGTACGGACCTGTCTGGTTCGCATACCGTCACTATCATTGCGTCGGCCACCTCGGCCGGATTCTCTTCGTTCCCTTCTCTGGGAAAAACAATTCTCTCAGACTAACACCTTCTTGGCTCACTTCGGCCCGGTGACATTCGATATCGATGCGCCTTCTCTGGCTGCATGCGACAGTAACCCTTTTGGTTCTTCCCTATAACTTCCAATTTCTTCATAATCATTCTCTCATCGCTTCCCGACACTGTCCCTAATTACTCATCGAGTGCCTCTCCCAGCAACGGGGGGCCACTGATTTCTTCTGCTTCGTCTGTATCAACACTATCTATCTTAGATAGGATCTCATATCCTTCTCTTCGCTTATCATTACTTCTGTGCCCTTTCGTAAAGCGCACCACAATCTGTCATATTCACGGTGGTTCGAACATCTGTCGATTACTTCAACTTTCTTTTGCTTTTACAACTCACTATATATCTGCCTGGTCGTTCGGCAACAGCCCATCCAGCTGCAGGTATATTACTACTTGTGATCGATCATTTGGATCTAACCACGACGACCCTCCATCGGTCCCAGTTATGCATCTTTTTCTATCCTTATATGTCCGTTTATCTCGGGGGGGGGGCATCCAAGACAACTGTCCGCGCCACAACCACCAGCACCGCACACGCATGGGGGCCCTCCCTGCGCGCGGTGGAGCCAACGAATGCGACACAGCACAACCTCGGCCTCTCCCCCAGGTCCTTGACTATCTTTGGCTTGGCTTTCCTGCTATTCTGTGGTGGGGCGTTCTGCTCCCCTCTACCGTAACTTCATAGGTAATTCCTCTACCTTTTTTGGCTAACCGATTTTCTCTCAGTCCCTTCTGGAGCTGGGCAGGGGGGTATTTTGCCGCTCTCCTCCCACTCGCTGGACTCGTCAACCGACCTAGCAGTCGCGTTTAATTCGATCTCTCTCTACGGGGGGGTTCATTGCTTCTTGCGGTTTCTCATAAACCGGCGAACAAAACCCAAGCCCGTCTTCTTCCCATTCTACCGTAACTTCATAGGTAATTCCTCTACCTTTTTGGCTAACCGATTTTCTCTCAGTCTCTTCTGGAGCTGGGCAGGGGGGTATTTTGCCGCTCTCCTCCCACTCGCTGGACTGGTCAACCGACCTAGCAGTCGCGTTTAATTCGATCTCTCTCTACGGGGGGGTTCATTGCTTCTTGCGGTTTCTCATAAACCGGCGAACAAAACCCAAGCCCGTCTTCTTCCCATTCTACCGTAACTTCATAGGTAATTCCTCTACCTTTTTGGCTAACCGATTTTCTCTCAGTCTCTTCTGGAGCTGGGCAGGGGGGTATTTGGCCGCTCTCCTCCCACTCGCTGGACTGGTCAACCGACCCAGCAGTCGCGTTTAATTCGATCTCTCTCTACGGGGGGGTTCATTGCTTCTTGCGGTTTCTCATAAACCGGCGAACAAAACCCAAGCCCGTCTTCTTCCCATTCTACCGTAACTTCATAGGTAATTCCTCTACCTTTTTGGCTAACCGATTTTCTCTCAGTCTCTTCTGGAGCTGGGTAGGGGGTTATTTTGCCGCTCTCCTCCCACTCGCTGGACTGGTCAACCGACCCAGCAGTCGCGTTTAATTCGATCTCTCTCTACGGGGGGGTTCATTGCTTCTTGCGGTTTCTCATAAACCGGCGAACAAAACCCAAGCCCGTCTTCTTCCCATTTAATTTCGCTATCCTTCACTAAACTTATCATTCTGGGGGCCACCCTACTTTTTATACTCTGTGGGGTGGCCTCTGGGCGCTTCCCTGGTTCTTTACCCTATCGTCAGGTGGCACACTAAGGTTCGGAATCCTAGTTCCTCACCTCCGATCTATGCTGCTGTGCACCACCGACTCTCATGTCCGAACCGACCACACCTAGTACAGTTCGGTCTAACCGAGCCGCGTGGGCGCCCATAATTTGTGGGACACTCTGCTGCTCTATGCCCCTCACCCCTGCAGGTCCAGCGGACTGATACCTGCCTGGCCGGTGCGGGCCTATCGTACTCATTTTGAAGGTCCCATGCCTTCCTTCTAGGATCGGAGTCTGCCTCCCAATCCTCTCCGCCCCCTCTCTCCATTCGGGGCCCCGGGCTCGCCCTGCCCCCACCGTTTTCCTTCTCCCAGGCCTTTCCTCGCCATTGCTTAACCTTAGCCGGGTCAACTCGCGTACGGCCTCAATCGCGGTTCGCTCGCTGGCATATTGCCTCACTGGCTGCTCGCGGAGCTCCGTCCAAGTGATCCCCGGGTTCTCTACATACCTCCCCTCAATGAATCTCGACACTGGGCCCCTCGCTCCCTCTAGAGCGAGCAGCACCATCTCTAAATCTTCTAGTCCATAAATCACCCTCTTCTTCTGAATTACTGCTAACCACTCCATTAAACCGACGGGATCCCCTTTGTGGGGGGGTATTCGTATCCCTCCTATCGGCCTTTCTATCTTTCTGGTCTCTTCTCTCCCCATGCCTGTTACACTATTTACTAGGTCTTCCTCCGAACCCATTCCCTTTGCGTTCTAGTTTACCACTCTAACAACAGAACTACCCAAACCGCGTGCAAAGTTTGGACAACAATCGACACACCGACAAAACCGAGCAAGCGAACAAGAGAAATCAACGAGTCACTTACCCCTCCTCTCTGCTGCGCTTGTGGTTTCCCGCTTCTGGGCTGGTTGTTCATTATCTTTCGAGTCCGTCTGGCTAAAAGTTCGCGGTCCCAGACCGATCTCAAAGTCTAAAAAACGTTTTTTCTTTCAGTCTATCTCTTTTTCTATCTTTCTCTTTTTTTTTTTCAAACACGGGTGTACATGCCCGTTAAACTGTTTCTCTCTTTTCTTTTCCTTTTTTCTATTCTCTTTTTCAAACACGGGTGTACATGCCCGTTAAACTGTTTCTCTCTTTTCTTTTCCTTTTTTCTATTCTCTTTTTCAAACACGGGTGTACATGCCCGTTAAACTGTTTCTCTCTTTTCTTTTCCTTTTTTCTATTCTCTTTTTCAAACACGGGTGTACATGCCCGTTAAACTGTTTCTCTCTTTTCTTTTCCTTTTTTTTCTATTCTCTTTTTCAAACACGGGTGTACATGCCCGTTGAACTGTTTCTCTCTTTTCTTTTCCTTTTTTTCTATTCTCTTTTTCAAACACGGCTGTACATGCCCGTTAAACTGTTTCTCTCTTTTCTTTTCCTTTTTTTCTATTCTCTTTTTCTATCTTTTTTTTTCAAAGTGTTCTGCCGGCAAAAAAAATCGTTTGTTGTGCCCGTGGGTTTTTAAAAATTTGTCTGTCTATTTTTTTTTCAAAGTGTTTTGCCGGCAAAAAAAAATCGTTTTTTTTTTTTTTTCCTTTCTGCCGTGGGTTGACTCTGCCCTTTCCTTTCCCGAGGTTGCCAGGCACTCCTCACAGTACCATGATCCTGGTCACGGCACCATTATAACGGGGTCCCCACGCCTCTTACTCTTCTACCCGTGACGGCATCATCAAATGTAATGAGAACCGTCCCGGTGCAGGAATCCTTCCTGACTGTGAACACCTTTTCTTTGGCTCGTGATTTCGTCTGTAGTGGCTGTAAAAAGAAAGATGGCTCGAATCTCCCCCGGGTCAGATGAATGACGACTTCGTGATTCTGTGAAGGCAAGATTACTTAGCAGGACAATTCGATGACAGAATAACTCAACAAACGGCTAGGTCTTTTCATAACAATAATTATTTAATAAAAATGAACGTCTATTTTTCGATAATGGCTTCTTTACTAACTATTGTATCTCTCCGTGTGCGTGTGTGAATCTCTTTACGACTGCAAATCCTTAATCGAGATATAACTTGTCTACTCAAACGGTGGGTGTGGACTCTTACGACTGTTGGTATTAATTGAGACGTTAATCTCTGTTGGAAAACGATGGTGGAGGAATGCCAGGGGCCGCGCCACGCCAAGCGAGAGCGATTGTTCGCGCAACGCTCTCGCCGGGGCGTCTGTTCCGAACGAATTCTTAGATCTGACTCACTTGCGATCGCCTTCTCATCTCAAATAACAAAGACGAAAAACGTATAACTCATACTCTCTCTCTCTCTCTCTCTCTCTCTCTCTCTCCTCTCGTCGTGTGGTACGCGCGATGCTGACTTACTCTCTTTCTTTCCCCCATCCCTTCTTCTGTGTCCCCACTCCTCCCCCGGAGTGGGGTGGTACGGGCAATTGTAATTCGTCGTTTTAGTTTCTCTTTAGATCTTATCTACACTAAAGAAAACCATTAGCCTCTCTTTCTCTATTGGACCACCCCTCGAGCTGACATCCGTCGTATCTAAAAGACCCATGACCAAATTGTTCAGCTGGTCAAACTCATCCATTGTATCTGGTTAAGTGCCACTGACAACCTACACGCTCTCTCCCGCCAGGCTGGCGCCGCCTCTCGGCCAAGGTTTGGACAGTCAAAAATATGTACTAGCTCCCAGACTTCCACTTGTCTCTACGTGGGGCCTGATCTCCCCGATGCATTCCAGTGCACCCCGGGGTGCAGACTCCGTCGCTGAAACCACTGTTTCACACATACATACATACATACATACATACATACTGTTGTGGGGGTACAAATCACCCCTATTGAAGAACTAATGGAAGCAACCATCTATAATAAATACCATGGTTGCAAAGACTCAAATAAAGGACATTCCTATTCATGTTTTACAGCATGGTAGGAATCCGGTCATCTCCTACCACATTTAGTGGCGTTACTGTATTGCTATGAATAAATACATTGTATATTTTAACCTGTCACAATTTGTGGTTGTTATCTTTGTGACCCCTAGCACGGGTCTACAACACATACATACATACATACATACATACATACATACATACATACACACACACACACTGATTAGTTCAGCATAATATATTACAATAAATATATATAAATATATATAAATATATATACTTCTTTTCGTCATTAGTCTAACGGTTTTTGAATTAACTTGTTATAAACACGTGTGCATACTTACATTCATGTATATGCATCACCATAGAATGTACCTCCATCCATACCTACTCACATATATACATACATGTGTAAATGCTTGTACTACTAATATTGTACTTATACTCTTACATACTGGTATACTATGTACATATGTATATATAAAAACACCCACCCACATATATGGACATGCACATACAGCACATACATAACTACACACAGTGACATATGAATATGTCCATTAACCTACCCATACGTACACACGAAATAAATATAAAGATAAGTATATACAATTTTTACACCTATATAAACATACCCATTCATATAAGATATTAGTCAAAGTATCTATATACATACGTACGCATACATATGGACCAATTTATACCTTATTCGCTTACATTTATTCTCAATAATGCACACACACACACACACACACACACACACATATATATATATATATATATATATATATATATTATACTAAGCCCCTT
>OY744554.1:45511614-45521614 GCA_963556195.1 Sepiola atlantica
CACCGAGGAACAGAGTATAGCCCGTCGCCTCTCGGTGAACCATAACATGCAGAGGCGTCTTTCGGAAGGTCACGCGCGAATCGAAGCCGCCAACAACCAGAGGAAGGCCTCCAGGGCATTGCTCTTTCCCGAAGAATCCTCCAACATGGAATCAGCTTAGAAGACTTTGATAATTATCGCAGCAATCCTCAAAGAACGGACTATTTTTTTTATTATATAAAATGCAGTGTGTAGATGGTTAAATTAAAAAAAAAAGAAGTTCTTTGTAATATAGCAGGAAACCGCCCAGCAGAGTTCTCGATTAATTAAGAATTAAAGTTAAAAATTAAAAGCGTAATATTTATTTATTTTGGTACAAAAGAATTAGTACGACATTCGTACCGTCGGTTTCAAGCACGGAAGGACTTAGTCATCCGGCTCTCTTCAGCTTCTGAGATGACAACGAAGCTCAAGAGAGCCGGATAGCTAATTCCTTCTGTGCTTGAAACCGACGTTTGTACTAATTTTTCTGTACCAATATATATATATATATATATATATATATATATATATATATATATATAGGGTGGGCAAAAATAAGGGTCCTATTTTTAAAAATTCATAACTTTTTTATTTATCGATTAATTAAGAATTAAAGTTAAAAATTAACAGCGTAATATTTATTTATTTTGGAACAGAAGCTGAAGAGACACGGATGGCTAATTCGTTCTGTGCTTGAAACCGACGGTACGAATGTTGTACTAATCTTTCTGTACCAATATATATATATATATAAAGATAGAAGAAATAAGAGTGATAAACATGTACGAATGTCCAAATTTATTTCAAATTTCGATTGTTCAATGCAAGGTGTATTCTGTAATCGACTAGTGTTTATTATTCTTTCCTTAAGCCAAGGCTTTTCAAAGATCGAAATCTTATTTTTCACTCCATTTTTAATAATATTTTTCAAATGTTTGAACTTTGGCTTTTCTATCTGTATTTCTCCTCTGATGATAAGATTTCGATCTTCGAAAAGCCTTCGCTTAAGGAAAGAATAATAAACACTAGTTTATTACAGAATACACCTTGCATTGAACAATTGAAATTTGAAATAAATTTGGACATTCGTACATGTTTATCACTCTTATTTCGTCTATCTTTATAATTGCTCTATCTCGTATATTGAGCTTAACATTTTTCACTATAGGTTCCATCTACTAAAAGTTTACTTTTGGTTTACATTTGATTATATATATATATATATATATATATATATATATATATATATATATATATATATATATATATATATATATATATATATAGTACACGTATTGTATTAGTTTCTGTAGATGTAAATCCGTTCAAACTCCAGTGTTTATAAAAAGTGCTCAATAACAAGTAGAGCTGTTCTTAAGTATACATTTTTATTTATACAAACATTATTGGTTACATATGTGCAAACATGTTTCGGTTGTACTCTTCACAGAAAGTCAACCTCTTCAGACCAAAGAAGACAGAGATGTGAGATGAATTTGGAAAACTTTCCCTTTAAATAAATCTTTTTGGGGGATGAGATATTTTTTATAATTTAGTATCGGGTTACATTCTTTACTTGTTAACTCTTTCAATTAGTTTCTATCTTTTTTCATCATTTTTATTATTATTATTACATTCTGTGAAGAGTACAACCGAAACATGTATGCACATATGCAACCAATAATGTTATAATATATATATATATATATATATATAATCCAGGTAAAACGTCCACAGGATAGTAATCCAAAGAATTTCAACCGGGTTTATAAAAAGTACTCAGTATCAAATAGAGCTTTTACATATGATTATTTTTATTTACACAGACATGTACACAAAATCTGCGACACTGGCATGTCGATGTTATCGATCAACAGCTATTATAAACTGAGATCTCATCAGGCAGATCTTAGCCTTAGATTATATTTGGAAAGAAGGAAATGGAGAAACAAAGAAGAAGAAGAAAAGAAATGTAAAATTTCAAAATTTTGGAAGTCACGTGGTTGGGACCGTTAAGAATCAAAATGTTAAAATCAAAATCCAAATCCAAATATAAAATATAAAATAAAATAAAATAAAATAAAATAAAATGAAAAAGATCGGATTCTAACTCTGCCTAATGAAATCTCTGTTTTTAATAACTGTTGATCGATAACATCGACATGCCAGTGTCGCAGATTTTGTACATGTCTGTGTAAATAAAAATAATCATATATATATATATATATATATATATATATATATATATATATATATATAGGTAAATAAAAATAATCAATAAAAGATATGTAATACTTCCTGATTGTAATACTTCTGTTCTTTCTATGTTTATAAGCATTTTAATAATGAAAAAAATGTCCTTTTTTACTATTCACGTTGTTACTTAAGAAATTAAACATGGTTTTATTGGAGTAAAATCTACTATGAAATATTTTGAAGCATGCCTTACCCTCTTTAAAAAATTGAACCCATCCATAAATATGTATTTTGATCTCTATTGACTCCACTTATTAAGCAATAATATTTATTTTTTTATTATTTATTAAGTACAATCGATAAAAAAAACAGTTTTCTGGACTTTGTCTTGTTTTTTGTGTTTATAAGTATCGAACAACTCAATTGAACTCTGCCCGTATCGAATTGATAAAGAATTTATGTGCTGATGAAGATTCATGTAATTGTCAATGTTTAACGCTGCTGAAAGTGATAATAAATTTACATTTCTGAAACATATGTACGCAAGGACAAATATTGTTCATGTTGAAATTTTTTGAAGCATGCTCATTACAAAATGTTAAGTATGTAATAAAACTTTGTATTCTACTGAAATATAATATATATATATATATATATATATATATATATATATATATATATATATATATATATATATATATATATATAGTCTCGGAAGTTCCTCAACCATTAAAACTATATTTTAAAAAAAACTTATAGTCCCAAGTCTTCCAGTGGAAAATCATTCATGTAAGTCAATTTATTTTTTACAGTTATTATATTAGTTTGTTTCTAACACTATTTTAAGGGATCATCAGTTGTTTACCATGAAAAACTGTTTCGGGAATATATATATATATATATATATATATATATATATATATATATATATATATATATATATATATATATATATATATATATATACGGACTGAAAATTTATATATATTGGCTTAAGGAAAGAACAATAAACATAATTTTATTACAGAATATACTCTGTTTTGAACATTTGAAGTTTGAAATAAATTTGGGCATTCGTGTATGTTTATCACTCTTCGTCCATTTAACTTTATATATATATATATATATATATATATATATATATATATATATATATATATATATATATATATATATATATACACACCAAAACATTCCGTTCAGGAGATCATTCATCACCACAAAAGACTTTTTCTTTCAGAGTTTATTTATTTATCACATATATCCAAATTAAAGAGTTTTTCCTACACGTGTTTCACTACCAAGCAGGTCATTTCTTGGCAGATCATCAGGGGAATTAAGTACCAGGAGTAAGAGTTTCAACAACTGACAATACACAATGTGGTGTTGCCTTAATTGAGGTCACTTAAGAAGAGCTTATTTTTATTGTCCCAATCCCGGTCTTCACTGTATAAACTATCTTCTAAGTGAAAAATCTAAATATATATATATATATATATATATATATATATATATATATATATATATATATATATATATATATATATGATTATTTTTATTTACACAGACATGTACAAAATCTGCGACACTGGCATGTCGATGTTATCGATCAACAGCTATTATAAATTTATAAACTGAGATCTCATCAGGCAGAGTTAGAATCCGATCGTAACCTTAGATCATATTTGGAAATTTCAAAATATGATCTAAGGTTAAGATCGGATTCTAACTCTGCCTGATGAGATCTCAGTTTATAATAGCTGTTGATCGATAACATCGACATGCCAGTGTTGCAGATTTTGTACATGTCTGTGTAAATAAAAATAATCATATATATATATATATATATATTATATATATATATATATATATATATATATATATGGGAAGAGAAGGATGAAGGTAATCCGACGTGATGGGAAAATGAAAAAGGAAAACCCAAAAATGGATGTTTTTTTATGTGTACATCAACGTTTCGTCTTTATTTACAAGACTTCATCAGGATGATAATATAGAGAAAAAATGTCAAGCAAGTACAGATACATGTAGGGTAGACATATTGGGAGGAAAAATAAAATAAAATAATGGCCACTACTGGGTGGACGTCCGTATATATATATATATGATACTTAGAAGGCAATACAATGCAGAGGTGTGACGCTTGAACTTGAGTTGAGCACGGTTCTGAAGAAGTGAAGAGTTCCCGAAATATTATATCATACGGAGTTTCCACCAGACCATCTTGATACAGGTATTACATAACATTGTAACATTGTGTAGATAAATAATCATATATATATATATATATATATATATATATATATATATATATATATATATATATATATATATATATATATATAATATTTTTACTTAATTTAAACCACGTCAAATGGTAGGAAGAACAGATTTATACTATTTCACACAAAAAAACTGTTTTTTTTTAATTTCCAATTGTTTCGGCCTACTACCAAGATAAAAATGTTCATGTATCTTATGCATTTATTTCCTTGTGTGGCTATCTTCAGTGCTCGTATATAAACAAACAAAGAAAAAATAAATTTTCAGTCAGTACTCGTTATCATTTATTTATATACTAATGGTCCAGCATTTTTTTTAGACTTTTATAAGATGGTGTGAATCTGTTTATTCCTAACATTTGATGTAGTTTAAATTAAATACAAATATTTTATACCAGAGCTCTAGGCTAACACTATTGAGCTACTATAATTGATTTATGTTATAGAATTTATATTTTATATATAAATACATTAAATACAAATGCATATATATATATATATATATATATATATATATATATATATATATATATATATATATATATATATATATATATATAGAGAGAGAGAGAGAGAGAGAGAGAGAGAGAAATAGAAGAAAAAAAAAGTTATAAATATGCGACGATTGTCCAAATTTATTTCAAATTTCAATTGTTCAATGCAAGGTGTATTCAGTAATAAACATTGAGCTCTAGGTTAACACTATTGAGCTACTATAATTGATTTATGTTATAGAATTTATATTTTATATATAAATACATTAAATACAAATGCATATATATATATATATATATATATATATATATATATATATATATATATATATATATATATATATATAGAGAGAGAGAGAGAGAGAGAGAGAGAGAGAGAGAAGAAAAAAAAGAGTGATAAATATGCGACGATTGTCCAAATTTATTTCAAATTTCAATTGTTCAATGCAAGGTGCATTCAGTAATAAACTAGTGTTTATTATTCTTTCCTTAAGCCAATGCTTTTCAAAGATCGAAATCTTATCATCAGAGGAGAAATACAGATGGATAAGTTGGCTTTCGAAAAAACCAAAGTTTCGATCTCAAATGTAACTAAACTCCAGATTAGAAGAAAAAGCCATGAAAAATATTATACACAGATACATATCCCCAATTGACAATAACAATAAAATTAGACTCATTATTTACTATGAGAAATTTAAAACCCAAAATTTTGCAGTAAAAAAACAACTCCTCCTCAACTCAAAAACCACTAGAAAGAACCAATGTTATCTTTAAGTTTAAATGCCCTTTGGGAGAAGGTAACTCCCATAATAATAATAAAGCTAATAGCTACATTGGTTTTACCCTCTCCTGCCGCCTCACCATGCATCTTGTAAACACTAGCTCAATTTACCAACATCTACAAAATCATAACTGTTCTCCCTCTGATTTAAGACAAATTCTAGTTAATAACACTAAAATTATACATTCCGAAACCAATTAAACAAAAAAATTAAATACTCGAAGCTATCTACATAAAAACACAACAACCTAAAATTAACATCACATGTTACAAGTGGTAACATTTTGAAATGCTTAACGTAATGCGATTTTGTTCAGTGATGCCATCCAGCGTTGCTGAATTGAAATCGGCAACGACTTCCTGGAATAATGCGAACACGTTCTCTGCGCGTTTCTCCGCCGTCTTTTTAAAATTATCTCCTTTCTCCAGCTTTTTTGTTCATTTGCAAGTGAAATAAAATATATAGATAAATGAAATAGATAAATAACTCAGAATAAATAAATAAAAATAAATAAATAAAAATAAATAAAAAATGAATTACTAAAAATAAATCAAATCAATGTATAAGAATAAAAAATAAATAAAAATAAATAAATAAAAATAGATAAAAATCAAAGAAATAAAATTAAATAAATACATAAGAATAAATAAATAAGATTAAATAAATAAAAAATAAATTTAAATAAATAAATATATAAAAATAGATAAAAAATTAAAATAAATAAATAAATAAATAAGAATACATAATTAAGAATAAATAAATACAATAGATAAAAATAAAAATAGATAAAAAAATTAAATAAAAATAAATAAATAAAAATAAATAAATGAGATTAAATAGATAAAAAGAATGGACATAAATAAATTAATAATAAATAGATGAAAAATTAAAATGAAGAAATAAATAAGAATAAATGAATAAAATAAATAAATAAATAAAAATAGACGAAAAATTAATAAATAAGAAAATAACTAAAAATAAATAAATAAGAATAAATAAATACATAAATAAATAAAAATAAATAGATAAACAAAAATAGATAAATAAATCAGAATAAATAAATAAGAATAAATAAAAATTAATAAAAATAAATAAATGAGATTAAATAAATAAAAAGAATGAAACTAAATAAATTAATAATAAATAGATAATAAAAATTAAAATGAAGAAATAAATAAGAATAAATGAATAAAATAAATAAATAAAAATAGATAAAAAATAAATAAATAAATAAGAAAATAACTAAAAATAAATAAACAAATAAGAATAAATAAATAAAAATAAATAGATAAATAAAATAGATAAATAAATAAGAATAAATAAAAATTAATAAAAATAAATAAATAAATAAAAATTAATAAAAATAAATAAATAAAAATAGATTAAAAATAAAAATAAATAAATAAAGTAAATAAATTAATAAGAATAACAAAATAAGAATCAATAAAAATTAATTCGCAATTCTTTATGTTGCCCGCAGTGCCGATTGCACCTTCAACCTTCAGATAACTGTCACTTAGAACTGAATTTTACTTAGTACTATATCCACTGCGCCACGGGTCCTTGCAGACAAGAAGAATTGCGAATTACTGAAGACTTCTTGCCAGTCATGAAGATGGAACGAGAGCATGCTACCCCCGTGGATTTAATAAAGGGTTCCGTTCGAAATTCCGTCCAGATTCCCGAGTTCGACAGAAAGATTCCCGAGTTTGACAGAGTACACTTGAAGAAAGTCGGATGTTACATCGGCCGAAACGTTGTGATAGAAACTCCCAAGATGAGAACAGTAGTCCGAATATACCAAATTCTACAAATTGTCAACTCTTATCTCAAAAATTCTGAAACAAGTTTTCCTTCCTCGCGCGCACAAACAAAGAACACTTTTCCTTGAGTTCAAACATTACTTTTTTTTACTAGCAACTGACCGCAAGGTGATTCCCTCTTCAAGAAGAAAGAAAGAAAGGAATGAAAAGAAAGAAGAGAGTAAGCCGAACGAACCTAAAAAGTGTCAAATTAAATTAAAAAATATAAAACAAGTACATATTTACAACGAATTTCCCTAATTGTTGATGAACAAATAAAATTAATTATTCGAAACGTAAAAGAACACCAGTACAAATAATAATAATATTCAACATCACAACTCAAACAATATTAACATATACTATTGTAATCAAATGCAACCAAACTTCAGATTAGAAGAAAAAGCCATGAAAAATATTATACACATACATATCCCCAATTGACAATAACAATAAAATTAGACTCATTATTTACTATAAGAAATTTTAAACGACTCCTCCCCAACTCAAAAACCACCAGAAAGAACCAATATTATTTATAAGTTTAAATGCCCTTTGTGAGAGTGTAACCCCCATAATAATAATAAAGCTAATAGCTACATTGGTTTTACCAGCACTACCCTATCCTGCCGCCTCACCATGCATTATGTAAAACACTAGCTCAATTTACCAACATCTACAAAAACATAACTGCCCTCCCTCTGATTTAAGACAAATTCTAGTTGATAACACTAAAATTATACATTCTGAAACCAATTAAAAAAATTAAAAATACTCGAAGCTATCTACATAAAAACACAACCTAAATTTACCATAAAAAAAAATCACATATGAAACCAGTGGTAACATTTTAAAATGCTTGACGTAATGCGATTTTGTTCTGTGATGCCATTTCAGCGTTGTTGAATTTAAATCGTAAACGACTTCCTGGAACAATGCGAAAAACGTTCTTAGCACGTTTCTCCGCCGTCTTTTTAAAATTATCTTCTTTCTCCAGCTTTTTTGTTCATTTGCAAGTGAAATAAAAAATAAATAGATAAATAAAATAGATAAATAACTCAGAATAAATAAATAAATAAATAAAAAAAAATGAATGACTAAAAATCAATAAAAATCAAAGAAATAAAAATAAATAAATACATAAAAATAAATAAATAAGATTAAATAAATAAAACATAAATAAAAATAAATAAATATATAAAAATAGATAAAAAATAAAATAAATATTAATTTATTTTATTTTTTTAAATAAGAATAAATAAATAAGAATAAATACATGAAATAGATAAAAATAAAAATAGATAATAAATAAATAAATAAATTAAAATAAATTAGAATAAATAAATTGGATTAAATAAATAAAAAGAATGAAAATAAATAAATTGAATTAAAATGAATAAATAAATAAGAATAAAATAAACAAATAAAATAAATTTAAAAAAAATAAATAAATAAGAATAAAAAAAAAAAATTAATAAATAAAAATAGATAAAAACACGACCTTAATTTACCATTTAACAAAATCACATTTAAAACTAATTTTAAAAAAATTAAAAATACTCAAGGTGATTCCCTCTTTAAGAAGAAAGAAAGAAAGAAAGAAATGAAAAGAAAAGAAAGAAGAGGAAAGAAGAGGAGAGAGTAAGCTGAACGAACCTAGAAAGAAAAGGGGCAACTAAGCAGGCAATGCCCATTCGTCTCATCGATCTATTGATCCGACATACATACGAACATGAAATAGAAGAGAAAACGAACTACTGCTACGTGTCATCAAACCAACACAACTCAAGTTGTCTACGTTATGAACCGCTGCCGTCAGAATAATCGTTTTGATTGGTTTATGTATCCCTATTTACTCCCCACGAGGTTAAAGTTACATGCAAGGTCGGTTTTTAATATGGAGAAAATCCAGCTCCCCCCCCCCCGCCACTCACCTCAAACAGGAACTCCAGATTGAGAACAAAGATTTGGAACTCATGCACCTCAGGTGATAAACTCTTCACCGCATCCGGAGGGAGGAGGAGATAATGTCTGGGAGGATGACCTCCTTAAACCTAGTGGATACCACACATACATACTAGGTATGATAACTTGTCGGTTTATGAAAGCTCTATATTGTAATTTTAAGGAACACACACAACCCCACCTCTATTCATAAAAACGGAGCTGTTAAACCTGACATCGTTATATGGGACAAAAGGGAGAAAGTATTGATTTACTCCTCTCCAGGAGTTAGGCACAATGCCAGTTTTTATCTTACTCCCACAAGTAAGATGTGACCCATGGTCGGGTCGGGAAAGTGGGGTTTAAAAATTGCCTGGGCAGTCCCGTCGGCATTCCCCGGTAGGGGCGCCTCAGGCAGTAAGCAATAAACTTACTCCTCCCCAAAGAGGGGAGGCGAA
>OY744554.1:45526614-45534114 GCA_963556195.1 Sepiola atlantica
AGGAGGTCCACCCTCCCAGGCTTTGCCTCCCCTCTTTGGGGAGGAGTAAGTTTATTGCTTGCTGTCTGAGGCGCTCCTACCGGGGAAGGCCGACGGGGCTGGCCAGGCAATTTTTAATGGTAATAGGTGCTCTTCCTCTAGAGTGCTGACTTATCAAAACCCCACTTTCCGACCTTGTGTCACATTTTACTCTGTGGGGAGTAGATAAATACACAGTCTTATAACTGTCTAGCCAAGAGCTAGTCACTTTCTTACTTTGTTAATACACTTGTTAAACCAACCCTCAACTTGACTTCCTTTATTTATTATTTACTGTGGAACAACTTCACAACAGATTGGCGACGAGGAATCGAAACGAGTTCACTGCAAAAAAAAAAAAATCACCCAAAGTGATTCGCAAGATCTTCACGGAAAAAAACCCATCTTAGTCAGATATTTGGATTCGCAAGGATTAACAGCAAATTAACTACTCAGTAGTTAAGCGAAAAAACAAAAAAAAAACACAAATTCGAAACTTGCTACCAAAAATCGAAAACTAAAAAACGCGTAAGACATTTTCAATTATTGAAATAATTGAATACACTGATACCTTTATTTTTCTCTTCAAGTTTCACTGACTCGTTAAGATAAATGTTATCCGCGTCAACTATTACAGATATTGTGTAAGTTTGTCGTTATTATTAGGACAACATCTGATATTTGAGCAAAATCCGGATTGACTATTTATTAAAACGGTCTACCACAGAATTGTCGAGAGCAAAAGACGGACAGTAAAAAAATATATTCGCGTAAGTCATTTGTGCTTATAACAAAGAACTGTTAAATAAGCAAGTCGCATTTTTGCAAAATGAAAAGGGGTTAACAAGATTTCCCATAAAACTAGTCTTATTAGGCTTATAGCGACGGACTTGGTTTTGTAAAGCTACGTACATATATACAGGGTGGGCAAAAATAAGGGTCCTATTTTTAAAAATTCATAACTTTTTTATTTATTGATTTTTTAAATTTTTTTTTTAGAATAAGTAAAGGACCCCTTCCGAAGCAAGCATGAGCCGTATTAGCCCTAAGGAACGTACCCTCATTTAGAAAACATTATTTTTGCTTAAAAAACTCAAAACAGTGTAAAAAACAATACTTTAGTTTTTGTAAGTTTTAAGAAGTGTTTTTCGGCTAAAATTTGTTTTGTTTATTTCAAAAAATCTCGGAAGGGTCAGTCTACACACACATAAAGTTTGGTGAGTTTAACTTTTATTTTGTGGAAGTTATTCAAATTCAAGTTATTCAAATTTAAAGATAGGACCCTTATTTTGGCCCACCCTGTATATAAAAAAAAATTTTTTTTTTTCCTTAGTTTTGTTTTTCAAACAAAAGAACTGGGATTGAATTTTTTTTATTAAGGAATAATATATTTCTTGTTTTGTGTATTAGTTTAGCAAACTAATTATATTAAGCACGTTGTGGGGAAAACTGATTTATTTTTACAAGTGTAAATTGTGTGGTGCATAACTTGAATTCGTGAATGATGGACACTGAATTCAAACATTCTCTTTTTCAATTACTTAAATTCCAAACGGAACAAAATGTTGCGTTACAAAGACAGTAAGTTTAACAACAAATGGAACTTCAAGGAAAACAAGTTGAAATTGAGGAGAAATTTAAAAGAGAGTTGTTGGAACAGCAAAAAGCCCAAAGAAAAATGCATGCAGAACAAAAAGAGCTGGCGACAACACGAGAAGAAAGATTCCAAGAAAAACTGCTACAACAGCAGAAACACTTCGAAGAACTCTTGATAAAAACACAGGAGGAACAGAGAAAATTTCTGGAGGCAACACAGTTAACGAAAGCAAACGAGAATCATAA
This sequence comes from Sepiola atlantica, assembly GCA_963556195.1. Lineage (NCBI taxonomy): Eukaryota > Metazoa > Mollusca > Cephalopoda > Sepiida > Sepiolidae > Sepiola > Sepiola atlantica. Next base: position 45,528,475 of record OY744554.1, read on the forward strand.
TGCATTCTCCCAGACGGCTGTGTGGAGCGCTATCGAAATTTTCAATTATAATCCAGAAGACGATGCCCCTTTGGCTCACTTCTATAGAAGATATGAAGATATTTTTGTATCGGACTGCAGTACATGGACAGACTCTAAAAAAGTTAGATTTTTGCTAAGAAAATTAGGAACTGCCGAGCATACAAAGTTCGTGAATTTTATCCTTCCAAAAAAGGCCAGTGAGTTGAACTTCCAGGAGGCAGTTACTTTACTAACAGAACTGTTTTCTACAAAAACTTCTCTTTTCCATAGGAGATATAAGTGTATGAATGTCACTAGAAGAGAGGAAGACGACTACATTACGTATGCAAGTATAGTAAATAAACTTTGCGACGATTTTAAATTAGAGGAATTATCATCGGATAATTTTAAATGTTTAATATTCTTGCAAGGTCTGGTCTTAAATAAAGACTCTGAAATCAGACGTCGTGTGTTAAATAAACTCGAAAATGAGCCATGTCTAACAATACAAAACTTAGCGGAAGACTGTGAACGTTTTGTTGCGTTGAAACAGGACAGTCGTGACATAGAGGAAAACGGAGTGCCGCACATTAAAAAAATCCATCAGAATAAAAAATTGACTTCAATGAATAACCAGAGAAAAAAACATGGAAAAGATCCACCTGGACCGTGTTGGAAGTGTGGAGATAACCATTGGTACAATGAGTGTCCCTACATATTCAAACAATGTGACAACTGCCACCAGAAAGGACATAAGGCATCACGTTGTAGAAAAAAATCTGGTAGAAAGACAGCCATTAAACTGACAAAAATTGAACCTGAAGAACAAAATATCCGGAAATATGTACAGGTCAAAATGCTTAAAAAAAGTAAGACTACAGCTTGATAGTGGGTCTGACATTTCCATCATTAATGTACAGACATGGAAGAAGCTTGGGAGACCCACTATGATCAAATCACAAAAAAAACGGCGAGAAGCGTCAGTGGTGAAAAAATAACCTTCGAAGGGGAATTATTGACGAATATTTCTTTCCAGAATAAGACCGTAAAAGCCAAAGTTTTTGTTATGCGAAAAACGAATAACCTTTTTGGAACTGATCTGATTGAAAAGTTTAGACTATGGGATCTGCCTTTAAGCTCCTTTTGCCAAAAGGTTGAAGATTCGAATGTGGAGGCAGAAAAACTCAAGATGGAATTAAAAGAAAATTTTTCAGACGTATTTTCAGGCGGTCTTGGAAGGTGTACAAAAGCGGTAGCAAAGTTTGAAGTTAAAACAAATGAACTACCTGTGTTCAGAAAGAAAAGAAATGTTCCATACGCCGCTATAGAGCAAATAGACGGTGAATTAGAAAGACTCGAGAACATGGCTGTCATTTCAAAAATTGATCACAGTGAGTGGGCTTCACCTACAGTTTATGTTAAGAAAAAGAACAGGAGATTCGGGTTTGTGCCGACTTTTCCACAGGCTTGAACAAGGCATTAAAAGATCACCATTACCCTCTTCCAAGCCCTGAAGAAATATTTGCGAAACTGAGTGGAGGAAAATATTTTTCTAAAATCGACCTCAGCGACGCTTATCTTCAAATCCCTGTCGATGAAGAGTGTTCAAAACTGCTATGTATCAATACCCATAAGGGATTATACAAATTTAACCGACTTCCTTTTGGAGTAAAGGTTGCCCCTGCCGGTTTTCAACAAATTATGGACATGATGTTAAATGGAATGGATTTCGCAGTAGGGTACCTGGACGATGTGTTAATAAACAGCGCTAGCAAAGAACAACACAAGACTCATGTAAACCAAGTATTCAAAAAAATCCAGGATTATGGGTTTAAAATCAAAGATGAGAAATGTACTTTTTTCATGGGAAAAATAAAATACTTAGGACAAATCATCGATGAGCAAGGAAGAAGGCCAGACCCAGATAGGGCAATGGCGATACGGAACATGCCTGCTCCAGAAAATATTGCGTCTCTACAAAGTTTTTTAGGGTTGGCGAATTACTACAATGTGTTCGTACCAAACATGCATAAACTAAGATCACCCTTAAATGAACTGTTAAAGAAGGACCAAAAATGGGTCTGGACGCAAGAGTGCGAAGAAGCGTTTCAGAAAATTGAAGATATCTTAACGTTTGACTTGTTTCTGGCACATTATAATCCCAAGCGTGATATTGTAGTTGCAAGCGATGCCAGCAACTATGGTATAGGAACATGCATATTGCACAAAATGGATGATGGAAAATTAAAACACATAGCCCATGCATCCCGTACACTTCTACCAGCCGAAAAAAACTACTCTCAAATTGAGAAAGAGGCGCTAAGCATTATATTCGGTGTAAAGAAATTTCATCGTTTCCTGCACGGTAGACAATTTCTGTTACAAACAGACCACAAACCCTTATTAACGATTTTCGGATCGAAAAAGGGACTACCACAACAGAATAGACTCCAAAGATGGGGTACCATTCTTCTTAACTACAATTTTCAAATGGAGTATGTACCATCTAAGAAATTTGGTCATGCAGACGGGTTGTCAAGATTGATACCTAAGCAGACAAAACCATTGGAGGATATGGTGATAGCAGCCATTCAAGCGGAAGCTGAAGTAAAAAAAAAAACGTTATTAATCCCCAGAGGGGATATTTTCAAAGGGGGGGGGGGGTGTTACACCGGCCGTTCTTACACAGGAGAAACAACACCGGTTGTCACTATAAATAGTGCGAGACACCAGAAGACAAAACACAGTCTTGTAACTGTCTAGCCAAGAGCTAGTCACTTTCTTACTTTGTTAATACACTTGTTAAACCAACCCTCGACTTGACTTCCTTTATTTATTATTTACTGTGGAACAACTTCACAACAGTTAGGATTAGGGTTAAGGTTAGGGTTAGTGTTAGGGTTAAGGTTAGGGGTTAGAGTTAGGGGTTAGGGTTAGAGTAAAGGTTAGGGTAAGTGGGTTAGGGTTAGAGTAAAGGTTAGGGGCTAGATTTAGGGTTAAGGTTTGAGTTAGAAGTTAGGGGTTAGGGTTAGGGTAAAGATTACGGGTTAAGGTTTGTGGGTTAGGGTTAGGGTTAGTGTAACGGTTAGGGGTTTGGGTTAGGGTTTGGGTTAGGGTTAGGGGTTAGGGTTAGGGTTAAGGTTAGGGGTTAGAAGTTAGTGGGTTAGGGTTAGGGTTAGTGTAACGGTTAGGGGTTTGGGTTAGGGTTAGGGTTTGGGTTAGGAGTTAGGGTTAGGGTTAGGGTTAGGGTTAAGGTTAGGGGTTAGGGTAAGTGGGTTAGGGTTAGTGTAAAGGTTAGGGGCTAGAGTTAGGGTTAGGGTTTGAGTTAGGGTTAGGGTTAAGGGTTAGGGTTAGGGTGAAGGTTAGGAGTTAGAAGTTAGGGGTTAGGGTTAGGGTTAGGGTAAAGATTACGGGTTAGGGTTAGTGGGTTAGGGTTAGGGTTAGTGTAACGGTTAGGGGTTTGGGTTAGGGTTAGGGTTTGGGTTACGGTTAGGAGTTAGGGTTAGGGTTAGGGTTAGGGTTAAGGTTAGCAGTTAGGGTTAGGTTTAGGGGTTAAGGGTTAGGGGTTAGGGGTTAAGGTTTAGGTTATGGTTAGAGGGTTAGGGTTAGGGTTAATGGAGGACACTCAGCCGCACGAGAACAAGAATGGGGTTATCAAAAGCGGCTTATGGCAAAATAAAACGACACAAGTATTTACTTGTCTGTTGGCTTCTTCCCCAACCAGTACAGCTTGAAAGATCTTGACGAGTTCAATAATAACAATGAAAAGAAGTCGACCGAAAATTAACCTGAATTAAGACAAAAGAAGTGGAAAACTATTGTATCTATATATTATCAAGGCCGAAGGGCTACTCGAGGATAACGGTGAACGAGTTCGTAAGGTGAACGTCGAGACAACACTCTGAGGATTGGTAACAATGGTTGAAACTGTACAGAATTTTATTATTTAAGAGGACGGTTAAATAAGAATTTGTTAACATTGGACTTGAAAGCGATAATGTTGTAGTCAGCTGGGAAGCAGCCCTGTGGTATTGTGTTCCACAGCCGGATAGTTATGGGAAAGAAACTCTGCTCATGGAAGTTGCGTTTAGCTCCAGGTATACGTAAGAAAAAAAATGGGGAATTATTTACAATGGTTGTAGCTAGACGTGTTTTGGCTGTGAATGTTTTTGGTAGAAATAACAACTGAGTAGAGAAAGACTATCAGCCTCTCTTCTGTGTGGTGGTAACTAGGTCAGGTACTATACGCTACTGCTTGTTCCGGACGTGGAACTTGACCACCGGATGTAGTTACATGTTTCGGTCGAAGTTATGTTTTATCCAACTGTGAAGTCCCTATTTACTGGCCTCCCCACGAGGGGGGGAAAGTTAGACACAAGGGACACTATGGATGGAACGAAAATAAAAATGACCCAAGAAGGATCTCTCGTTCTTCGACCGACGGCAGAACAGATACTACACTTTGACTCTAGACAAAGTCAAGTATCTCATAAGATACAACCATCGTGCCGGTGATCGCGATGCTGTCTCACCATCCACTAGTCACACTCTCTAACCCCTATCCTTGGGTCAAACTCGTTAACCCTTATCCTCGAGTGGCCTTTGGGCCTTGATGAGTGACATTTAATGTAAAAAAAAAAAAAGTTTTAAAAAATGTGCTAAAATAGTCTTGGGAGTATATTTAAAAAAAAAAAATTGTTTTAATTAGACGTAATTTGTAATTAACTCATCAAGTGACACATTAAGTTTCTGTCTATCACTCTCTTCCTCTCTCACTGAATCTTGTTTGGCCCCCCCTCTTATTTTTGTATCGTTTCTATCACTGTCGCTCCCGTCTCTCTCTCTCTCTCTCTCTGTCTTTCTCTTTCTCTCTCTCTCTCTTTCACTTTCTTTCTCTCTTTCTCTCTTTCTCTCTTTCTCTCTCTCTTTCTCTCTCTTTCTCTCTCTCTCTCTCTTTCTCTATTTCTCTCTCTTTCTCTCTCTCTTTCTCTTTCTCTCTCTCTTTATCTCTCTCTCTCTCTTTCTCTCTTTCTCTCTCTTCCTCTCTCTTTCTTTCTCTCTCTCTCTTTCTCTCTCTCTCTTTCTCTCTGTTTATTAACGGTCGAATTTAATAACACAAGGAAAGAATAAAAAGATGTCCGCCTTGCTACAACCATCGTGGTGGTGAACACAATATTGTCACACCATCCACCATCAAACTCTTTAAAAATAAAAGCAACTGTTAAGAGAAAAAAAAACTGTAAAAAAAAACAACTGTTAAAAAAACTACTGTTAAAAGAAAAACTGTTAAAAAAACAACTGTTAAAAAAACTACTGTTAAAAGAAAAACTGTTAAAAGAAAAACTGTTAAAAAAACAACTGTTAAAAAAACTACTGTTAAAAGAAAAACTGTTAAAAAAACAACTGTTAAAAAAACAACTGTTAAAAAAAAAATGTGAAAAAAAACAACTGTTAAAAAAACTACTGTTAAAAGAAAAACTGTTAAAAAAACAACTGTTAAGAAAAACTACTGTTAAAAGAAAAACTGTTAAAAAAACAACTGTTAAAAAAAACTGTGAAAAAAAAACAACTGTTAAAAAAACTACTGTTAAAAGAAAAACTGTTAAAAAAAACAACTGTTAAGAAAAACAACTGTTAAAA
>OY744554.1:45541614-45561614 GCA_963556195.1 Sepiola atlantica
TAACCAAACCCTAAACCTAACCCTTACCCTAAACCTAAACCTAAACCTAAACCTAACCCAAACCCTAAACCCTAACCCTAACCCTAACCCTAACCCTAACCCTTACCTTAAACCTTACCTTAACCCTAACCCTAAACCTAAACCTAAACCTAAACCTAACCCTAACCCTTAACCTAACCCTAACCCATAACCTAACCCTAACCCTTAACCTAACCCTAATCTTAACCTAACCCTAATCTTAACCTACACCTAATCCTAATCCTTAACCTAACCCTAAACCTAAACCTAACCCAAAACCTAAACCTAACCCTAACCCTAGCCTTAACCCTAACCCTAAACCTAAACCTAATCCTTAACCTAACCCTAAACCTAAACCTAATCCTTAACCTAACCCTAAACCTAAACCTAATCCTTAACTAACCCTAAACCTAAACCTAAATCTAAGATTTCCTGAATTGCAATTTTTTCTTTGACCCCTAAATTTTGGACATTTTCTAGAATCAAAATCATTTTGATCAAAATTGGAATAAGGAATCAATTGAAAGGGTTGTTAGGGGACATAATATTGGCAGAATCTATTATTTGAAAATTCAAATATGTAAAATTTGACTTGAATTTGATCAGCAAAGAATGGATTTTGATCAAAATGTAAATAAGGATTCTAGAAGTAAGGTTCAGTAGCATTATATCTTGATTTTGATCCTCGTAAAGGGACATAAAAGTTTTGTTAAAATGTTGTTTGGGGAATCGTTTTTACCCGTTCTGGGATACTTCTAGTGAAAGGGTACATGAAAACTAAAAAAAAAAAAGCCTTAGGGAAACAAACGTTGATTACCTCCGATTTCGTATAATAATAGAATCGTTATCATTTTTATTTTAGTGTAAAATAGATTAAAGGAAATTGATATTTATTTTAATTAATTATTCCAATTTATTTACATATTCTGCGAATAAGGATTTCTAACTGGGTATATATATATGTGTGTGTGTGTGTGTGTGTGTGTTACCATCTATGGAAAGTAGATTAATGGTGCCCGAAACAAAAGAGAAAAAAAAAAACGTAGTCCTAATTCAATCAGGGTCTTTAAATATCTGCAAGAACAATTTTGATTCGCTCTGAAAAAAAAAAGAAAGAAAAGAAAACATGAAAACCCATTAACATTTTCAACGCTAATCAGACGCTTACAGGTTTCGTCAATCCCAGCCGAGGCCTATAAATTGGGGTTTCGCTTCAAGCACTTTCGGTCCACAACTTGTCTCTGTCCTCTTGCCGTCGCAACCCTGGTGGTATATACAAAGACTCCAGTCACTCAAGGTAAACCTAAAACTTTCACATCCGTTTTTTTTTGTTTTAAAAGCATCCTGCCCCATCGACATACAGCGATCCGTCGAAAAGGAGAATTCAGTTATCGCTGCTATGATCATTCCTTATTATATTTTAGAAGTATACACCATAAAGAATACATTTCAGGCGGCGGGGTAAGTCTGAGGTGACTCTGACTTGCTATATATCATATATATATTAATTAATTAAGTTAAATATTAACTAAATGAACAAAACCATTACTTTTCAAAAGTGCTCAATATATATTAGAGCTTTTATATTAAAATAAACATAGTTTGGGGTATCCGACAATCGTTTCAGAACCTGCTCGGCTCTTCTTCAGGGATGTATTAGCGGATATTATCTTAGCTCACCATTACATCCCTGAAGAAGAGCCGAGCAGATTCTGAAACGATTGTCGGATACTCCAACTATGTTTATTTTAATATATATATATATATATATATATATATATATATATATATATATATATATATATAATGTGATACTTAGAAGGCAATACAATGCAGAGGTGTGACGCTTGAACTTGAGTTGAGCACGGTTCTGAAGAAAAGAAGAGTTCCCGAAATATTATATCATACGGAGTTTCCACCAGACCATCGTGATACAGGTATTACATAACATTGTAACATTGTGTAGATAAACAGATATATGTGTTTTTATGAAAAAATAAATATATATATATATATATATATATATATATATATATGTGTGTGTGTGTGTGTGTGTGTGTATACATTGTATTTAGGTAAAACTAATTCATTTGTTCCACGATTATATGTCTTATTTGCTACAACTTGTGTCTATCCGTCACACCTCTGCATTGTATTGCCTTCTAAGTATCACATTTCTATATACTAATAAACAATGCTTCAAGCAAACTACATAAACCTCTTATATATATATATATTGTATTGATACACACACACACACACACACACATATATATATATATATATATATATATATATATATATATATATATATATATATATATATATATATATAAATGCATCGTTCCTTTCGAACGCTCTTATGACACCAAGCCGCCGGATAAAGTGTTAAAATTATCAGTGTTTATTCGTTATTCAGCGGTGGTCCAGTGGTTCTAGATGTCGGGATTTGAGTTGCAAAATACTCATAACCCGGGGTTTCGAATCGGATGACCGGTAGTGAATAGTCATGTCTCTATGCTGATGAGTCCCGATTATAAAGGACGAAACGTATATGTACATAGATAATAATAAAAAATATTTATATATATAATTTCATGTATCCACATAAAATGTTATAAAGAGATATCATTTTTTAATGTATCAATTTCCAGTGCTCAATACGGGAGTAGAGCTAGGTAGTAAGTTATGAAAATATATTTATGGCAATTAAGCTACACAGAAGCTTCCGTGTTTCATCCCCCGGAGGGAATTGTCAGGCTACTTATCTCTAGTTAGATATAGAATGTCTTGAAGATTTAACGCATTGACATCCATTTTCGGAAAATTAAGAAACGAATTAAGACAGTTTGAATTATCTCCCCTTCCGAAAAAAAAAATCGAATTATCTCCCCTTTCGATACACTCTTCTAGAAATACGGAAAATTATGAAATACTAGCAGGGTAACCTGACGTTGCTCGGGATTGAATAAGGATCACTACTATACACTTTTTTTACTATGCTCATATTACTTTACCAATTTTTTAATTTTTTTTATTGAGCCCTGTCGGAAGAAACTCAAATTTTTGGGAAACTCTCAGAATTAGTGTCTTCGGACGCGTGAACGATACGTCCTCAACAATCAGTCCGAGAGGGAATTTGTTGCTGTCGAGATGAGGTATGGTTCTGTTCAGGCCGAAGAGGTCCACCCTCCCAGGCTTTACTTTCTCTATTTGAGAAGGGATTAGTTCATTGCTAATCGCCTGAGGCGCCCTTGTCAGTGAATGCCGACAGGGGCTGCTCGGGCATTTTTGTAGGCCATAGTGCGCTTTTCAAAACCAACCTGACCTTGCCTCTCACCTCATGCACAGGAGAGAAATAGCATATGGTTTAAATTTCATTAAAATCGAATATACGCATCTGAAGTTTTAAAAGAGTTCTGTCCTATAGACCCCTTAGAGGGGGGGGGTAACATAAAGATTCGGCACATTAAGGGGCACTTAAAGATTTGGGACCACTTCCATTGTCTTCCCCTGATTTTTTTTACATATATACTTTTAGTTTTTATGGAAATTCCCTAACCTTTTTTTTGTATAGGAAACACACAGAGACTCTGAGTTTTATATAATAGATAAACATGCAGATGAAAATCATAAATATTTCATCAGATAGACCCCCAAAAAGTCGCTGTGACTTCATGACAATTATTTCCCAATTTCATTGGTTCATCTTTATAATGATTTACGTTAGAGAAATTTGAATCCGATAAATTGCTGGTCGAAAGGCTTAGAGAAAAGTGATCTATATTTATCTAAAGTTAGTGTGTATATGTTTATGTTTCATTCCCGAAGGAAATCAGCAGGCTAAATGCACGCATGTATGTGTATATGTTCATATATTTGCGTGTACAGGATTCACTCCTAAACTAATTAGCCGATCATCATTAATTTGGGAACACACCTGCTAGGCGTAAGGGGTGCACATGTGGGCTATATTTAGTTTGATTGAGTTTTATACAAAAGGGGGCAAATAGGTGGTGGAAGTGTGAAAATTCATATACCTCTGATCTTTGTTAAATTTTAACAAGAGATAAGCTGCTAAGCGTAAAGGGTCGTAATGTGGGCTATATTTAGTTTTATGAAAGTTTTTTTGAAAATTCAGATACCAACGATTTTCGTGAAATTTTAACAATAGGTATTAGACATCAATTAATAAATATTCCCCAAATTTCAGTTTCCTTGGGGTAGTTTAAAGTTGTTTTTTTAGGGGGGTATAGTATGGACACAATCGCGTATTTGAAACATTCAAATATTTCAGATTTGCATTGAATTTGATTCATAGTCATTGGACGCAAATTAAGCAAGATTTCCCGAATGTTTTACCCCGCCTAATAAACCGGTATCGTCCGGGCCTTCGGGTCTGGATTTCCGCCTGTCTATCGGTTGTCCGTCCTGTACAGTTCTAGGAGGTGCACCCTCCCAGGCTTTGCCTTCTCACCCTTCGAGAAGGGGTTAGTTTATTGCTAATCGCCTGAGGCGCCCCTACCGGGGAATGCCGACAGGGCTGCCCAGCCAATTTTTAAACGGCCAGAGTGCTCAAATTCTCGAGCGCTGGTTTTTTCCCCCCACTTTCCCGACCTTGTGTCACATCTTACCTTGTGGGAGGAAGATAAATAGATTCAATTTCTTAAAACGCTTAGAAAAAGTGCGAAACGCCTAGATAGATAACCTAGAACACTTACAGGTAAAATAAATCGGAGCAAATATATAGAAGATACTGCCGAGGCTGCTGCAAAAAAAAAAAAGTGGGTTCTCTCTACTGTGCTAGAAAACTTCTCAGCTTTACCGGTATCTTATATGTCTCCATTATATCCAAGCACAGAGTATTATTGTCACATCTGGGCTGGTGCACCAACCACCAGTCTCCCCCTCTTAAGACCCCCTTAAGCTTAAGCCTTAAATTTGAGACATTTTCTAAAATCAAAATCATATAACGGATTTTGATAAAAAAATTGGAATAAGGATTCTAGACATAAGGTTTAGGTGCATTACATCTACTATTTTAATCTTCATAAGGGGACATAAAAGTGGTGCAAAACTGTTCTGTTTGGGGGATTAATTTTACCTTTCCTGTGACGGGTATTCTTCTACTTCAAAATATAATCATATTTTTTAATGGGATTTTTTTAATTTAAATTCCGTTTAGTTTTCCCTTATTCAATTTTTGATTTCAATTTTGCACGGAGTATTGTTGCCACATCTGGGCTGGTGCACCAACCACCAGTCTCTCCCTCTGTTAGACAAGGTCCCCCCCAAAAAAAAGAGTCTCTAATCTAACATATCCCTCACTATTCACCAAGCTCCAGCCCCTGTCCCATCGCCACAATGTTGAATCCCTTTGTTTGTTTTACAAGTACTTCAATGGAATGTGCTCCGATGAACTTGCTGCTCTGGTTCCCCCCCCTCGCCGTAAATACACCCGACAAACACAACAATCAGCAAAATTCCACCCCTTCACCGTGGAGTTCCCCCAGATGCCAAAGGACTTTCTACTCTAATAGCTTCTTTTCAACGAACTGCTAGCCTTTGGAATTCCCTCCCTGCTCCCTGTTTTCCTGACTGTACCGACATACACCTGACATTATCCTGTATCTCTACAAAGTCACCATCCGCCCATGCACGGAGTATTGTTGCCACATCTGGGCTGGTGCATCATCCACTAGTCTCTCCCTCTTGGACAAGGTCCAAAAACGAGTCGCCAACCTAATAGGTGCATCACTATCCACCAAGCTCCAACCTCTGTCCCATCGTCGCAATGTTGCTTCCTTGTGCTTGTTTAACTATTAATTTCAAATCCTTGGTCTGAGATAAAAATAGAAAAAGAGAAAGAGAAAAAGAGAGGCAAAGAGGAAACGAGAGACGAGGAAAGGGCATAACACAGAGAACTTATGTGAGGTGTGTCAAAACGCATGCTGGATCAACTTGCTGCTTCCCCCGTCATTATTTTTTATGATTCCAAAATGGCTCTTCGTCGGCGCCTTTTATAACATCACATACATTTTATAACATCACATTTCTCTCTTGAGAAAAAATATCAGATTTGTAGAGTGTTCAATGCAATTTTTGTACAATTTATTCATGTAAACAAAATATAGTAATTTCGAGATTTTTTCTTTCTTTCTTTCTTACTTTCTTTCTTTATCTCTTTCTTTCTCTCTTTCTTTCTTTCTTTCTTTCTTTCTTTCTTTCTTTCTCTCTTTCTCTCTTTTTTCTCTTTCTTTCTCTCTTTCTTTCCTTATTTTTTTAATTGCTTCGTTCTTTCTCTCTTTCTTTCTTTCTTTTTGTTTTTCTCTCTTTCTTTCTTTCTTTCTTTCTCTCTTTCCGTTATTTCTTTCTTTCTTTCTTCCTTTCTCTCTTTCTTTCTTTCTTTCTTTCTCTCTTTCTTTCTTTCTTTCTCTCTTTCCGTTATTTCTTTCTTTTTTCCTTTCTCTCTTTCTTTCTTTCTTTCTCTCTTTCTTTCTCCATTTCTTTCTCTCTTTCTTTCTTTCTTTCTCTCTTTCTCTCTCTCTTTCTTTCTTTCTTTCTTTCTCTCTCTCTTTCTTTCTTTCTCTCTTTCTTTCTTTCTTTCTCTCTTTCTTTCTTTCTTTCTTTCTCTCTTTCTTTCTCTCTTTCTTTCTTTCTTTCTTTCTCTCTTTCTTTCTCTCTTTCTTTCTCTCTTTCTTTCTTTCTTTCTCTCTTTTTTATTTCATTTTTTTTCTTTTCATTTTTTCCTTCATTAATTCTCTTTCCATTTCATTCTTACTTAAATTTTATTTTTTCTCTTTCATTCATCCCGAAACCTAAATTTGAATTGATTGTAATTAATATTAATCAAATATGACCTATAAACATATTTAACCTTATTTAAGACTAGCAGGCCTACTCAGCGTTGCCCGGGGCCATAAAAAAATAGAAGAGGTTAAAAATTAAAACTTCTATCTCTCCACCTCTTTCAAGCCGTCTCTCTTTCCTCCTTCCCCGTTCCCCCCCCCTGTCCTTTTTCTCTTTTTCCTACCTTCTTCCCCATCTCTTGTTTTAATGTATTGAACTCGACCCCACAAACAAATATTCCATTAATTAAATAAAAAAGACACCGTAAAAAAACAAAACACGTAAGTTGGTTGTATTAAAAAAAACTACAAAAAACTCGTAAAACGTACGATAAAAAATGCTTTCATTTATTATAAGTTCTTAGCTTTAAAAAAACGGTCGCTTAAACATTTTATTTCATTAAAGTCAGTAATGAAATCATATTTTTAAGTGAGTCTTCGAAAGAAAAAAAAGCTGAGAGAAATAAAAAAATAAAAAAAAGTTAGCACGTGGCTGATGTTCGACACGGCGAACCTTGTTTCGTTTCGTTCCGTTCGATTTCGTTTTACAAAAACCATACTAAAATCACGCCTCTCACTTTATGGTCACCTTTTCTGAAATAGATCTCCCCCCCCCCATTTTTCAATGGGAAAATATTTGAAATCAATCTCTCCTTTATACAGGGTGGGCAAAAATAAGGGTCCTATTTTTAAAAATTCATAACTTTTTTATTTATTGATTTTTAAAATTTTTTTTTTAGAATAAGTAAAGGACCCCTTCCGAAGCAAGCATGAGCCGTATTAGCTCTAAGGAACGTACCCTCATTTAGAAAACATTATTTTTGCTTAAAAAACTCAAAACAGAGTAAAAAACAATACTTTAGTTTTTGTAAGTTTTAAGAAGTGTTTTTCGGCTAAAATTTGTTTTGTTTATTTCAAAAAATCTCGGAAGGGTCAGTCTACACACACATAAAGTTTGGTGAGTTTAACTTTTATTTTGTGGAAGTTATTCAAATTCAAGTTATTCAAATTTAAAGATAGGACCCTTATTTTGGCCCACCCTGTATAATAGATAACATTTGAAATAGATGAAGAAAAATAAAACGATCACTCCCCTGACGAAACATGGCCCAACATACCAACTTTGTGGTTTTTGACTTTTATATAAAAAAAATATCAACATCAACAACAACAACAACAACAACATCAACAACAACAACATCATCAACAGCAACAACATCAACAACATCAACAACAATAACAACACTAACTGCACAAAAATATCAATATATCTATATAGCTTCGCGCTGTGTGTACCCAGATTTCGCCGCTGCTGCTTGAAACGATAACACGTGGACGCTGGACTTAGGTTTTAACAATGTTTTATTTAAAACACTACAACAACAGAAACTGGAAATAGTTTTATGAGAGAGAGAGAGAAAGAAAGAGAGAGAGAAAGAGAGATATATACAGAGAGAGAGAGAAGGAGAGAGAGAAAGAGAAAGAGAGAGAGAGAGAAAAAGGGAGAGAGAGAAAGAGAGAGAGAGAGAAAACAAGGGAGAGAGAGAGGGAAAGAGAGAGAGAGAAAGAGAGAGAGAGAGAGAAAGAAAGAGAGAGAGAAAGAGAGAGAGAAAAAGAGAGAGAAAGAGAGAGAGAGACAGAGAGAGGGGGAGAGAAAGAGAGAAAGAGAGAAAGAGAGAGAGAAAGAGAGAGATATACAGAGAGAGAGAGAAGGAGAGAGAGAAAGAGAAAGAGAGAGGGTCTTTGTTTTGTAGTTTTTGACTTTTATACAATAGATTAAAATTATTAAATGTTTCGATTCTTTTAATTTTGTTGTTTCTAATTCCAATTGAGTTTCCCCGATGCAATTCTTACGTTTAAAAAAATTCTCGGCGACGGACAGACAGAAATCCTGACATCCTGACATACTTACAGAGAATGTCCTCCTTATACAGGGTGGGCCAAAATAAGGGTCCTATCTTTAAATTTGAATAACTTCCACAAAATAAAAGTTAAACTCACCAAACTTTATGTGTGTGTAGACTGACCCTTCCGAGATTTTTTGAAATAAACAAAACAAATTTTAGCCGAAAAACACTTCTTAAAACTTACAAAAACTAAAGTATTGTTTTTTACACTGTTTTGAGTTTTTTAAGCAAAAATAATGTTTTCTAAATGAGGGTACGTTCCTTAGGGCTAATACGGCTCATGCTTGCTTCGGAAGGGGTCCTTTACTTATTCTAAAAAAAAAAATTTAAAAAATCAATAAATAAAAAAGTTATGAATTTTTAAAAATAGGACCCTTATTTTTGTCCACCCTATAGTATAAGTAGACTAGCGAAAATATACTCCCTACCGGCCGTCTATTTTTGCTAGGCTGCCGCGTCAAAAATGAATGCTCACCCGTAAACCGATGGAGCCCCAGTCATATTTCTTGGGTGGTGAGACATTGATTTTCTTTGTTTCGGACCAAAAATAGTTTTAGTTCAAAAAATTAAAAAGATTCGACCCCCCTCCACCAAAAAAATATTTTTTTACCTTCCCCCACCCAAAGAAATATTTTTAGTTAAAAAGACAAAAAAATTTTTTCGACCCCCCCCCCCCCCAATTTTTTTTTCTTACCCTCCCTCGCCCAAAGAAATATTTTTTGTTCTAAAAAAAAAAGCAAATAAAAAATTTTCGGGATCCCCACCAAATTATTTTACCCTCCCTCCAAAAATAATTAAGTGCGAACGCAGACCCCACACTATATGAAAGAACCAGTTTTTATACATAGCCTCGTTTTAAGATCATTCGTTATCGCTAAGTAAAAAAAGTGAAAAAAGCATTTCTTTAGCGTAAGTAGTTAAATCAAAATTATTCTATCAACTTTGTGACGTTTTCTCAGTCGGTAGCGTGTCGGGCAATGTCGTCCAATTTATCTTGAGACGTTAAGGTTGCGAGTTCAAATCGCGACCTCGGCGTCGAAATTATTTATTGTTCATTTAGTTGTTAAGATGTGTCCTAATGTATTTCTTATGTTTACAAAGATTCTTGCTGACTTAAAAAAATAAGTAAATAGTATTTAGCACCCCCCCTCTTACGTATACAGGACAGACAGACAGACAAAAAAAGTGGACTAGCGAAAATAGTCTCCCTACGCATCAGAAACCGATGGAGCCCCAGTCCTATTTCTTGGGTGGTTAGACATTACTTTTATTTGTTTCTAGACCAAAAATATTTTTAGTTAAAAAAAAGATTCCGACCCCCCCCCACCTGCCCAGAAATTTTTTTACCCTCTCCCACCCGAAGAAATATTTGTTGTTTAAAAAGAAAAAAAAAATTTCGCCCCCCCCCACAAAAAAATCGAGCGCGAACGCAGACCCCACACTATATGAAAGAACCAGTTTTGATACATAGCCTCGTTTTAAGATCATTCGTTATCGCTAAGTAAAAAAGTGGGAAAAAAAGCATTTTCTTAGCATAAGTAGTTAAATTAAACTTTTTTTTTTTATGACTTTGTGACGCTTGGTAGCGTGTCGGATAAATTCATCCGAATTATCTTGAGACCTTATGGTTGTGGGTTCAAATCACGACTTCGGCGTCAAAATTATTTATTGTTTATTTAGTTGTTAAGATGTGCTCTAATGTATTTTTTATGTTTCTGACTTAGAAATTAAGTTAATAGTAATTACCCCCCGCCCTCCCTTACGTTTACAAAAATTTTCGCCGACGGACAGACAGACAGAAAGACAGACAGACATACAGAGAAAGTGTTCGTTATATTATAAGTGGATTTAAATTATTAAATATTTCAATTCTTTAAAAAATTTTGTTTCTAATTCCAATTGCTACTAAAAACAAATAAGTAGTTAGGAGTTTCCCCAATGTAATTCTTACGTTTACAAAAATTCTCGCCGACGGACAGACAGACAGACAGACAGATAGACAGACAGAGAACCTCTTCGTTATATTATAAGTGGATTTAAATTATTAAATATTTCAATTCTTTACATTTTTTTGTTTCTAATTCCAATTGCTACAAAAAACAAATAAGTAGTTATGAGTTTCTCCAATGTAATTCTTACGTTTACAAAAATTCTCGCCGACGGACGGACAGACAGACAGACAGACAGACAGACAGACAGACAGACAGACAGAGAACCTCTTTGTTATATGATAAGTGGGTTTAAATTATTAAATATTTCAATTCTTTACATTTTTTTGTTTCTAATTCCAGTTGCTACTAAAAACAAAGCCACCATGAACCAACACCCATCATCGATGTCCAACATGCACGGAGACGGTTACTCCAAGTCCGGTTCACGGACCCTGCCGAGGAGCATGGACCACGAGAGCCGGCGTATGCCAAACAAGGATCGACACATGCGTGGTGATTACAATGACATGGACAGCTCACGACCCAACCTATCGGGCAACATGTACTCGGGAATGTACGGCGGTATGCCTGGCAATATGTCCTCAGGCATGCACGACAGTATGCCCCAGGGTATGTACCCGGGTATGTATGGCGGTATGTCCAAGCTCGGTATGCCACGTATGATGGACTATCCAGGGGAGATGCAGAGGCGCTATATGGAGCGACAGGAACGCCCGATGGACATGATGTACGGACGTAACATGGACATGTTCCCGGGTCGTTATATGAGCAGTCAGGATCGTTTGATGCATATGATGAACACGCGTCATTTGTACGCGCAGAAAATGAACCAGGGACGAATGGGGGAGACAATGAGCGGGAATATGGAGAGTATGCGCAATATGGAAAGTATGCGGAATATGGAGAGTATGCGGAATATGGAAAGTATGCGCAATATGGAGAGTATGCGAAATATGGAAAGTATGCGGAATATGGGCAATATGGGAAATATGGGGAGCATGGACGTCAGAGGACGAGATATGGAAAGCTACAATTGAATTTGGACGTTTTGTTAGATACTTAAGTTTTCCATTTTTTGTAATTTTTTTGTTCAAAACCTTGCCTTCGTTGCCTTCGTTATCTCGGAAATAAATTGTCTTACTGAACTGCTTTTGTTTTATTTGCTTAATTTATTTCTTGTGCAGGGCCGGCGGGACAGTTATAAAAGTGGGGGGGGGGGGCGGCCCGGCCCACAATGCGCTCAGAATGCAAATTATGGGAATAAATTCAATATCTTGACTAAAAATGATCGTCCGATAGTGGTTGAGAGCTCATTAGAAGCGGAATGGAATTTTCTTGGTGATAGAAAAAGAAAAATTCAAAATATTTCAATTTTTCGGCGTCTGGGCTCAAATTACCTTATTTGGGCATATTGGGGAAAAATCACTGTTTGGGGGCATATTTTGGTTTAAAACGATCGTCTGGTAGTGGTTAATTTGCTTAATTTCCTTCTTCAACAGAAAAAGCTTCCGCAACCGTACCAACATGCAGAAATCTAGATTTAAATGTAAAATACATTGGGGTGAGCAAGGACTACTGTGGCTGCTCACCCCATCTTTCCATTTTTTCCCCACTCATTTTCTTCAACATTCATTTTTATTCTCCACCAAGTACGGACGTCCACCCAGTAGTGGCCATTATTTTATTTTATTTTATTTTTCTTCCCAATATGTCTACCCTACATGTATCTGTACTTGCATGACATTTTTTCTCTATATTATCATCCTGATGAAGTCTTATAAATAAAGACGAAACGTTGATGTACACATAAAAAACATCCATTTTTTGGTTTTCCTTTTTCATTTTCTTATCACGTCGGATTACCTTCATCCTTCTCTTCCCATATATATATATATATATATATATATATATATATATATATATATATATATATATATATATATATATATATATATATATATATCAGGTTGGAAAGAAAGTACGGTGATATTTTTTACTTCATCACTTTGTAGCCTCTTAAGTTGTACACAGTTCTAGATTTTTTGGTGAATTGGTGTCTTAATATTTTGCTTCGCCTTTCAGATATAGTAATTGGTTGGAAAATATTAAGTTTAATGGCCTCAGCCGTTAAAAATGGATATTAGTGAGGAGCATCTGAGACATTGCATGCTCTATGAATTCAAAACATGGAAACTCAGCTGCAGAAGCTGCAAGGAATATTAGAACTGTCTATAGGGAAAAAGTTCTGAATGATCGAAAATGTCAACGGTGGTTTGCAAAATTTTCTTCTGGAGACTTGTATTTTTCACTTCGTCACTTTGCAGTCTCGTAAGTTATCAGTTATTTAAAAAAAATAAAATATGGAAGAAAAGAATGAATGTAGACAGTTTGGATATGTTTTTATCAGTTCGCAAGACTTGCATTACCAAGAGGATTCCGACTATTAGTGAGTATTTGAAAACGTTTAGAAAATAAAATTGAAGAATATTTTTCCTTAAATATATTCCCCTGGCATTGCTCTATCCGGCATACTGCAGTGCAAAGCTGTTCGTAATTCATTTTGGGTTTATTTTCTTCAAAAAAACTTCCTGACAAAAAATCCGTCTTCGAAAGCACTTATCTCCAATTTGTCACAAAGTTATCGGCTGCTCGCTGCTTCGGCTCGTCAACACTCGGCCGTTTGCGTAGGCCAGCCGAACGATTCCGATTTGGGATCGATAAAAGTACCAAAATTTCCTAACCCTAAATCCTAACAAATAATAATAAAAAAAAAAACGCAGCACCATATCAAAAATGTCGTCTGGAACAAATCGGCTCGGCAACTCTCGGACGTTTGCGTAGAACAGCCGAACGCTTCTGAGTCGAACGTCACAAACGCCGGTTCGGGATCGATAAGAGAACCAAACTTTCAAAATGGCTGCCATATTTACACTTCTCTTCGTACAGCGCTAAAATTTAATTTTCTTTTATAAAAAAAGAAAAAAAACTACTTGATTAATTTACGTGCGTAATGGTGGCCGTATTTTCACGTTATTCGTTAATCGGTAAAATTTAATTTTCTTTTATATAAAATAAAAACTACTTGCTTAATTTACGTGATTTTTGGTATAGGATATATTCAGCCCTTGACAGGTACGTACATCAAATAGATATTCCATCAGTTTATTTTTATTTATTTTTTATTTATTTTATTTTTTTCGAAAGTATCCGCTAAACTGGATGATTTTACACTTTTTTTAAATAAAACAAACTGGTCGTTGCCGCATCACTTAAACAATACAAATTATGAAAATGACGACCAACTAAAAAATTACCTAAATGTGTTTTTCTCTAAAAAATCAGAGAAACATTTTTGAAGAAGACAGCAAGAAGCTAGTTGATCGTTGGCCAGAAGTCATAGAAAATAAGGGAAATTATTGTAAATGGGGAAAAATGCCCTAATGTGAATGTTTCAGATGAAATAAATGTATCGGACAAAAACGACATTACTTTCTGTCCAACCTGATACTTGGGAGGATGGTATCATGACCACAGAACAGATACTACACTACACACACCCCTCCCCGAAAAAAGGGGAGATAATGCCCGAGAGGATGGTATTATGACGAATGAACAAATACCCCACTGCCCCATTAAAGGAAGATGTAATGCCTGGGAGAATGATCTCATCATACAGAACAGATACTATACCATCTCCTCCCAAACAAACGATGGGATAATGCATAAGGGGATGATCTCATGTCAACAGAACAGATACTACACTACCTCCACTGAATTGAGCATTGAGAGATAGCGATAGTCTGTTTTGGCTTTAAACAGACATATACGAAATCTCCATTAGTAATAGAAGTAATAGTATAGTTTTGGCTTCAGACAGACAAATACCAAATCTCAATTAGTAATAGAAGTAATAGTATAGTTTTGGTGTCAGACAGACATATACCAAATCTCCATTAGTAATAGAAGTAATAGTATAGTTTTGGCTTCAGACAGACATATACCAAATCTCCATTAGTAATAGAAGTAATAGTATAGTTTTGACTTCAGACAGACAGATACCAAATCTCCATTAGTAATAGAAGTAATAGTATAGTTTTGACTTCAGACAGACAGATACCAAATCTCTATTAGTAATAGAAGTAATAGTATAGTTTAAGCTTCAGACAGACAGATACCAAATATCCATTAGTAATAGAAGTAATTGTATAGTTCCGACTTCAGACAGACAGATGCCAAATTTTCTATTAGTAATGGAAGTAATAGTATGGTTTCTGCTTCAGACAGACAGATACCAAATCTTCATTAGTAATGGAAGTAATAGTATAGTTTCGGCTTCAGACAGACAGATACCAAATCTCCATTAGTAATAGAAGTAATAGTATAGTTTCGACTTCAGACAGACAGATACCAAATCTCCATTAGTAATAGAAGTAATAGTATAGTTTCATATTCAGACAGACAGATACCAAATCTCCATTAGTAATAGAAGTAATAGTATAGTTTCATATTCAGAGAGACGGATACCAAATCTCCATTAGTAATAGAAGTAATAGTATAATTTCGGCTTCAGACAGACAGATACCAAATCTCTATTAGTAATAGAAGTAATAGTATAGTTCCGACTTCAGACAGACAGATACCAAATCTCCATTAGTAATAGAAGTAATAGTATAGTTTCGACTTCAGACAGACAGATACCAAATCTCCATTAGTAATAGAAGTAATAGTATAGTTCCGACTTCAGACAGACAGATACCAAATATCCATTAGTAATAGAAGTAATAGTATAGTTCCGACTTCAGACAGACAGATACCAAATGTCCATTAGTAATAGAAGTAATAGTATAGTTTCATATTCAGAGAGACGGATACCAAATCTCCATTAGTAATAGAAGTAATAGTATAATTTCAGCTTCAGACAGATAGATACCAAATCTCTATTAGTAATAGAAGTAATAGTATAGTTCCGACTTCAGACAGACAGATACCAAATCTCTATTAGTAATAAAAGTAATAGTATAGTTCCGACTTCAGACAGACAGATACCAAATATCCATTAGTAATAGAAGTAATAGTATAGTTCCGACTTCAGACAGACAGATACCAAATCTCCATTAGTAATAGACGTAATAGAATAGTTTCAGCTTAAGACAGACAGATACCAAATCTCCATTAGTAATAGAAGTAATAGTATAGTTTCGACTTCAGACAGACAGATACAAAATCTCCATTAGTAATAGAAGTAATAGTATAGTTTCATATTCAGACAGACAGATACCAAATCTCCATTAGTAATAGAAGTAATAGTATAGTTTCATATTCAGAGAGACGGATACCAAATCTCCATTAGTAATAGAAGTAATAGTATAATTTCAGCTTCAGACAGACAGATACCAAATCTCTATTAGTAATAGAAGTAATAGTATAGTTCCGACTTCAGACAGACAGATACCAAATCTCCATTAGTAATAGAAGTAATAGTATATTTTCGACTTCAGACAGACAGATACCAAATCTCCATTAGTAATAGAAGTAATAGTATAGTTCCGACTTCAGACAGACAGATACCAAATCTCCATTAGTAATAGAAGTAATAGTATAGTTTTGGCTTCAGACAGACAGATACCAAATCTCTATTAGTAATAGAAGTAATAGTATAGTTTTGGCTTCAGACAGACAGATACCAAATCTCCATTAGTAATAGAAGTAATAGTATAGTTCCGACTTAAGACAGACAGATACCCAATCTCTATTAGTAATAGAAGTAATAGTATAGTTCATATTCAGACAGACAGATACCAAATCTCCATTAGTAATAGAAGTAATAGTATAGTTTTGGCTTCAGACAGACAGATACCAAATCTCCATTAGTAATAGAAGTAATAGTATAGTTTCGGCTTCAGACAGACAGATACCAAATCTCAATAAGTAATAGAGGTAATAGTATAGTTTCTGCTTCAGACAGACAGATACCAAGTCTCCATTAGTAATAGAAGTAATAGTATAGTTTCAGCTTCAGACAGACAGATACAAAATTTCCATTAGTAATAAAAGTAATAGTATAGTTTTCGCTTCAGACAGACAGATACCAAATCTTTATTCGTAATAGAAGTAATAGTATAGTTTTGGCTTCAGACAGATACCAAATCTCCATTAGTAATAGAAGTAATAGTATAGTTTCAGCTTCAGACAGATACCAAATCTTAATTAGTAATAGAAGTAATAGTATAGTTTTGGCTTCAGACAGACAGATACCAAATCTCCATTAGTAATAGAAGTAATAGTATAGTTTCAGCTTCAGACAGATACCAAATCTTAATTAGTAATAGAAGTAATAGTATAGTTTCAGCTTAAGACAGACAGATACCAAATCTCCATTAGTAATAAAAGTAATAGTATAGTTTCGGCTTTAGACAGGCAGATACCAAATCTCCATTAGTAATAGAAGTAATAGTATAGTTTCTGCTTCAGACAGACAGATACCAAATCTCCATTAGTAATAGAAGTAATAGTATAGTTTCAGCTTAAGACAGACAGATACCAAATCTCCATTAGTAATAAAAGTAATAGTATAGTTTCGGCTTTAGACAGGCAGATACCAAATCTCCATTAGTAATAGAAGTAATAGTATAGTTTCTGCTTCAGACAGACAGATACCAAATCTCCATTAGTAATAGAAGTAATAGTATAGTTTCAGCTTCTGACAGACAGATGCAAAATTTTCTATTAGTAATGGAAGTAATAGTATAGTTTCGGCTTCAGACAGACAGATACCAAATCTTTATTCGTAATAGAAGTAATAGTATAGTCTGGCTTTAGACAGACAGTTACCAAATTTCCATTAGTAATAGAAGTAATAGCATACTTTCGGCTTTAGTAGGAGAATTAATTAAAAAAAGATGTGGCACAAGGCCAGAGTTGGGTTGGGTGGGTGGGGGGTCGTGTGTCATTCTCTTGGTCTATTCTCTAAACTAGTTCCAGTCACCAAAATACCTTGTACACGTTTTGGGCAGGCTACCTAATATTACCCCCAATTTGTTAAGACGTTTTTTATTTGCCAAAAAGTGTAAGTACAAAAGTCATTGGTTGGTAGCTGAGGTGGGGTCGGTGAGGGGGCTACAAGTAGTCCAAAATTATACAAAAGTTGATATGGTGGTTAGTAAGGCCCCTCCCAAATCTATCAAAGTGTGAGCTGCTCACTGTTTTCCGGTTTGTTTCAAGAGCCGAAAACAAGCGAAGGGGAGGGGATTAAAAGAACTCAATACATTGTACTCAAAGTAGCCACAACGACATATATATTGGTCCAGAACCTAAGATATGCGGCCTTCACGGTGCCCTTCGAGTGACGCCTAAACACCAGTTTTGTTTCCTAGCAATCACCAGGTTTATGGTGTGGAAGACGGTATGGTTCATGAAGATGCAATCAGGCGGGGGTAGATGAATTCTGATATTAATTCTCATGTTGGTTCGTGAGTTTCAGTGAGATATTGTGTATACAACGAGATTTGGGGATTCACTCTTTTGCTTTGTTAGCAAAAGAGTCCCTCAAATCTAGGCCCAAGTGGAATAACTCTTGCCAATAAAATAATAGAAGATAATAGGGAGATAACTCTGATCGTTCCTACACTTTTTCTCCATCACTCCAGAACACTAGCCCAGCTGCATTTGTTTAGGATTTGAAGAATATAATGATTTGAATTTAGAAAATAGAAGCAGAGTAGGAAGTGCTCCAAATCTACGATGGAAAGCAGACGATGTTCGATGCGGCATTCAGGTTCAACAATTACAACTATAGGTAAAGGTAAAGGTAAAGGTCGCCGTGTCTATGGCACAGCATATGGAGGGCGGAGCCCATCCCTCTCCTTCCGCTGCCTTGAACCTTCCCTGAGTTTTAGTCAGGTACCCATTTACTGCTGGGTGGACAGAGGGAGTTTTCAGACCCGAAAATTCGCATGCCGTGAGTGGGATCGAACCCGGGTCGTCCAGCCCAAAGACAAGTGCTATAACCACTCGTCCACAAGCCCTCCCTAATTACAACTATAACAGCAACAAAAATATCAATACTAACAACATCAACAACAACATCAACAAAAACAACACCAACAACATCAATAAAAAATATAAATATCAACATCAACAAAATAATCAACACCAACAACACCAACAACAATAACAACAATAACTGCACCAAAAAATATCAAATATATTACTGCTTATCTTCGCGCTGTGTGTACCCAGGTTTCGACGCTGCTGCTTGAAACGATAACACGTGGACGCTGGACTTAGGTTTTCACAATGTTTTATTTAAAACACTACAACAACAGAAACTGGAAATAGTTTTATGAGAGAGAGAGAGAGAGAGAGAGAGAGAGAGAGAGAGAGAGAGAGAGGGGGGGAGAAAGAGAGAGAGATATACATAGAGAGACAGAGAGAGAGAGAGAGAGAGAAAGAGAGAGAAAGAAAGAGAGAGATATATACAGAGACAGAGACAGAAAGAATTAATTGGAGAGAGATTAGCCATGGTATCAGTCAGACTATTTTGGGCTACACTGTGGCCCACCTCCTCCGACTCTTGCCGCTGCAGGGATCCTCCATCGCACGTCTGTTTTGGTTGCTGGTCAGGCTCAAGAGACATAATAAGTCCCAGAAATAGAAATGACGTCATTTCCGACTTCCGGTTTTCTTCCCTACCTTTTAGGGCGTCCTCTCTCCAGCCCCCTTCACTATCTAACAAGGGGCCATGGAGGGGGGCGGAAGTTACGCAAGCCCTTTGATTTCCGGGCGGGTTCTTTTCCTCGCTCTTAGGTTGAAGACTTGAACGAGAAAAAACGTCGAAAAGGGTTCATATGCCGTAAAACAAAACAACCAAACCAAATACCATGAATAAATATTTGAACATATTAATGACTTGAAGCATAAAAACTTTTATCAAAATGACCAGCTTCGGCATTAAATAACCCGAAAAGGGTTGATATGTCGTAAAACAAAACAACCAAACCAAACACCATGAATAAATATTTGAAGATATAAAGAACTTGAAGCATAAAAACTTTTACCAAAATGACCGGATTCGGCATGAAAAGGGTTGATATGCCGTAAAACAAAACAACCAAACCAAACACCATGAATAAATATTTGAAGATATAAATGACTTGAAGCATAAAAACTTTTACCAAAATGACCGGATTCGGCATTAAATAACCCGAAAAGGGTTGATATGCCGTAAAACAAAACAACCAAACCAAACACAATGAATAAATATTTGAAGATATAAA
>OY744554.1:45569114-45584114 GCA_963556195.1 Sepiola atlantica
ACCCTAAACCCTAACCCTAATACTAACGTCTAACCCTAACCCTAACCCTAATACTAACGTATAACCCTAACCCTAACCCTAAACCCTAACCCTAAACCCTAACCCTAACCCTAACCCTAATACTAACGTCTAACCCTAACCCTAACCCTAATACTAACGTCTAACCCTAACCCTAAACCCTAACCCTAACCCTAACCCTAAACCCTAACCCTAATACTAACGTCTAACCCTAACCCTAACCCTAATACTAACGTCTAACCCTAACCCTAACCCTAAACCCTAACCCTAAACCCTAACCCTAACCCTAACCCTAATACTAACGTCTAACCCTAACCCTAATCCTAACCCTAAACCCTAACCCTAACCCTAAACCCTAACCCTAACCCTAATATTAACGTCTAACCCTAACCCGACAAAGGAAAAACACGACTTTCTGATATAAAAAAGAAGAAATAGGGGTGCTTCTGCAGAGACGGGGGCCACTGTTTCGATCGATGGCGGCGGAAACTGCCGACTCCTCTTCGGGAGAAATCGTGCGAAAACGTGAGCGATGGAAAGAAATTTGATTTTGGGGAAGATAACTGTTGAATTGACAATTGAGGATAAGTTAAAATTATGAACATTTATTTATTGAAACAAATTAAACATTATGTACAGCAAATAAATAAATAAATAAAACTTTGATAAACATTTGAAATTTAACAAAAAACGAATTAAATAAATCTTTGATAAACATTATGTACATCAAATAAATAGCAAACTTTTTATTGAAATAAAAAAAACGTAATAAGTAAAACTAAGTAAAACTTTGATTTGAAAAAAAAAAAAGTAAAAAATTGACTGAACGATAAATGTGGAAAAACACAAGTTTTTTACAGGGTATTGACTGAATGATAAATGTGGAGGGAAAAAAGTTTTAAACAGGGTACAATTCTGCGATCAGTTCAAAAATACTTCCAACTGAAATTAAATTATGCGCTTGCAAAAAATCAACAATTTTGCAATTATCCCCGAGTAAATGCAAGAACTCTTCAAAGTTTAATCGGTTTACGTCCATTTCGTGAAAAAGTAATTAACCCAATATTAGTTATCTCCCCCAAAATCAAATTTCTTTCCGTCGATCACGATTTCTCCCGAAGAGGAGTCGGCAGTTTCCGCCGCCATCGATCGAAACAGTGCCCCCCTCCCCCGTCTCTGCAGAAGCACCGAAATAGGTCCTATGCCCGACCGCTACAGACACTCTCTTCGAGACTTTTCTCTCTAGGCTTTTAGATGTGGATAGAATTAATAAGTGACCAAATATTATCAAAAATGATTCAAGCAAAAAAAAAATTTATTAAAACGTTATTTCAATTTTGTTACAATTTTTTTTTTTTTTAATTCTGCTGGTTTCACTTGGTGATCTCGGAGTAAATGAAATAATGCATTGTCATTGGTTAGTCTCTGGTGACGTCATTTTCATTAAAACAGAACAAAAGAAAAACTACATACATTACATAGTTAAAGCGAAATAATTTCCAACGCTAATATTTAGCGACTCATCTATTAAGAATAAATATTATCGCTTATGTTTGAATTTATGTTTTCAAATATGACGTAACTCATAGAGCTATGACGTCACACCAAATCAATAATCATTTTGTTATGGTAATGTTTTAAGCTCTATTTACAAGAAAGTTAAGTAGTTCAGTTCGTAGAACATCAGACTGAAAGTCTCAAGGTTTCGGTTTCGATTTCTGGTCATGACATCCGTTTTGGGAATTTATTATTTACTATTAATACAATATTCTCCATTTGGTTTGGTTGTTTTGTTTTACGACATATCAACCCTTTTCGGGTTATTTAATGCCGAATCCGGTCATTTTGGTAAAAGTTTTTATGCTTCAAGTTCTTTATATTTTCAAATATTTATTCATGGTGTTTTGTTTTACGGCATATCAATTCTTTTTGGGTTATTTAATGCCGAATCCGGTCATTTTGGTAAAAGCTTTTATGCTTCAAGTTCTTTATTTCTTCAAATATTTATTCGTGGTGTTTGGTTTGGTTGTTTTGTTTTACGGCATATCAACCCTTTTCGGGTTATTTAATACCGAATCCGGTCATTTTTGTAAAAGTTTTTATGCTTCAAGTTCTTTATATCTTCAAATATTTATTCATGGTGTTTGGTTTGGTTGTTTTGTTTTACGGCATATCAACCCTTTTCGGGTTATTTAATGTCGAATCCGGTCATTTTGCTAAAAGTTTTTATGCTTCAAGATTTTTATATGTTCAAGTATTTATTCATAGTGTTTGGTAGAGTGAAAGGGGGAAGGGAGAGAGAGGACGAAGGGAGAGAGAGGGGTAAGAGGGATAGGGGAAGGGAAGGGAGAGGAAAGGACAACAATTGCTGTGTTTTTTTTATTTTGTAGACCATAACTGAGTTTTACAAAGAGAAAAAAAGCAATAAAACATCAATGTTTGGTGCCTTTCGGGTCAGGAAGCAAATATCTTCAGACAGCCTGAGCTGGTAGCACCAGATTCTTTATTTGTAAAAGTAGTTAAGAATTCTGATATTTTGAAATGCGAGAAATTCCTCACTGTACGTTTAAATAATTTGTGACGGACGGAGAGACGAATAAAATCTCTATTTATATAAGATTTATTCTTTTATTTAAAGAATTTGTGACGGACGCACAGACGGACAAAATCTCTATTTATATAAGAGTTATTCTTTTATTTAAAGAATTTGTGACGGACGCACATACGGACAAAACTTCTATTTATATAAAATTCATAATTTTGGGGGTCACCAGGAACAAAATTAGTCAGGGGTGTTGACGTTTATAGCAATATAGAAGTATGTATTTTTAAAAACCTCAAATCCGTCTGCAAGCGTCCCGGGTTCCAACCCTCGTCTCGCCTAATAACTTTAGCTGTGATAGCCAATTTTAGCTGAGGGGTTTATCTCGAGAAGCAAATAGGAATGACGAACTTACTTCGGAGAGTAATTTGTCTGGCCAAATCTAACTGAAATATAATAAGCATAACGGGATCACCATTCCTCACGAAATAAACGAAAGAGATATACAGTTTTATTCACATGAAACACAAGAACAGAACAAGGATAATACATTGGGTTTATCCTGGAGTTCGTCGATTCTTCTGTCGGGCCGGCGGCAGAGAAGGCAGGATCACATCTTGTCTGTTTGAAAGTCGGGCTCGTGATCTGGTTTTAGCGCCAATGTGATTCATCGCGTATGAATCTCGTTACGCGCAGGCGTGGTGAACAGGCGACGATCACATAATCGCAAAGTCGAATGGCTGTCACGTAGATCAATAGAAAATAGGTCAGTCATGTAACTGCTACACATGCAATATCGTTCGTTTTCGCGTCGAGTTTTTAATTACTTATTTCTTCATTTATTGTCATCTTTTTCATCTTATGTAAATAGAGATTTTATTCGTCTCTCCGTCCGTCACATTTTGATTAAAAAGATAACAATAAATGGAGAAATAAGTAATTAAAAATTACCAACAGGTGAATTACGCATTCGTGTCAAAGAGAACACTCTAATCAACTATTTTGATCGCAGAAACAGGCGGCCTGGCTGCAATTCGAACAGCAAATGTTGTTCCAATTAAATTGACTAATTGACTAATTCTTCGTGGCGACATTTTCCTGCGACGATTAAGACTTTCTTTCCTTCTGAACTTAATTGCAAATTAATCAAGAATCACTCCACCCTTATCGACGGTTAGGGTTGGGGTTAGGGTTAGGGTTAGGTAAACATGTTTCGAGGCCGAAAACCCGGTATGGAAGCAGCATCTTTCATTAGATCAAGCTAGTGTACACCCTCCGTCAAAAATGACAGCAAACAATTATGCTTCGCCAGTGTTCGCACTAATAAAATCTATATGAATTCATATAGATTTTATTACTATTGTTTCTACTAACTTTATATTTAAAGTAGAAGATTTCTTTCCGAATTCATTTCAAACGACGGTTGAGGGTTTGAATTACGACTGGCTTTTTTTCTTCCCTAAACACTTGCAATGGTTTCGCCCGGCTTGTTTTTCTATGAATAATTAAGATTTGGTATCTGTCTGTCTGAAGCCAAAACTATACTATTACTTCTATTACTAATGGAGATTTGGTATCTGTCTGTCTGAAGGTGGAACTATACTATTACTTTTATTACTAATGGAGATTTGGTATCTGTCTGTCTGAAGCCAAAACTATACTATTACTTCTATTACTAATGGAGATTTGGTATCTGTCTGTCTGAAGCCAAAACTATACTATTACTTCTATTAATAATGAAGATTTGGTATATGTCTGTCTGAAGCCAAAACTATACTATTACTTCTATTACTAATGGAGATTTGGTATATGTCTGTCTGAAGCCAAAACTATACTATTACTTCTATTAATAATGGAGATTTGGTATCTGTCCCTCTGAAGCCAAAACTATACTATTACTTCTATTACTAATGAAGATTTGGTATATGTCTGTCTGAAGCCAAAACTATACTATTACTTCTATTTCTAATGGAGATTTGGTAGATGTCTGTCTGAAGCCAAAACTATACTATTACTTCTATTACTAATGGAGATTTGGTATCTGTCTGTCTGAAGCTGAAACAATACTATTACTTCTATTAATAATGGAGATATGGTATCTGTCTGTCTGAAGCCAAAACTATACTATTACTTCTATTACTAATGGAGATTTGGTATCTGTCTGTCTGAAGCTGAAACTATACTATTACTTCTATTACTAATGGAGATATGGTATCTGTCTGTCTGAAGCCAAAACTATACTATTACTTCTATTACTAATGGAGATTTGGTATCTGTCTGTCTGAAGCTGAAACTATACTATTACTTCTATTACTAATGGAGATTTGGTATCTGTATGTCTGAAGCCAAAACTATACTATTACTTCTATTACTAATGGAGATTTTGTATATGTCTGTCTGAAGCTGAAACTATACTATTACTTCTATTACTAATGGAGATTTGGTATCTGTCTGTCTAAAGCCGAAACTATATTATTACTTATATTACTAATGGAGATTTGGTATCTGTCTGTCTGAAGCTGAAACTATACTATTACTTCTATTACTAATAGAGATTTGGTATCTGTCTGTCTGAAGCTGAAACTATACTATTACTTCTATTACTAATGGAGATTTGGTATCTGTCTGTCTGAAGCCGAACCTATACTATTACTTCTATTAATAATGGAGATTTAGTATCTGTCTGTCTGAAGCTGAAACTATACTATTACTTCTATTACTAATGGAGATTTGGTATTTGTCTGTCTGAAGCCAAAACTATACTATTACTTCTATTACTAATGGAGATTTGGTATCTGTATGTCTGAAGCCAAAACTATACTATTACTTCTACTACTAATGGAGATTTGGTATATGTCTGTCTGAAGCTGAAACTATACTATTACTTCTATTACTAATGGAGATTTGGTATCTGTCTGTCTAAAGCTGAAACTATACTATTACTTCTATTATTAATGGAAATTTGGTATCTGTCTGTCTGAAGCTGAAACTATACTATTACTTCTATTACTAATGAGGATTTGGTATCTGTATGTCTGAAGCTGAAACTATACTATTACTTCTATTAGTAATGAAGATTTGGTATCTGTCTGTCTGAAACCGAACCTATACTATTACTTCTATTACTAATGAGGATTTGGTATCTGTCTGTCTGAAGCTGAAACTATACTATTACTTCTATTACTAATGGAGATTTGGTATCTGTCTGTCTGAAGCCAAAACTATACTATTACTTCTATTACTAATGGGAATTTGGTATTTGTCTGTCTGAAGCCAAAACTATACTATTACTTCTATTACTAATGGAGATTTGGTATATGTCTGTGTGAAGCCAAAACTATACTATTACTTCTATTACTAATGGAGATTTGGTATATGTCTGTCTGAAGCCGGAACTATACTATTACTTCTATTTCTAATGGAGATTTGGTATCTGTCTGTCTGAAGCCGAACTATACTATTACTTCTATTACTAATGGAAATTTGGTATCTGTCTGTCTGAAGCCAAAACTATACTATTACTTCTATTACTAATGGAGATTTGGTATCTGTATGTCTGAAGCTGAAACTATACTATTACTTCTATTACTAATGCAGTTTTGGTATCTGTATGTCTGAAGCTGAAACTATACTATTACTTCTATTACTAATGGAGATTTGGTATCTGTCTGTCTGAAGCTGAAACTATACTATTACTTCTATTACTAATGGAGATTTGGTATCTGTCTGTCTGAAGCTGAAACTATACTATTACTTCTATTACTAATGGAGATTTGGTATCTGTATGTCTGAAGCTGAAACTATACTATTACTTCTATTACTAATGGAGATTTGGTATATGTCTGTGTGAAGCCAAAACTATACTATTACTTCTATTACTAATGGAGATTTGGTATATGTCTGTCTGAAGCCGGAACTATACTATTACTTCTATTTCTAATGGAGATTTGGTATCTGTCTGTCTGAAGCCGAACTATACTATTACTTCTATTACTAATGGAAATTTGGTATCTGTCTGTCTGAAGCCAAAACTATACTATTACTTCTATTACTAATGGAGATTTGGTATCTGTCTGTCTGAAGCTGAAACTATACTATTACTTCTATTACTAATGCAGTTTTGGTATCTGTATGTCTGAAGCTGAAACTATACTATTACTTCTATTACTAATGGAGATTTGGTATCTGTCTGTCTGAAGCTGAAACTATACTATTACTTCTATTACTAATGGAGATTTGGTATCTGTCTGTCTGAAGCTGAAACTATACTATTACTTCTATTACTAATGGAGATTTGGTATCTGTATGTCTGAAGCTGAAACTATACTATTACTTCTATTACTAATGGAGATTTGGTATCTGTCTGTCTGAAGCTGAAACTATACTATTACTTCTATTACTAATGGAGATTTGGTATCTGTCTGTCTGAAGCTGAAACTATACTATTACTTCTATTACTAATGGAGATTTGGTATCTGTCTGTCTGAAGCAGAAACTATACTATTACTTCTATTATAAATGGAGATTTGGTATCTGTATGTCTGAAGCCAAAACTATACTATTACTTCTATTACTAATGGAGATTTGGTATCTGTCTGTCTGAAGCCGAACCTATACTATTACTTCTATTACTAATGGAGATTTGGTATCTGTATGTCTGAAGCCGAACCTATACTATTACTTCTATTACTAATGGAGATTTGGTATCTGTCTGTCTGAAGCCGAAACTATACTATTACTTCTATTACTAATGGAGATTTGGTATCTGTATATCTGAAGCTGAAACTATACTATTACTTCTATTACTAATGAAGATTTGGTATCTGTATGTCTGAAGCCGAACCTATACTATTACTTCTATTACTAATGGAGATTTGGTATCTGTATGTCTGAAGCCGAAACTATACTATTACTTCTATTACTAATGGAGATTTGGTATCTGTCTGTCTGAAGCAGAAACTATACTATTACTTCTATTAATAATGGAGATTTGGTATCTGTCTGTCTGAAACTAAAACTATACTATTACTTCTATTACTAATGGAGATTTGGTATCTGTCTGTCTTAAGCCAAAACTATACTATTACTTCTATTACTAATGGGGATTTGGTATCTGTCTGTCTAGAGCCGAAACTATACTATTACTTCTATTACTAATGGAGATTTAATATCTATCTGTCTGAAACCAAAACTATACTATTACTTTTATTACTAATGGAGATTTGGTATCTGTCTGTCTGAAGCAGAAACTATACTATTACTTCTATTACTAATGGAGATATGGTATATGTCTGTCTGAAGCTGAAACTATACTATTACTTCTATTACTAATGGAGATTTGGTATCTGTCTGTCTGAAACTAAAACTATACTATTACTTCTATTACTAATGGAGATTTGGTATCTGTCTGTCTTAAGCCAAAACTATACTATTACTTCTATTACTAATGGGGATTTGGTATCTGTCTGTCTAGAGCCGAAACTATACGATTACTTCTATTACTAATGGAGATTTAATATCTATCTGTCTGAAACCAAAACTATACTATTACTTTTATTACTAATGGAGATTTGGTATCTGTCTGTCTGAAGCAGAAACTATACTATTACTTCTATTACTAATGGAGATATGGTATATGTCTGTCTGAAGCTGAAACTATACTATTACTTCTATTACTAATGTAGATTTGGTATCTGTCTGTCTGAAGCCGAACCTATACTATTACTTCTATTACTAATGGAGATTTGGTATCTGTCTGTCTGAAGCAGAAACTATACTATTACTTCTATTACTAATGGAGATTTGGTATCTGTCTGTCTGAAACTAAAACTATACTATTACTTCTATTACTAATGGAGATTTGGTATCTGTCTGTCTTAAGCCAAAACTATACTATTACTTCTATTACTAATGGGGATTTGGTATCTGTCTGTCTAGAGCCGAAACTATACTATTACTTCTATTACTAATGGAGATTTAATATCTATCTGTCTGAAACCAAAACTATACTATTACTTTTATTACTAATGGAGATTTGGTATATGTCTGTCTGAAGCAGAAACTATACTATTACTTCTATTACTAATGGAGATATGGTATATGTCTGTCTGAAGCTGAAACTATACTATTACTTCTATTACTAATGGAGATTTGGTATCTGTCTGTCTGAAACTAAAACTATACTATTACTTCTATTACTAATGGAGATTTGGTATCTGTCTGTCTTAAGCCAAAACTATACTATTACTTCTATTACTAATGGGGATTTGGTATCTGTCTGTCTAGAGCCGAAACTATACTATTACTTCTATTACTAATGGAGATTTAATATCTATCTGTCTGAAACCAAAACTATACTATTACTTTTATTACTAATGGAGATTTGGTATCTGTCTGTCTGAAGCAGAAACTATACTATTACTTCTATTACTAATGGAGATATGGTATATGTCTGTCTGAAGCTGAAACTATACTATTACTTCTATTACTAATGGAGATTTGGTATATGTCTGTCTGAAGTCGAAACTATACTATTACTTCTATTACTAATAGAGATTTGGTATCTGTCTGTCTGAAGCAAAAACTATACTATTACTTCTATTAATAATATGGATTTAATATCTGTCTGTCTGAAGCTGAAACTGTACTATTACTTCTATTAATAATATGGATTTAATATCTGTCTGTCTGAAGCTGAAACTGTACTATTACTTCTATTAATAATATGGATTTAATATCTGTCTGTCTGAAGCTGAAACTGTACTATTACTTCTATTACTAATGTAGATTTGATATCTGTCTGTCTGAAGCAGAAACTATACTATTACTTCTATTACTAATGGAGATTTGATATCTGTCTGTCTCAAGCTGAAACTATACTGTTACTTCTATTACTAATGGAGATTTGGTATCTGTCTGTCTGAAGCCGAACCTATACTATTACTTCTATTACTAATGGAGATTTGGTATCTGTATGTCTGAAGCTAAAACTATACTATTACTTCTATTACTAATGGAAATTTGGTATCTGTCTGTCCGAAGCCAAAACTATACTATTACTTATATTACTAATGGAGATATGGTATCTGTCTGTCTGAAGCTGAAACTATACTATTACTTCGAATAGATTGAATTTCTCCCGCCAAAACGACAAATAAAATACTTTAAAGAAACAAAGGATCACATGGAGTTCAGCACCGACCAAAACAATATATATATATATATATATATATATATATATATATATATATATATATATATATATATATATATATATATATAGTACATGTATTGGTTTCTGTAAATGTAAATCCGTAGAAACTCAAGTGTTTATAAAAAGTGCTCAATACCAAGTAGAGCTTAGAGCTGTTTATAAGTATAAATTTTTATTTATACAAACATTATTGGTTACATATGTGCATACATGTTTCGGTTGCACTTTCCCAAGAAAGTCAACCTCATCAGACCGAGAATCTTTCAGGAATGGCGTTCCTGAAAGATTCTCGGTCTGACGAGGTTGACTTTCTTGGGAAAGTGCAACCGAAACATGTATGCACATATGTAACCAATAATGTTTGTATAAATAAAAATGTATACTTATATATATATATATATATATATATATATATATATATATGTAAATATTATTATTATTATTATTATTATTATTATTAGAAGAAGAAGAAGAAGAAGAAGAAGAAGAAGAAGAAGAAGAAGAAGAAGAAGAAGAAGAAGAAGAAGAAGAAGAAGAAGAAAAATTGACATCGAGCACTGTTGGAAATGTTATAATAGATATTCACATTAAACCCTACTGCAATATACCGACTCTGTCGTTGAGTTCTACCGGATGTCTTGATGTTAACACTAGCTGCTTTCAGTGTTTATATAACTTTATTGCTCCGTGATCACGTGACATCCTTCCGTGGCCTTAGGGGTTGAGCGAACGCTTTCAAATTCAAGGGGTCTCTTTGAACTGGGTTCGTGCCTTTTGAATGTCTTAGATTGTCATTTCGCTGCGCTGAGTAGAGCCGAAAGCTCGAAACGGCGTCGTACGTAGGTAAAATATAAAAAAATATCATATATATATATATATATATATATATATATATATATATATATATATATATATATATAGACAAGCGGATTTATGAGCATAAAAGAGCGATTAAAACCAACAACACGCTTAATGCTTTATATGCTCACACTATGGAGTATGGGCATTTTTTGACTTTGATAAATCTACTTTAATCAAGATAATACATAATAAATCAACACGTTGACTAATTGAATCTGCACTCATAGCCCTTTCCACAAATAAAATTAAACAGAAAATGGGATTCTACTTTATCTCCCCTAACCTATCAAAAGCAAATGTTCATATTTTTATGTAGTTCAATACCACATCGATATCACAGAGGACAGATTCACATCATTTTTCCAACTTATTTTTTTATTTCGCCGACAATTTTTTTGGCTAACATCAAGATGTTTGTAAAATGCTCCTATGCATTTATGTATTTGTTGGTGTGGATATCCTCAGTGCAAATTGTACAAAAACAAATTCAATTTTTTTTTTAAACTTGGCGATTATAGTCCGAATTATAGTCAATATTCATTATCAATTTATTTATTTTTTTATTAGAAATAAAAAAAGATAGGATACGTACACGTTATTTGCATGTTATTTAAAAGGGGTCCATAATTCACTGTATTAAACAAAAAATTTTTTAATTGATCGGGACGTGACTACAATCGTTTCAGCTTGCCGATGATTCCACTGGGTACGGAGATTTACTAAAGATGTCTAAATCTGCCCTTTTGGATGAAACCGCGGTACATTGCTGAAATATGTAATATACAGTATCTAAAGTATAAATTTTTATTTATACAAACATTATTGGTTACATATGTGCATACATGTTTCGGTTGCAATATATATATATATAATAATATAATATATATAATGTTTGTATAAATAAAAAATTATACTTATAAACCGCTCTACTTGTTATTGAGCACTTTTTATAAACACTTGAGTTTCTACGGATTTACATTTACACAAACTAATACAATACATGTACGATATATATATATATATATATATATATATATATATATATAAAGGGAGGAAACGTATACGTCCATAGATAATAAACAATAACAAATATTTTATATTTGTCGCTCCTCGTAAAATAAGTAGAGCACTCTAAATGGTAGTATAAACACAGCATGACGTCACTTGCTTTATATGCATCATTCCTTCTTTAATAGAAGTAGAATGCCTGGACGTCAAGCCGCTTTTAAATGTGTTAAATTATCATTGTTTATCGACTATTCAGATATTGACCGCGCGGTTAACGACGTTGGATTTGAGTTGAAAAATACTTGTAATCCAGGGTTTCGAATCGTACGACCGGTAGTGAATAGTCATATCTCTATGCTGATGAGTCTCGATTGAAAAGGGACGAAACGTATACATACATAGATAATAAACAATAACAAATATTTTATATATATATATATATATATATATTTAAATTCCCGAAACAGCTTTTCATGGTAAACAACTGACGATCCCTTAAATAACGTTAGAAGCAAACTAATATAATAACTGTAAAAGTTAAATTGACTTACATGAGTGATTTTCCACTGAACGACTTCGGACTTAAGGTTTTTTTTTTAAATATAGTTTTAATGGTTGAGAAACTTCCAAGACTATATATATATATATATATATATATATATATATATATATGGATATAAAAATATTTATTTATTTCTTAATAATAATTATACATATATATATATATATATATGGATATAAAAATATTTATTTATTTCTTAATAATAATTATATATATATATATATATATATATATATATATATATATATATATATATATATATCATTCTTTCACTTTATCTAATGCTATTAATGCTCTATCCAGTATATTGAGCTTCAGTTTCATCCGGATATTCACTAGTTAAAGATATTAGTTGCCTCTTATATCTTTTGTTGTATTAACCTTATATATATATATGAAAAAGGAAAAACCAAAAAGGATGTTTTTTATGTGTTCATCAACGTTTCGTCTTTATTTGTAAGACTTCTTACGGATGATAATATAAAGAAAAAATGTCATGCAAGTACTTTGACATATAGGTTGAATGGAGGAAAGTAGTAGCCAACTACTGGAAAACAGTAGGGCCGACGTTCGGACTTGGTGAAGTTAGTTGTGAGGAATGAAAATAAATGTTGATGAGACTGAGTGAAAAAGTGGAAGGGTGGGGTGAGCGGGAATAATGTGGATGGCAGTGAGTGAAGGAGTGGAGAGGTGGGGAAAGAGGAGGGTGGAATTTTTGGCCAGGTGGCTGCGGCAAAGACTGTGAGGGGTGAGTAGGTTGGAAGGTTTGGGTGCATGGTTAAAGAAGATATGTGTGGGGGTGGGGGGTGTATGCATGACATTTTCTTGATATTATCAACCTGAACAAGTCTTACAAATAAAGACGAAACGTTGATGAACACATAAAAAACATCCTTTCTTGTTTTTCCTTTTTCATTTCCCATTACGTCAGATTACCTTCATCCTTCTTTTCCCATATATATATATATATATATATATATATATATATATATATATATATATATATATATATATATATATATATATATATATATTAGTCGCAATAAGCAATCTCGACCTAATTATAACGTTTCAAAATTCTTTAATTTTGCACACCCTGGCATTAACTAATTGGTTTTTTCTTTCGGTAGAATGTGTCACCCTGAACAAGTTCTAATTGCCAATGATATCTGTGACAAAGTGGCCGAACCCTGAACCAAAGAAACTCTATATAAACTTCGCAAGGTAATTTAAGTGGAGTTGCTAGAACGTCCATCAACGGGAACCCACAGGTGATCCGGCCGAACTTCTGGAGGTAAACGTACAAATTTCATAATAGCTTATATATATATATATATATATATATATATATATATATATATATATATATATATATATATATATATATTTATTTTGGTACAGAAAAATTAGTACAACATTCGTACCGTCGGTTTCAAGCTCGGAAAGTCTTAGCCATCCGGCTCTTTTCAGCTTCTGTTAGAGATGACAACAGAAGCTGAAGAGAGCCGGATGGCTCAGACTTTCCGAGCTTGAAACCGACGGTACGAATGTTGTACTAATTTTTCTGTACAAAAATAAAAAAAATATTATGCTCTTAATTTTTAACTTTAATTCTTAATTGATCGAGCACTCTGCTGGGATTTTTCTTACTATATTACAAAGAAGTTATATATATATATATATATATATATATATATATATATATATATATATATATATATATATATATATATATATATATATATATATATAGCATAATATAAAATGAAATAATAAAATAAGGTGCGAATCCCATATTAATTAGAATTCAAAGTTTAGGCAAAGTATCTTAAAGTCCTTAACTCATGAGATTTCAAAGATAATTCTTCTCCTCAGAGGACCATTACCGCAGTGACATCACTGCAGGTTAAGGACTTTAAGATACTTTGCATGAACTTTGAATTCTAATAAAATTTGATCCGGACCTTATTTTATTATTTCACTTTATCTAATGCTATTAATGCTCTATCCAGTATATTGAGTTTCAGTTTTATCCGGATGTTTCACTAATTAAAAGATATTAGTTGCCTCTTATATCTTTTGTTGGATTAACTTTATATATATATATATATATATATATATATATATATATATATATAATATTTCTATACAAATCCCGTGAGTCAATGTTGATAAGGAGCGTTATATATATATATATATATATATATATATATATATATATATATATATATATATATATATTTGTGTGTGATTTTTTGAAGGCTTACCAAAGCATTCTGTTCAGGAGCCCAATAATCACCACAAAATACTTTTTCTTTCAAAGATTATTTATTTATTATTTTAATTTTAAAATGATAAATAAATAATCTTTGAAAGAAAAAGTCTTTTGTGGTGATGATTGGGCTCCTGAACGGAACGCTTTGGTAAGCCTTCAAAATTCAGATATAAATGCTCTGTACCCTATAATCGAGTATCATTGAGCTTGTTTTTTATTGGCCTAATCCCGGTCTTCACTGAATAATCTATCTTCTAAGTTAAAAATCCATACATATATATATATATATATATATATATATATATATATATATATAAGAAAGAAAGGATGAGAATAATCCGACGTAATGGGAAATGAAAATGAAAACAAGACATATTTGTTATATATATTAATCAACGTTTCGTCTTTATTGTAAGACTTCCTCAGGATGATAATTTGAAGAAAAATGTCATGCAAGTACATCGAAATTTCGGGTTGACATGATGGGTCGATGAGAAAAAGTAGTAGCCGTGTCTACTGTG
>OY744554.1:45589114-45614114 GCA_963556195.1 Sepiola atlantica
TTCTACCTTTTCTTTTCTACTTTATTTTATATTTTATACTTTATATTAATATTTTTTTATTATTTTTTATTATTTTTTGTTTTTTTTTTGTATTTGGTTTTGGACTTTAATATTTTTACTTTTTAACGGTCCCAACCACGTGACTCCCTAAATTTTGAAATTTAAATCTCTTTTCTTTTTCTTTTTCTTTCTTTCTCTATTTCATTCTTCCCAAATATGATCTAGGGTTAAGATCGGATGCTAACTCTGCCTGATGAGATCTCAGTTTGAAATAGCTGTTGATCGATAACATCGACATGCCAGTGTCGCAGATTTTGTACATATCTGTGTAAATACAAATAATTATATATATATATATATATATATATATATATATATATATATATATATATATATATATATAAAGATAGAAGAAATAAGAGAGATAAACATGTTCGAATGTCCAAATTTATTTCAAATTGCGATTGTTCAATGCAAGGTGTATTCTGTAATAAACCAGGCTTTTTTGAAAAATCGAAATTTGAAATAAATTTGGACATTCGAACATGTTTATCACTCTTATTTCTTGTATCTTTATAATTGCTCTATCTCGTATATTGAGCTTAACCTTTTCACTATAGGTCCTATTTACTAAAAGTTTACTTTTGGTTTATATTTGATTATAAAGATATATATATATATATATATATATATATATATATATATATATATATATATAAGTATAAATTTTTATTTATACAAACATTATTGGTTACATATGTGCATACATGTTTCGGTTGAACTTTTCCAAGAAAGTCAACCTCATCAGACCAAGAATTTATACTTATAAACAGCTCTACTTGGTATTGGGCACTTTTTATAAACACTTGAGTTTCTACGGATTTACATTTACAGAAACTAATACAATACATGTACGAGATATATATATATATATATATATATATATATATATATATATATATATATATATATAGTGAGAATGCTTTTATTCAAACATGTACAAGGTCTGCTACACTGGCATGTCGATGTTATCGATCTACAGCTCTCAAGAGCTGAGGTCTCATCAGGCAGAAAATTATTTTTTGATTCAACCTGGTTGCTGAATTCCAGGGAGAATTCTCCCTTGCGTATCCATATTATAATTCGACATATCCATCATCTTCTCGGGGTAGGCCATATTACGGCTATGCGGATAACCAGGGTAGGAACCTTGTTTGTTGTGACCCCATTGGTTAAATGGGTTGCATGGCATGTCGATGTTATCGATCTACAGCTCTCAAGAGCTGAGGTCTCATCAGGCAGAAAATTATTTTTTGATTCAACCTGGTTGCTGAATTCCAGGGAGAATTCTCCCTGGAATTCAGCAACCAGGTTGAATCAAAAAATAATTTTCTGCCTGATGAGACCTCAGCTCTTGAGAGCTGTAGATCGATAACATCGACATGGCAGTGTAGCAGACCTTGTACATGTTTGAATAAAAGCATTCACAATACAGCTCTATATTTTTTATTGAGCACTCTTTTATAAACCCGGTTTGATTCCCTTTGGATTTCTACCCTGTGGATTTTTACCCTACCTGGATTACTATATATATATATATATATATATATATATATATATATATATATATATATATATATATATATAACAGATGCAATTGCTTTAGTATAATATTATATAAATTGAAGATTAGTTACCAACTGTTTATTCTCGTTTTTTTTTGTTTTTTTTATTTTTCAGCTCCATCCAGTAATTCTCAAATCTCCAAGATGAATCGAATCCCGGACAGAAAGCATTTCAATCCGCGCCAATTCTACAAGAGCGAAAAGTACCGAGGAGAATCGGAACCTATTTCTATGATGTCAATGGATTTCCAAGGAAGATATTTGGATTCACAAGGTCGAATGCTTGATCCCAAGTTTTCCGAGTCTTACCGAAGATACCATTTCGGTTCCGGTCAAAATCATCCGGGTTCCGGTCCAAGCGGTTCTCAGAGTTACCCATGGGGGCCATATCCTGGAGGTTACACGAAAGCAGATTCGTATCCGCGCTCCGGACGTCGGATGGTTTTTCCGGAAAGATTCATGGACTTGTCTAACTATCAGATGGACCTGAAAGGACGCTGGATGGACATGCAGGGTCGTTATATCAACCCGTTTAGTAGTAAAACCCATGCCAAACGCTGGTTCTCCAATAATTATGGTAATGCTATGTCTTATCCGGACAGCTATAAAGATACGTCCGGCTATCAGATGGATTCCCAGGATCGTTGGATGTACCTTCAGGGGCGCAAAACAAACCCATTTAGCTATAACCAGGCAGGTTCCCCCGGCAGGCAAAATCCGTATAAATATCCCCCGTATATGCACAAATATTTGCGTTTTATGTCTTGGCCAGAGAGGTACACGGACATGACCGGGTATCAGATGGACATGAACGGACAATGGATGGATACACAAGGACGCTATTGCAACCCGTTTAACCAATGGGGTCACAACAAACAAGGTTCCTACCCTGGTTATCCGCATAGCCGTAATATGACCTACCCCGAGAAGATGATGGATATGTCGAATTATAATATGGATACGCAAGGGAGATCGGATGATAGGTATGGGCGTCGTGTTAACCCCTTTTCGGGCCACAGTTGTCGGATATGCAGGAATATGAATAATCCGTACCCAGAAAAGATGGACATGTCGCATTATCAAATGGACATGCAAGGACACTACAAAAACCCGTTCAGTTTTAGCGGCCACAATAGACAAGGGTCCTTCCCTGGTTTCCCATACAGCCGTAACATGCCCTATCCAGAAAAGATGATGGACATGTCGAATTACCAAATGGATATGCAAGGCCGCTGGATGGACAATCAAGGACACTACAGCAGCCCGTTCAGTTTTAGCGGCCACAACAGACAAGGGTCCTTCCCTGGTTTCCCATACAGCCGTAACATGCCCTACCCAGAAAAAATGATGGACATGTCGAATTACCAAATGGATATGCAAGGCCGCTGGATGGACAATCAAGGACACTACAGCAGCCCGTTCAGTTTTAGCGGCTACAACAGACAAGGGTCCTTCCCCGGTTTCCCATACAGCCGTAACATGCCCTACCCAGAAAAAATGATGGACATGTCGAACTACCAAATGGATATGCAAGGCCGCTGGATGGACAATCAAGGACACTACAAAAACCCATTCAGTTTTAGCGGCCACAACAGACAAGGGTCCTTCCCTGGTTTCCCATACAGCCGTAACATGCCCTACCCAGAAAAAATGATGGACATGTCGAATTACCAAATGGATATGCAAGGCCGCTGGATGGACAATCAAGGACACTACAAAAACCCATTCAGTTTTAGCGGCCACAACAGACAAGGGTCCTTCCCCGGTTTCCCATACAACCGTAACATGCCCTATCCAGAAAAAATGATGGACATGTCGAATTACCAAATGGATATGCAAGGCCGCTGGATGGACAATCAAGGACACTACAGCAGCCCGTTCAGTTTTAGCGGCTACAACAGACAAGGGTCCTTCCCCGGTTTCCCATACAACCGTAACATGCCCTACCCAGAAAAGATGATGGACATGTCGAATTACCAAATGGATATGCAAGGCCGCTGGATGGACAATCAAGGACACTACAGCACCCCGTTCAGTTTTAGCGGCCACAACAGACAAGGGTCCTTCCCCGGTTTCCCATACAACCGTAACATGCCCTACCCAGAAAAAATGATGGACATGTCGAACTATCAAATGGATTTGCAGGGTCGCTGGATGGACAATCAAGGACACTACAGCAGCCCGTTCAGTTTTAGCGGCCACAACAGACAAGGGTCCTTCCCTGGTTTTCCATACAGCCGTAACATGCCCTATCCAGAAAAAATGATGGACATGTCGAATTACCAAATGGATATGCAAGGCCGCTGGATGGACAATCAAGGACACTACAGCAGCCCGTTCAGTTTTAGCGGCCACAACAGACAAGGGTCCTTCCCTGGTTTCCCGTACAGCCGTAACATGCCCTACCCAGAAAAAATGATGGACATGTCGAACTATCAAATGGATTTGCAGGGTCGCTGGATGGACAATCAAGGACACTACAGCAGCCCGTTCAGTTTTAGCGGCCACAACAGACAAGGGTCCTTCCCTGGTTTCCCATACAGCCGTAACATGCCCTATCCAGAAAAAATGATGGACATGTCGAATTACCAAATGGATATGCAAGGCCGCTGGATGGACAATCAAGGACACTACAGCAACCCGTTCAGTTTTAGCGGCCACAACAGACAAGGGTCC
This sequence comes from Sepiola atlantica, assembly GCA_963556195.1. Lineage (NCBI taxonomy): Eukaryota > Metazoa > Mollusca > Cephalopoda > Sepiida > Sepiolidae > Sepiola > Sepiola atlantica. The sequence continues at coordinate 45,593,416 of OY744554.1, forward strand.
TTCCCCGGTTTCCCGTACAACCGTAACATGCCCTACCCAGAAAAAATGATGGACATGTCGAATTACCAAATGGATATGCAAGGCCGCTGGATGGACAATCAAGGACACTACAAAAACCCGTTCAGTTTTAGCGGCCACAACAGACAAGGGTCCTTCCCCGGTTTCCCATACAACCGTAACATGCCCTACCCAGAAAAGATGATGGACATGTCGAACTATCAAATGGATTCGCAAGGTCGCTGGATGGACACGCAAGGACAGTACAACAACCCATTTAGTCAATATAGTAATTACAACAGATACGGTTTCTATCCGGATTACTTTTACGATCGGAGCACGTTCCCAGAGAGATCCATGGATATCTCAAACAACCAAATGGATATTCAAGGACGGTATAACCAACCGTCTGATTATTATATGTCTGCTATGAATATCAGACAACCCTTCTACAATTACCGTTATAGTCGCTCCATATACTACCCAGAGGGATATATGGACATATCCGGAAATCAGGTTGACATGCAGCGACCCTCGATGGACATGGGGGAGGGGTTTTATCCTGGCTATCAGCAAAATCAAAAAATTAGCTCTCTCGACCGATCAGTGGACCTGTATGACCCCCAGGTCGACATGGAAGGGCGTTGGATGGATGATTATAGTGAATACGGTTATCCGGGATCCGGTGGACAGGGAAGAACATTTGGGGATTATTTTCGAAGCCATCCCGGAACATACCACGGAGATACATATAAGTATATGGGCATGAGGAATATGTATGACAGGGATCAATCTCAGCACCAATATGGATACTATCAACCACCATCCATGGTTAATAATCATAGTAACGATTACTATGGCAACAATATGATGGGATATTTTTATGAGAATTAAATAAATTGATGGTGGATTATCATTTAATAAATATATTAATTTCGACTAGATTTCTTTTTGAAAAGGAGGTTTACCTCGAAACATAAAAAAAAGATGTATTACACTATGCCATGCAACCCTGATTCGAAGCACTTCTTTGATAAATAAATAAAAAATTTAATTAAAACTTGTTGAATTCTTTAATATTATACTTTTATCTATTTACTGTTGTCTTGTATTGAACAGTTTAAACAACCAGATATGTCTTCTGGCATCCAATTTGGCAGAATCTCTGCACAGAGAGAGTTTTCCTCTGGTGTTTATTATTTTTGACAAAGGGAAGTTTCTTTTCCCGAAATATTAAATAAATGATTTTTATAATCATCCGGACATCACATAAACAGCTAATACCACACTTGCTGTTATGTAAGATTTTAAGAAAAAATAAATAGTAAGTCACATTTCAAATTCGATTTATTATTTTTGTTCCTTCCAGCTTACATCTTACCCGGAATTTGCATTGCCCACAACCTTTTAAAAACATACTACTACTAATATATATATATATATATATATATATATATATATATATATATATATATATATATATATATATATATATATGATTTGATTTATTTATCATTGTAATAATTAACATAAACATTGGATACTTTTCACTTCATCGATTGCTACGCATCTCACGATTGGACAACTTTTTCAGCTCTTTCAATTTCTCGTATTTGGACTGTCACTCATCACCTGGATTAATCTTCAGTCAACCTTCTGGACTTCTTTCCTGATTATGTTTTTTTTTAATGTATGACTTGGATGGATTGTATAGATTTAACAAAAAAAGTGTGTTTTTGGGTTGATATATTTGATGTTATATATTTTTATGTATTTGTGTATATAATTTTATATATTTTCAAAGCGTAATTTTATTACCTGTAGTAGTATAACTGCGGTAATGGTCCTCTGAGGAGAAGAATTATCTTTGAAAACTCATGAGTTAAGGACTTTAAGATACTTTGCTTGAACTTTGAATTCTAATAAAATTTGATTGACACCTTATTTTATTATTTTATTTTATATTATAATATTAATGCTCTATCCAGTATATTGAGCTTCAGTTTTTATCCGGATGTTTCACTAATTATAAGATATTAGTTGACGCTTATATCTTTTGTTGGATTGCTTCATATATATATATATATATATGGGAAAATGAAAAAGGAAAACCAAAAAATGGATGTGTTTTATGTGTACATCAACGTTTCGTCTTTATTTATAAGACTTCATCAGGATGATAAAATAGAGAAAAAATGTCATGCAAGCACAGATACATGTAGGGTAGACATATTGGGAAAAATAGAATGAAATAGTGGCCAACTGCTGGGTGGACGTCCGTATTTGTTGGAGAAATAGAAATGAATGTAGAAAAGAATGAGTGGGGAAAAAATGGAAGGATGGGGTGAGCCAGGACTACTGTGGCTGGTGGTAAGAGAAAGAGGTGGGGGATGAGCAGGGGTAAAGTGGATGGCAGAGAGGGGGGTGAGGAAGAGGGGGGGTGTTTGACCAGATGGCTGCGGTTCAAGATTGAAGGGGAAAAAGTAAGTTGGAATGTTTGTGTATGGGGGGTGTATGCAGGGAAAGGGTAGAGAGGAAGGGGGGGCTGTGATTTTGGTGGATGGGCGAAAGTTATGGTCTTAGAGAGCGTTTTGAGAAAATGAGGGAATTTAAGAAATGATAGCAATGAGTGAGGGATTGGGGGGCTGGTCAAACACCCCCTCCCCCCCTGGGAGGATAATCACCATAAAAGGAGAAGGTAATACCTGGGAAGATGGTCTCGTGACAACAAAACAGACACTACATTAACCCACCTTCAAGGAAGGATGTAATACCTGGGAGGATTACCCTCAACCCCTTAAAAAGGTGGAGGTAATTCCTGGGAAGAATACAATGATTGATTAGATCAATTTTTTTATTCATTTAAAAATGCATAGTCATAAAACATTATTTTGATAGTTCCTTGGCCTTTTTTTTGTTGTTGCCTAAGATCAAAGTGTAGTATCTGTTCTCAGCATTACAGCGACATCGGCGGTGAATTTAAACCTAATACGGTGTCGTTAACGGAAGAGAGGAAGGGGGACAGGGAAGTGCGGGGGGGGGGGCGAAGATAGACAGCCAATCAGTAGCTCGCTTGCTAGCGATCGACCCTCTTTCTCGTTTTTTTTTCCGGTCAGTAAGAACTCTCGCGAGCGATGTTACGAGTTTTTCATACGTTTATCCATTTTTTTATTAAATCATTTTAATTAAATACTGTTAATACCGACGAAACTATTGCACATATGTAGATAAAATAGCTCAATAAAATTAGAAATAAATAACAATAAATATTAATTAATTATGAAGTGCTTAACCAAATAGATATGCAAATTAGCCTATCTAATGTCTGTCCTTAGATCGTTCGTCTCTACTATATATAGAGTATTTCAAATTTGTTATGTTGTATTATTCATTCAAACACCTGGGGATATTTTAAGTAGCTCAAGTCCATAGAGTGAATGTTGTATTGTGGTAACTGAAACTAGTTTCTAGGGTATCTTAGACCAAGTGGACGACCCCCGACCCCCATTTTCCCCTCCTTACCCCTTTTTGGCCTTGTGCCACATCTTGGATGTATCTTTTGTATATATTTTGAGATAAATAAATATGTTGTATTATTCATCGGCCTTTGTTCCGATGGATACTACACCCCATAAACTGGTATCGTCTTGATCTTCGGGGCTTGATTTACGCCGGTCTATGGGTCTGTCCTGTGCAGTTCTAGGAGGTCCACCCTCCCAGGCTTTGCCTCCCCTCTTTGGGGAGGAGTAAGTTTATTGCTTACTGCCTGAGGCGCCCCTACCTGGGAATGCCGACGGGGCTACCCAGGCAATTTTTAATAGCCAGAGTGTTCACCTTCTCGGGCGCTGACTTTTCAAATCCCACTTTCCCGACCCGACCTTGGGTCACATCTTACTTGTGGGAGTAGGATAAAACTGGCCTTGTGTATGATTTCCTGGGGAGGTAAATAAAATGTTGTATTATTGATTTAAAGAAAAGTAACCCGTTTTGATGATAATATAGGAGTGATGAATGAAAAAAAACTTTCGCATTTATTCATTTAGAGATATATATATATATATATATATATATATATATATATATATATATATATATATAATGAATATTAGTCTGTACGAGAATGTAAATAGCTTCTATGTGTCTTTATAATACTTGTTGCACTCTGCTATTTTTGTAAAATAAATTTGATTTGAAATTCAAAAGTGGTCGCCAGTCGACTATTTATCTCGCTCAAGTCAAACTTTGCTGATCAGAAACGTTGGACGGAAATCTATATATTTTCCCTTGACCTTGCTGCGAAAATATATTTGTCCTTGACCTTGCTGTGAAAATATATTTGTCCTGGCTGTGAAAATATATTTGTCCTTGACCTTGCTGTGAAAATATATATTTTTCTTTGACCTTGCTGTGAAACGCGCGTAAGAAAATATTTTAGTTTTCAGAAAAATAAAATAAACGAAAAAAATGAAAATAAAAAAAATAAATAGGAGTTTTGTTTGTCTGAAGATTCAAGAAGAAATACAGATATTTGCTGAAATATGAAAATAAAATAAAATTTAACAGTATTATGCTTTTGGTCATTGGAATGCAATGCAACTACATTATATATATATATATATATATATATATATAGTGAATGCTTTTATTCAAACATGTACAAGGTCTGCTACACTGGCATGTCGATGTTATCGATCTACAGCTCTCAAGAGCTGAGGTCTCATCAGGCAGAAAATTATTTTTTGATCCAACCTGGTTGCTGAATTCCAGGGAGAATGAAGTCAAGCAAAAAAGAAGAAGAGAAAGAAATAAAAGTCATGTGACCGATTTTAAAATATGATTGCCGTTAGAAATTACTATTTTCCTTTTTTTATTTGTATCTTTTATATATTTTATATATCCAACGCTGAGCTGGGGTAGAAAGGGGGGGGGGCCGAGGAAAAGAAAAAGAGAAGATAAGGGAAAGGAAGAAAGATACAATTGCTGTTAGAAAAGTTTAATTTATCATATATATTAATTTATCATATATATATATATATATATATATATATATATATATATATATGTTGTGAAGTTGTCCAACAGTAAATAATAAATAAAGGAAGTCAAGTCGAGGGTTGGTTTAACAAGTGTATTAACAAAGTAAGAAAGTGACTAGCACTTGGCTAGACAGTTACAAGACTGTGCTTTGTCTTCTCTGTGTCTCTGGTGACTCGCACTATTTATAGTGACAACCGGTGTTGTTTTTCCTGTGTAAGAACAGCCGGTGTAACAATATATATTAGTAGTATGTTTTTAAAAGACTGTGGGCAATGCAAATTCCAGGTAAGATGTAAGCTGGAAGGAACAAAAATAATTAATCGAATATTTTTGTTCCTTCCAGCTTACATCTTACCCGGAATTTGCATTGCCCACAGCCTTTTAAAAACATACTACTACTATTCCCAGCAATGCTTCAAGCAAACTACCATTCTCTATTATATATATATATATATATATATATATATATATATATATATATATATATATATATATATATCCACAATCAGACAACGCTGCAGGCCACAAAAACCATGAAAGTAACAAACCGGAAGTCATAGACTTGAGTTTCGCCCTCCTTTGGGCTCATCATTATATTCGGTTTAACGTCTGCTTTACACGCTGGCATGTGTTGGACGGCTTTTAGAAATTGACTTCCAAACTAACCTATCTCTGGCCAGGTCGTTATTTATCCCTCTTTCTCTCAAATCTATCCTTCTCCTTCATCCCATGTTTCTCTTGACTTATTATTCATATTTAGAATCAGCTGTTTTTTCCTGGATGCACATTCGGATTAACCCCGTCCGATGGAAGGTCACACAATATCGTATGTAAACATCCAAGTCATTCTACGGATAGAAGGTGAATATTAAAAGAACGAAAGAAAAACAAACGCGCAGTCTAAACACGGAATGATTCAAAACACGGAATGATTCAAAAGACGAAATGATTCAAAACACAGAATGATTCAAAACACGGAATGATTCAAAAGACGAAATGATTCAAAAGACGAAATGATTCAAAACACGGAATGATTCAAAAGACGAAATGATTCAAAACACAGAATGATTCAAAACACGGAATGATTCAAAAGACGTAATGATTCAAAACACGGAATGATTCAAAACACGGAATGATTCAAAACACGGAATGATTCAAAACACGGAATGATTCAAAACACGGAATGATTCAAAACACGGAATGATTCAAAAGACGAAATGATTCAAAACACGGAATGATTCAAAACACGGAATGATTCAAAAACAGGGATGATTCAAAAGACGAAATGATTCAAAGCACGGAATGATTCAAAAGACGCACAATTTTCTTCAAATTTTTTTATTCGTTTAAAAAAACAAAACTTTAATGAATTTTTTTTATTGTCATTTAATTATTTAGAAACATATTTCATTCAACATTTTTATATAAAACTAAAATTTAAAAATAGTTTTTAAAAAAAAATGGATACATTTTTACTAAAATTATCGAATATGATCTTTGTTCAACTAGTATTCGTAAAGCAATATCGGTACTTGTATAGAATTTGAACCAAACTAAACCGACATTTTTTTTTGCCGAAGCAGACTTCCGGAAAATGTACAGAAAACGACTGGGTTATAAAAAAAAATGTAGAGGACGACTGTTTTGTTAACCCTAAGTTAACTAACCAAACATTAAATTGTGTACTAATTGACTGTTTGCCGATGACCGAGACCCTTACATCCTCCAAACAAAAAGAAATTGCAAGAAATTCAACATATCCGCATGTTTTCAATAAGGAAATAATAAAGATAACTATTCGTCCGCATGAGGCCATTTTTTTCCCCTAACTCTAACTCTAAACTAACCTAACATTAAACTATGTACTAATTGACTGTTTGCCGACGACCGAGACCCTTTCAACAACCGAAAAAAGGATAAGTGTTTTTTAGATGAAGAAAATCTTTCTCTGGTTAAAAAAATTCAATTGTTTCGTCTGAAATAAATCCTTCTTCATAAAAAAAATACAGAAATGCATTCAGGTGAATTTTTTTTTGTTTAATTCTTTAAAAAATTTGACTGCCTGTATGACGGTTCAGTTTGACTCGGCCTTTTCCGGCTGTTTACGAAAATCTCATTCGGCAAAAGTCGGTTCAGTTTGGTTCAAATTCTGTAGAAGAACCGAAATATCAGTAGAATTTAAAGTCTCAATATTAATCAAATTGTGTGACCACTTCTTGTGTGTATGTGTGTGTGTGTTTATTTACTCCTCGCGGAGTTAGGCACAAGGCCAGTTTTATCTTACTCCCACAAGTAAGATGTGACCCAAGATCGGGTCGAGCAAGTGGGGTTAAAAGCCAGCGCTCGAGAGGTGAGCACTCTGGCCATTTAAAAATTGCCTTGGCAGCCCCGTCGGCATTCCCCGGTAGGGGCGCCTCAGACAGTAAGCAATAAACTTACTCCTCCCCAAAGAGGGGAGGCGAAGCCTGGGAGGGTGGACCTCCTAGAACTGCACAGGACAGGCGTGCAGTATCCATCGGAACAGATACTACACTTTGATCTTAGCCAAAAGGCCAAGGTGTATGTGTGTGTGTGTTTACATCTGTATAATGTTAGAAAAGATGTGCCCCCTTGGGTCACCCACTGATCCCCGGTTAGATTGTTTGAATCAGAAAAAAAAGTGAGTTAGCAAAGCCAGTTAGACATAAAAAAGGAAAAGAAACAAATCCAAAATTAGTCTCATTCTCTTTCACTCTCTCTACAGCTACGGGTTAAATAATATTACTGCGTCTGGTGATATTTCCTTTTATATTTCGGAATTTTTTAGATGAGGATTGATAATTTGGATTATTTGGATTATTCGGACTACTGTTCTCATCTAGGATGTTATTATCACAACGTTTCGGCCGATGTAACCTCCGACCTTCTTTAGGTACATCTTGTCGAACTCGGGAATCCTTCTATCGAACCCGGGAATCTGTACGGAATTTCGAACTTTAGTTAATCCGCGGGTGTAGTTTGTTCTCGTTCCATCAGCCATGACTGGGTAGAAATCTTAATTCGTAATTGTATTCTTAGTATCGCCCGCACTGAGGATTGAACCTTCAACCTCCAGAATACTGTCGTTTACAACTGATTATTACTTAGCACTTTATCCGTTGCGCCACGGGTCTTTGCGGATTAAATAAAAGGTTCCGTTCAAAATTCTGTACAGATTCCCGAGTTTGACAGAAAGATTCCAGAGTTCTACAAGATGTACCTAAAGAAGGTCGGAGGTTACATCGGCCGAAACGTTGTGAGAATAACATCCAAGATGAGAACAGTAGTCCGAATAATCCAAATAATACATATTTCGTTTTGTTTATAATAGACCAATCCAATCGTTTATAATAGACTAATCCAATTGTTTATAATGGACTAATCCAATCGCTTATAATGGACTAATCCAATCGTTTATAATAGACTAATCCAATCGTTTATAATGGACTAATCCAATTGTTTATAATGGACTAATCCAATCGTTTATAATAGACTAATCCAATCGCTTATAATGGACTAATCCAATCGTTTATAATAGACTAATCTAATCGCTTATAATGGACTAATCCAATCTTTATAATAGACTAATCCAATCGTTTATAATGGACTAATCCAATCGTTTATAATGGACTAATCCAATCGTTTATAATGGACTAATCCAATCGTTTATAATGGACTAATCCAATCGCTTATAATGGACTAATCCAATCGTTTATAATGGACTAATCCAATTGTTTATAATGGACTAATCCAATCGTTTATAATGGACTAATCCAATCGTTTTATTCGTTCTTTTCTTTCTTTATTGTCTTCGACTGTTAATAAACAGTGTGGTGGGGAGGGATTAACATAGAGAGAGAGAGTGAGGAAAGCGAGAGTGATAGATACCGTAAAACCTAAAAGCGTCAAACAACATGTAGCGAGGGAGGGTGAGAACGAGAGACATACACTTCGTTAGCGATCTGTCACTTGGTGAGTTAATTGCAAATTACGACTATTTAGAACAATCAAGATGAAATGTTTATAAAAAAAATGAGGAGTATTTTCACATGCATTTTGTGTGATTAAAACATATAGGGGAAACAAACGTCGATTAACTCAGAATTAGGATTATAATAGATAGATATTCTAGGCTTATACGTCCATTGTCACGGCTCGTTTAGTTTTATTAGACAATGCTGATTCTCAGGAGTCTAGTGTAAAGGCCTCCATCAAACATGGCCGAAAAATAAACATTATGCCTCGCCAGTGTTCGCACTCGCTCTTTATCATATGAAATCATAGAATTACGTCAGACACAAGGAGAACCACACTCTGACCTGAGCAGCCGCGTCGGCATTCCCTGGTAGGGACCCATCAGGCGATGAGCAATCAACTAACCCCTTTCTCAAGAAGAAGGTAAAGCTTGGGAGTGAACAAAACATACCTCAGCTCAACAGAAGCAAGGCGACTGCGGGACGTAATGTCGGGGACGTATTCTCGACTGGTATGAACGGCACCGACTCAAGAAAGTCTTCATATATAAATTATTATTATTATTATTATCATTTCTGATGGCCTAAAAAAAACACTCACCGTTGACTTTTTATTACAGGGTAGAGGATTTGTTTTCGAATTTATTTTAGATGGTGGTTGTCTGACTTGCTATTTGCTTTCTCGATTCCCCTTACCACTTAGAAATCGTTTTGTATGGGGAAAGAAATGTGCTATACTATACTTGCTCACTTTTACATCATGGGATAGAAGTATACATATATATATATATATATGTGTGTATATATATATATACATATATATATATATATATATATATATATATATATATATATATATATATATACATATATATATTTAAATATTTAATATTTATTTAAAAAATATTATTGTTTATCAGCCCCCTTCCCACAAGAGCTGGGCACTTTCGAGTAGCTTTAATAACAAGCAGTACTAATAGCTATATGCGAGATCCGAACACCGGTTCGAAGATCACTCTGAGCTGCCTGGTAAATAACGGCCACGTGTCGATATTTACAGTTAAAGTTATTCTATATTCACTAATTAATTGACGATGGCCCTTTGGTTAAGATCACCGACTACGAATCAGTGGCGATTTGTGTTCGGGGTTCGCGCCCACCGACCGTTGAAAATTAGTTCCTAGACTGAAGATTGCGTTAGCATGAAACATCGATGTCTCTAGGTATTTAAATATTTAATATTTATTTAAAAAATATTATTGTATATATATATATATATGTGTGTGTATATATATACATATATTATATATATGTATATATATATAATATACATATACACATATATATAATATACATATATATATATGTATATATATATATAATATACACATATATATATGTGTGTATATATATACATATATATATATATGTATGTATATATATAATATACATATATATATATGTATATATATAATATACATATGCACATATATATAATATACATATATATACACATATATATAATATACAAATACATACATATACATATAATATACATATATATAATATAGATATATATATACACATATATATAATATACATACATACATATATAATATATATACATACATATATATAATATACATACACATATATATAATATACATATATATATAATATACATACATATACATATATATACACATATGTATATTATATATATGTATATTATATATATACATACATACATATACATATAATATACATATATATAATATACAAATATATATATACACATATATATAATATACATATATACGATATACATACATACATATATATAATATATATAATATACATACACATATATATAATATACATACATACACACATATATATATATACATATACATATATGTATATATGTATATATATATATACATATATACACACAAATATAAATACATTGGCCTTTATTATAGAGTGAAGGATTATTTAAGTCTTTGATAACTAAAATACGTCTTATTTGCACAAGTAAATGATTGTGGGGTATATATATATATATATATATATATATATATATATAAACATTGGATTTCTTTCTTTAAATTACTTGTATATCATTATCGTAGGTACAATAATTTTATTTCTAAAAATTAATTAAAATTTATAGATTACTTAGGTCGTATCATCTTCACGGATAGTTGTTTGTGTGGTTTATACGTATATGCTATGAAGGATTGATATCTTTTGCTTTGTTACAAAACACATATTCTAAGCTTTGAGCTTCAGAATTACATCCCGGAGACGTTGGTATTCTCCGATGACGTTGTAAATCTGGGCACTTAATCGGACATACAGGTCATCTTGGACCGGAACAAACACCGTCACCAATTTGTATTCTGTAATCAGGTGAAGAATTAATTTTATGGAATCATCCTGAAAGTAAAATTCAATTAAAAACATTTTCATTACATTTAACATTTTCATATACAATTCAAATTGAAAAATAGTTAAAAAATTGATACATTTTTACGAAAATTAAACGAATACGATATTAGTTCAAGTAATATTCATCATTATCATCATCATCATCATCATCAAACTTGCAAATCAAGACCAACCGATCCATTAGCCTAACCCTTACTCCAACCGATCCATTAGCCTAACCCTAACTCCAACCGATCCATTAGCCTAACCCTAACTCCAACCGATCCATTAGCCTAACCCTTACTCCAACCGATCCATTAGCCTAACCCTAACTCCAACCGATCCATTAGCCTAACCATAACTCCAACAATCCATTAGCCTAACCCTAACTCCAACCGATCCATTAGGTTAACCCTAACTCCAACAATCCATTAGCCTAACCCTAACTCCAACCGATCCATTAGCCTAACCCTAACTCCAACAATCCATTAGCCTAGGACTTAAGGGCCCATCTTGTCCCGAGAGACACACACATCCAACTGACGGCGAGACGCTCAGAGAACCAACTGACTTCCCCTGCATCTCTGCTGGAATATATATAGATGCTCGGATCCTTTGTGGTTAAAAGTAATGTAAATTCGTATGAATTATATTGCCAATAACATGGTACAACAATAACAAATGAAAATTGGCTAGTCAGAAGCTTAGCTTTATTTGTCAACTTAAATGCTATTTAGGTCTGACTTTATAATATAATTTGATATGTTAGATAGTAAAATAAATCCGTATGAATCAGAATGGTGCAACGGCTTGATTCTGTTGTTGGCATTCTTGCAGGAGACTCCACATAGTGGTTGCCAACATCCCTAAGTGAAAGTGATATTATGGAATCGACTGGATTCGAACTTAGCACACCCAGGTTGTCAGTCCGCATCGTTATCCACTTAACCACCGTCCCCTCCTTTGTGGTAAACCTACCAGATATCCACTTAAAACAATCATGGCTCGTCTTATCTATGGACATAAAAAAACTAACTGCTTAGGGGGTCCCGTATCTGGATAGCTTTTAACTTTTTTCAAGTACTTTACACTCAGCATGAAGCCCCGTTTAAAGAGACACTAACTTTTCCAAATCATCATCATCATATTCAGTTTAACGTCCGTTTTACATGGTGGCATGTGTTGGACGGCTTTAAGAAACTGACTTCCAAACTAACCTATCTCTGACAAGGTCTTTATATATCCCTCTTTCTCTTTCTCTTTCTCTTAAGTCGATTTTTATCACGACCTGCCATGTTTTCCTTGACCTTCCTTTGCCAACTGACCCTACTATCTCAACTGGTCTACATCTACTAACCGAAGAACTCACACCCATTCTTCTAACGTGGCCATACCATCGAAGTCTCCTGTTCTGCACTCACCTCCCTATACTGTTCTAAGTTTTGTTTGTTCCACATCTACTAAGCCAAGAACTCTCATCCATTCTTTCAACGTAGCCATACCATCATCAAAGTCTCCCTGTTCTGCACACAACTGTCCAGATTTAATCTTCCATATGAGCTCATTAGAATTAAGCCTGTCTTTAAGACTCATTACACATCCATCGTATCATTCTCATATCATTCCTCTCCATGCAACGCATGTCCTCAACCCTCACTTTCTAGGTTTCACTTTCATACATCATAGCACTGTGTACGCATGCTAGATAGACTCTTCCCTTGGTCGACAGTGGTAACGCTCTGCTGGTTAGTAATGACAGAAGTTCTCTGAACTTACTCCATCCACTCCTAACTCTTGCAATCACACTACCACCTGCTCCACCCTGTGCTCCAATGATACCATCAAGGTAACAAAACTTCTCAACAATCTCAATAGCTTTACCATCCAAATATATTTTCTTCATATCTGAATTCTTATCCGTCGCCATTGTCGTGCACTCTTGCACATAACTGGTTATCCTCCCTCAACCTACCAGTACTTCTGCTGCACTTCCTGCGTACCCAATGCTTACGTGGCCATACCATCAAAGTCTCCCTGTTCTGCACACATCTATTGTATCACTCTCATATCATTCCTCTCCATGCAACGCATGTCCTCAACCCTCACTTTCTAGGCTTCACTTCCATACATCATCACACTGCGTACACATGCTAGATAGACTCTTCCCTTAGTCGACAGTGGTAACGCTCTGCTGGTTAGTAATGGCGAAAGTTTCCTGAACTTACTCCATCCACTTCTAATTCTTGCAATCACACTACCACCTGCTCCACCCTGTGCTCCAATAGTAACACAACTTCTCAGCAACCTCAATAGCTTCACTATCAAAATATCCATACAAAAATATCGTTAAAAACTTCTAAATTAATAAAATTGTGGGACCACTTCACGTGTGCACGTGTGTGCGTGTGTGTGTTTATATCTATATAATACCAGAAAAAAAAATTGGACCCTTTGAGTCACCCATTGATCTCGGGTTGGACAGTTTGAATTAAGAAAAAAGTGAGTTCGCAAAACCAGCTAAATATTTTCGTTTAAATAAAAAATACAGAATCTAAAATTAGTCTCTTTCTGCTCACTACATCTCGCTCATTCTCTTTCTCTGCAGGTTAAATAATATTACTATCTCAGGTGATATTTCCTTTTGTTTGTATTCCGATCGTTTTCCTTTTTTCCGTTTCTTTCTGTTTCACCTTTGATTGTTAATAAACAGAGTTAGAGAGCGAGAGTGACGAAAGCGAGAGTGACGAAAGCGAGAGTGATAGATACCACATGAAATCAAAACCAGGGGTGGGTCCAACAACATGCTGTGAGAGCGGGTGAGAGTGATAAATAGAAATTTAGTAAGAGATGGGTGAGTTAAATGCAATCACAGAATAGCGTCAGTAATTTAAATTTTGCACATACAATTTTTTATGTCATTTCTGATGACCTAAAGAAAAAACACGCCTTTGACTTTTTATAAAGATTCCTTTCCGAATTCGTTTCAGACACCTTCTCGATACCCCACACCATTTGAAAATGATTTTGTCTGCGAGTTAGAAAGCTTGCTAACTTTTGCATGAAGGAAGTAAATATAAGAAATAAATCCAATATGTATTTATATATATATATATATATATATATATATATATATATATATATATATATATATATATAATTTGGATTTATTTCTTAAAATTATTTGTATACCATAATTTTTGGTAAAATTAATTCCTTTCTAAAAATTAATTAAAATCCATGGATTATTTAGGTGGTTTTATTTGAACAAATAAATTCTTGTGGTATATATATATATATATATATATATATATATATATATATATATATATATATATATATATATATATATATATATATATATATATATAAACATATGGTTTATTCGGTAAAATAACTTGTATATCATAATTGTAGGTAAAATAAATTTATTTCTAAAAAATTAATTAAAATTCATGGATTATTTAGGTCGTCTTACTTGAACAAATAAATTCTTGTGGGTATATATATATATATATATATATATATATATATATATATACAAATAAATAAACATATGACTTATTTCTTAAGATTACTTGTATATCATAATTGTTTGGTAAAATTAATTCCTTTCTAAAAATTAATTAAAATCCATGGATTATTTAGGTGGTCTTATTTGAACAAATAAATTCTTGTGGTATATATATATATATATATATATATATATATATATATATATATATATATATATATATATATGGTTTATTCGGTAAAATTACTTGTATATCATAATTGTAGGTAAAATAAATTTATTTCTAAAACTTAATTAAAATTCATGGATTATTTAGGTGGTCTTATTTGAACAAATACATTCTTGTGGGTATATATATAATTTGGCATTATGTCTTAAAATTACTTGTATATCATAATTTTTGGTAAAATAAATTTATTTCTAAAAAATTAATTAAAATTCATGGATTATTTAGGTCGTCTTACTTGAACAAATAAATTCTTGTGGGTATATATATATATATATATATATATATATATATATATATATATATACAAATAAATAAACATATGACTTATTTCTTAAGATTACTTGTATATCATAATTGTGAGTATAATGTATATTTATTTGCATATATATATATATATATATATATATATATATATATATATATATATATATACAAATAAATAAAAATGATTTATTTATTAAAATTACTTGTAGGTCATTATTGTTAGTAAAATAAATTTGTTTCTAAAAATTTATTAAAATTAATAGATTATTTAGGTTGTCTTATAAATGCTTTTGGGTATATATATATATATATATATATATATATATATATATATATATATATATATATATATATATATATACAAATAAACATGATTTATTTCTTTAAATTACTTGTATATCATAATTGTAGGTATAATGAATTTATTATTTTAAAAATTTATTAAAATTCATAGATTATTTAGTTTGCCTTATTTGAACAAATAAATGCTTTTGGGTATATATATATATATATATATATATATATATATATATATATATATATACAAATGAATAAACATATGATTTATTTCTTTAAATTACTTGTATATCATAATTGTAGGTATAATTAATTTATTATTTCTAAAAATGAATTAAAATTCATAGATTATTTAGTTTTCCTTATCTTCACAGATAATTGCTTGTGGAGTATTACATATATGCCACGAAGGATGGATATCTTTCGCTTTGTCAAAAAAAAAACATATTCTAAGCTTTGAGTTGTAGAATTACATCCCGGAGACGTTGGTAATCTCCGATGACGTTGTAAATCTGGAAACTTAATCGGATGTACAGGTCGTGTTGGACCGGATAAATCATCAACGCCAATTTGTAGTTTATGATCAGGTGTACTATTAATTTTTTGGAATCAGCCTGAAAATAAAATAAAATAGAAATTAATAAGTCTGAAATCTGAAATCAATCTGTCATTGCCAGCCAGTGTCCGGTCAACACAGATCACAATAAACGGCCCAGGACTGTCTGTTAGGTTTGTTACAAATTTGTTGCTGGCTTTTGGCTTGCAATGCCACTAGGGCCAGTTTTTACATACATCACCTGATATTCCTAGATGCACGTACATACATACATACATACATACATACATACATACATACATACATACATACATACATACATACATACATACATACATACAGGTATTAATATACATGTATATATTCATTTTCAAATATTGTACTTGGATGTTATTTCTTAAAATCAATCAAGTTCTTTATATCTCCAAATATTTATTCATGGTGTTTGGTTTGGTTGTTTTGTTTTACGGCATATCAACCCTTTTCGGCTTATTTAATGCCGAATCTGATCATTTTTGGTAAAAGTTTTTATGCTTCAAGTTCTTTATATCTTCAAATATTTGTTCATTGTGTTTGGTTTGGTTGTTTTGTTTTACGGCAAATCAACCTTTTCGGGTTATTTAATGCCGAATCGGATCATTTTTGGTAAAAGTTTTTATGCTTCAAGTTCTTTATATCTTCAATTATTTGTTCATGGTGTTTGGTTTGGTTGTTTTGTTTTACGGCATATCAACCATTTTCGGGTTATTTAATGCCGAATCTGATCATTTTTGGTAAAAGTTTTTATGCTTCAAGTTCTTTATATCTTCAAATATTTGTTCATGGTGTTTGGTTTGGTTGTTTTGTTTTACGGCATATCAACCATTTTCGGGTTATTTAATGCCGAATCTGATCATTTTTGGTAAAAGTTTTTATGCTTCAAGTTCTTTATATCTTCAAATATTTGTTCATGGTGTTTGGTTTGGTTGTTTTGTTTTACGGCATATCAACCATTTTCGGGTTATTTAATGCCGAATCTGATCATTTTTGGTAAAAGTTTTTATGCTTCAAGTTCTTTATATCTTCAAATATTTGTTCATGGTGTTTGGTTTGGTTGTTTTGTTTTACGGCATATCAACCCTTTTCGACGTTTGGTTGTTTTTAGAGTAAAAATGTAGTATTGCAGAACATGATTGAGTTTTGCAAAGAGAAAGGAAAAAAAAACAATAACATCAATGTTTGGTGCATTTTATGTCAGGAAGCCGGTATCTTCAGACAGCCTGATCCGGTAGCACAAGAACAGTTAGTGCTAGAGGAGTACCATGGATTATGTGCATGTTTAGTGCCTTAACAAGAAAACATATTTCACTGTCAATTGATGGATGAGCTAAGATGAAGAAGAAGCCATCTTCAATTTCGGTGTTGAGTAGACATCATTATTTGGCGTTGGGATATTTTGGCGAGATGGGTTAAGATCCTCAAGTTCCACCTGAATACAAAGGTTCTTGGCATCCTTGGTTTATTTCGAGACATTGCTCAACTTTGTAGAACCGCAGAGGCTGAATATGCATATAGTGATCTTACCTATTCCGTCACTGTATGACGAATCAGTAGAAGTGAAAAGAGAAGCGAAGTGGGGAAGCAGCCTCTGACAACCCATTACTTCGGTACTTCTGATTAATACAATTTCTTGTTAATTACCTTCTGCGTTCGTGTTATTCCTTTAAGGCCACAATGCACGTCGAAAGCTCGACAATGATACGTCAACATATAATGAATTTTTTTTCGGAATTTTTGAGATGAGGGTTGTTGATAATTTGTTGAATTTGATATATTCGGACTACTGTTCTCATCTTGGGGATTTTTATCACAACATTTCGGTCGATGTAACCTCCGACCTTCTTCGGGTGTAGTTTGTCGAACTCGGGAATCTGGACGGAATTACGAATGAAACCCTTTATTTAATCGACGGGGGTAGCATGCTCTCGTTCCGTCAGCCATGTCTGGAAGAAGTCTTCAGTAATTCGCAATTCTTCGTATCGCCCGCACTGAGGATTGAACCTTCAACCTTCAGATGACTGTCACTTATAACTGAATTTTACTTAGTACTATATCCACTGCGCCACGGATCACGAAGAATTGCGAATTACTGAAGACTTCTCCCAGTCATGGCAGATGGAACGAAAGCATTGGCACAGTGGATATAGTACTACATAAAATTCAGTTCTAAGTGACAGTCATCTGAAGGTTGAAGGTTCGATCCTCTGTGCGGGCGATACGAAGAATTGCGAATTACTGAAGACTTCTTCCCAGAAGATGGAACGAGAGCATGCTACCCCCGTGGATTAAATAAAGGGTTCCGTTCGAAATTCCATCCAGATTCCCGAGTTCAACAGAAAGATTCCCGAGTTCGACAGAAAGATTCCCGAGTTCAACAGAAAGATTCCCGAGTTCAACAGAAAGATTCCCGAGTTCGACAAAGTACACCTAAAGAAGGTCGGAGGTTACATCGGCCGAAACGTTGTGATAATAACACTCAAGATGAGAACAGTAGTCCGAATATACCAAATTCTACATAATGAATTTTGTTTTTTTTATCTGAAATAAATATAAAAAAAGTTAAATTTCTGGGAAATGTTGATACTCACTAATGATGTAGTAAAATCCTTGAGGGGCGGCACTTTTACGAGTCTCATGTTCGGGGTTTCCATGCTCGCCGGTATCTCGAGAAGTGACGTATGCCAAGCGTTTTTTAACATCAGAGCTGCTTCAGTCGCCAACGGGCGTGTATAAGCGAGAATTGTTTCCTGCAGAAATATCAAAAATTTACAAGGAATCAGACCAAGATGTTTACAGCTGTTTCAAGGCGGTGTTTTTTTTTTTAAGTCATACAATGAACCATATTTGTTTTTAAACACTGGATTATTTTTAGAGCAACATTTTTGTAGGTGCAATCAACAACAATAAACATACTACTACTATTCCCAGTAATGCTTCAAGCAAACTACCATTCTCTCTCTCTCTCTCTCTCTCTCTCTCTCTCTCTATATATATATATATATATATATATATATAAAAATGATGTATATATATATAAATATATCTATAACGCGGAAGCATCTGTGTAGCTTAATTGCCATAAATATATTTTCATAACTTACTACCTAGCTCTACTCACGTATCGAGCACTGTTGAAGTAAATACTGAAAATTGATACATAAAAAATGATATCCCCTTATAACATTTTATGTGGATACATGAAATAATAATAATAATATATATATATATATATATATATATATATTGGTACAGAAAAATTAGTAAAAATTCGTACCGTCGGTTTCAAGCACGGAAGGACTTAGCCATCCGGCTCTCTTCAGCTTCTGTTGTCATCTTCCTTGCACTAAATTTAAACAAACATACACAACACTCTAAGCAAATAACACGTCCAAACAAGAGTGACACGTGACTTCACATTTCTGACAAAGATGACAACAGAAGCTGAAGAGAGCCGGATGGCTAAGTCCTTCCGTGCTTGAAACCGACGGTACGAATTTTGTACCAATTTTATCAAAGTATAATTGACCAGAGTTCTTAATTATTTAGACAAGAGTTTAACATATTTATTAATAAAAGCAGATTTCGATTCTTGATATGTGGTTTGCTTGACAAAATTAATTATTTGCTTGACAAAATTAATTATTTGCTTGACAAAATTACAATTCATCGCTGACTGTTTGGAATCACAAATTCGTTTGCAACCAGACAGTCAGTGGCAAGGAAACCACAAATAAATATTATAAAGGTTATGTTCAGTATAACACCTTATTAAAGTGTCATTGAACACCAATAAAATAAAGAGTGTTGAACATTCGTGACAGAAACTTGGTGGACAAGTCAGGCATAGACTGAAGTTTATTTGTATCAAATATGGTTGGATTGCAGAAAGAATTGGGAATCTTATTGATAGAATTTTGGGTGGGGAGTCACCCTATGGGGGGTCATTCTATGGGGGTCACTCTATGGGGGGTCACCCTATGTGGGTCACCCTATGTGGGTCACCCTATGGGGATCACTCTATGGGGGAGTCACCCTGTGGGGGATAACCCTGTGGGGGGTCACCCTATGGGGGTCACTTTATGGGGGAGTCACTCTATGGGGTCACTCTATGGGGGGGGTCACTCTATGGGGGTTATTCTATGGGGGTCACTCTATGGGGGGGTCACCCTATAGGGGGTCACCCTATGGGGATCACTCTATGGAGGAGTCACCCTGTGGGGGGTCACACTCTGGGGGGGGTCACCCTATGGGGGTCACTCTATGGGGGGGGTCACTCTATGGGGGGCCACTCTATGGGGGCTCACCCTATGGGGGGGTCATCCTATGGGGGTCACTCTATGGGGGGCT
>OY744554.1:45622134-45632134 GCA_963556195.1 Sepiola atlantica
ACCCTAACCTTGAACTCCAAGCCCTAAACCTAAAATAACTTTTAAGCACTTTTATTTACATGCCACAAATTGTATACACTTTATATAAACATAAAAAGAAAAGTTCTTTTCTTTCATGTTGCGATAAAATTATTTCCCTTGCCAAAGTATAAGCGAATTCGGAATAGCGGCGGCTAAAAAAAATAGAGTTATCTCTCTCAGATCGGTTACTGCTTATACAAGAGCGCCAGGCTCTGTTATTGCTAGAAAAAGCCGATGTCAAACACGATTCACTGGGTGTAATTTAGTTGTCTCCCTTGCATTCGTCATTTATGAGTTGTCTCCCTTGCATTCGTCATTTATGAGGTGTCTCCCTTGCATTCGTCATTCATGAGTTGTCTCCCTTGTGATGGTCAAGTGTGACTTATCTCTCTTTGTTAGAACTCGATAACAACTAACACTGACTGTTACGGCACACTCGC
This sequence comes from Sepiola atlantica, assembly GCA_963556195.1. NCBI lineage: Eukaryota > Metazoa > Mollusca > Cephalopoda > Sepiida > Sepiolidae > Sepiola > Sepiola atlantica. The sequence continues at coordinate 45,622,596 of OY744554.1, forward strand.
CGTCAACATTTAAAATTAAAGTAGGCAAAAGTGTAGTATAGTTAACACCGCAAAAGGGGGCAAAATAAACAGAAAAGCAAATATCAACAAATAACTTTTACCAAACGCAAGAAAATTTAATTTTCTATCGACCTGCATAGTTTTGAAACTTGTTGTAAGTTTTTTTTTTTTTTTTTTTTTTTTTTCCAGAATTTGTATCGTAGCCTCCGAAGGCGTATAAGAAAAATGGATGACGACGTTAGACCGAAAGCTTCTATATGCTGCAAATTCTTTTGTAATACAGAACTTAAAAACAGTTTCAGTAAGTTAAAAAATATACAGATCGGTTGAAAATTAAATGTTAATGCGTTTGGTGACAGTGATTTATTGTTTGTTTGTTTTTTTTCCAATTTTTTAGTTGTGAAACATACGACATTTATGTACGTATGTACAGTCCCGACATGCGAAGCATCGCATTCTCTTCTCAGCCGGTAGGTGTTGTTCTTTGTAGCAGGTATGTTTATGAACTTCTAGGTGTGACACAACACTCCAATGGAGTGTGCTCCGATGAACTAGCTGCTCTGGTGGCCCCTCGACGTAAATACACTAGACCAACTCGACAGTCAGCTAAATCCCATCCATTCACTGTGGAGGTACCCGGATGCCGGAAAAGTGAACGGTCATTTTCATTTTCTTTGAAACTATATTGCGTCTCGACACGGATCCGTTCCGACACAGGTGCTCGACTGAGCTCCAATCTATATCCGCCCCACCCCCCGTAAAACATTCACAAGAACTCGTCTAGCTACAGTAACCGATCGATTATGTTCTTGGCCTTTTGGCTAAGATCAAAGTGTAGTATCTGTTCCGATGGATACTGCACCCCATAGACTGGTATTGTCTTGGCCTTCGGGGCTTGATTTACGCCGGTCTATGGGTCTGTCCTGTGCAGTTCTAGGAGGTCCACCCTCCCAGGCTTCGCCTCCCCTCTTTGGGGAGGAGTAAGTTTATTGCTTACTGCCTGAGGCGCCCCTACCGGGGAATGCCGACGGGGCTGCCCAGGCAATTTTTAAACCCCACTTTCCCGACCCGACCTTGGGTCACATCTTACTTGTGGGAGTAAGATAAAAACTGGCCTTGTGCCTAACTCCTGGAGAGGAGTAAATCAATACAGTAACCGATCTGAGGGAGATAACTCTATTTTTCTTATACGCCTTCGGAGGCTACGATACAAATTCTGAAAAAAAAAAAAAAAAAAAAAAAAACTTACAAAAAGTTTCAAAACTACGCAGGTCGATAGAAAATTAAATGAAAATCGCATGAACTTTCTTTTTTTTCAATTACGCCCATCCGTAGCGGACGTGACGTCATAAATTTAACCGGAAGCCACGTTCACATAAAAACCTAAAACAACCACTTTAAATAATTTCCCTTTCTTCTTCTGTGTATCTAAAACTAAGCAAAGTTTCTTTCCAAAACCTACTCGTCTGCGGACCACAATACCACCGGGCTGCTTTCCAACTGACTACAACGTGGCCGTTTTCTAAGTGCAATGTTAGCACGTTATTGTTGAGCCGTATCTTAAATAATCAGATTCTACCCAGTTTCAACCATCGTCTCAAACCCTAAACGTATCGTCTCACCTTCCAAACTCTTTAACTCTCATCCTCGAGTGGCTTTAGGCCCTTGATAAGCCGTGACCCGATAGTACATAAAAACAATGAACGAAATAAAGCTGCGTGTTTACCTGGAAGTTTATCGCAGACGTGCTGACAGGTGTTCGTGATTGCCGGGTAGGTGAGGCTGGTTCCCATCACGCCATCACCTGGTTTGAGGACCACAGACTTTAGCACAGTGTTCACACCTAAAACAATATGAAAATACGCAACCGTAAAAAAATAACAACGCGTGAATACAACAGAGTAGTACGTTATCACCTTTCACCTACACAGCAAAAAAATGAGATCACCCGATCAGCAAAAAATGTTGATTCGTGATTAATTTGATGTCGCTAAGGTAAGCAATTCCGCTTTACCCATTTTCAAATGAATTGTTCCCAAATCAAATTATGTCAAACCTTTTATCACTTGAACCCCTTCCCCACCCACCTCGCTTTTTCCTCCCAGCTGCTACTGTGGCTTTCTCAACTCACCCAACCACTTCATTTCCCCCATTTTTCACTCTCCCCCATCCCCAACCCAACCCCTAATTTATTCCTCTTTCCACCATGGCCCAGGAAGTTGAAAAAAAATGGCCGGATTTTTTACTTCAATTCCATTTAAGTGCGCTCCATCTACGTTTTAGATTTCAACTTTTCACTTTTGGATTTATTTCTTTTTGAACACCTTCTCCATACTGCTCCTACGGAAAATTTTCTTTTTTTTCGTCTTCTCAAAAATCTCCTCAACGGACACTTTTTCAATGGACAATTACCATCTGGACAAACCACATATCCTTTTTACACGAACTTTTTTCACCACATTTTTAGTAATATTTTTCAAATATTTGAACTTTGGCTTTTTCTACAGCCAACTTATCTATCTGTATTTCTCCTCTGATGATAAGATTTCGATCTTTGAAAAGCCTTGGCTTAAGGAAAGAAATAAACACTGGTTTATTACAGAATACACCTTGCATTGAACAATCGAAATTTGAAATAAATTTGGACATTCGAACATGTTTATCACTCTTCGTTCATCTATCTTTATAATTTCTCTATCTCATATATTGAGCTTAAACCATTTCACTATAGGTTCTATCTACTTTTGGTTTACTTTTGGTTTATATTTGATTATATATATATATATATATATATATATATATATATATATATATATATATATATATATATATATATATATAAAGTATAAAGGTATACTCAAAAAAGAATAAAAGGGAAATACCAGCAGAGTGATCAATTAAATTAAATTAAATTAAATTAAGAGCGTAATATTTTTTTATTTTTAAATACAGATTTTAATCAGACATGAACCAGTGGTTTCTGACAAGAAAAGGGTTTAAATCCTCCATTTCCGTCTTCGTCAGCATTGTCTGAAATAAAAAAAATCTGTATTTAAAAATAAATATATATATATATATATATATATATATATATATATATATATATATATATATTTATTTATTTTGGTACAGAAAAATTAGTACAACATTCGTATCGTCGGTTTCAAGCACAGAAGGACTTAGCCATCCGGCTCTCTTCAGCTTCTGTTGTCATCTGTTTCGGAAATGTGAAGTCACGTGTCACTCTCGTTTGGACGCGTTATTTGCTTAGAGTGTTATGTATGTTTGTTTAAATTTAGTGTAAGGAAGGTTTAATAAGGTTTGAAAAAAAAAAAATGGGGAAGGGTGAAAAGTAACAGTTGAGATTTTAAACTGGAGAACATTTAAAGAGATATAAAAAAAAAAAAAAAATTTTAATAAATAGATAAACGAATAAAAATAAAAAATAAAAAAAATAAAAAATAAATATTTTTATATAAATCCCGTGAGCCAATATTTAGAATATCGTATATGTGTCTTCTAAAGTTCTATTAAGAGATTAGTATTAAATTTCAGAGACATAAAAACTTTACAAAAACTTATAGGATGACCTCTTATATTAGTCTGATCTTCGATAACTGACCTAATTCCTCATGTGACCTTCGACCCATCGGGGTGGGGTGTGTGTGTGTGTGTGTGTGGGGGGGGGGGGTGAGGAATTAATTGGTCAACTCTCATCTCGAATTACTTGCTTTTATCTCAAAGTTTCAAAAGGTATTTGCTATTATTGTACACTGGTCGACTTTGCCGCTCCTCGTAATCGCTTTCTATGCAGTGTGTTACACAATTAATACATCGAAAAGTTGTCAGAAATTTTCATAAATTTTCTTTGACCAATTATGTTTTTTTTGGGGGGGGGGGAGTAAGGGACGTTTTGCCTCCATTATTAGTCGTTAAGGGCCTTTTTGGGAGTCAGATGAACAAGTCACATCAGGTAAATAGAATTTCTCCAAAATATCTTGCATGAAAGGGTTAAGTTTGAAATAGCGTTGGTCTGTCATGCTTTTAAGTTCGAAATAGCATTTTCGTTGGTCTGTCATGCTTTTAAGTTCGAAATAGCATTTTCGTTAGCCTGTCATGCTTTTAAGTTCGAAATAGCATTTTCGTTGGTCTGTCATGCTTTTAAGTTCGAAATAGCATTTTCGTTGGTCTGTCATGCTTTTAAGTTCGAAATAGCATTTTCGTTGGTCTGTCATGCTTTTAAGCTCGAAATAGCATTTTCGTTGGCCTGTCATGCTTTTAAGTTCGAAATAGCATTTTCGTTGGTCTGTCATGCTTTTAAGTTCGAAATAGCATTTTCGTTGGTCTGTCATGCTTTTAAGTTCGAAATAGCATTTTCGTTGGCCTGTCATGCTTTTAAGTTCGAAATAGCATTTTCGTTGGTCTGTCATGCTTTTAAGTTCGAAATAGCATTTTCGTTGGTCTGTCATGCTTTTAAGTTCGAAATAGCATTTCCGTTCGTCTGTCATGCTTTTAAGTTCGAAATAGCATTTTCGTTCGTCTGTCATGCTTTTAAGTTCGAAATAGCATTTTCGTTGGTCTGTCATGCTTTTAAGTTCGAAATAGCATTTTCGTTGGTCTGTCATGCTTTTAAGTTCGAAATAGCATTTTCGTTGGTCTGTCATGCTTTTAAGTTCAAAATAGCATTTTCGTTCGCCTGTCATGCTTTTAAGTTCGAAATAGCATTTTCGTTAGTCTGTCATGCTTTTAAGTTCAAAATAGCATTTTCGTTGGTCTGTCATGCTTTAAAATTCGAAATAGCATTTTCGTTAGTCTGTCATGCTTGTAAGTTCGAAATAGCATTTTCGTTGGTCTGTCATGCTTTTAAGTTCGAAATAGCATTTTCGTTGGTCTGTCATGCTTTTAAGTTCGAAATAGCATTTTCGTTGGTCTGTCATGCTTTTACGTTCGAAATAGCATTTTCGTTGGTCTGTCATGCTTTTAAGTTCGAAATAGCATTTTCGTTGGTCTGTCATGCTTTTAAGTTCGAAATAGCATTTTCGTTCGTCTGTCATGCTTTTAAGTTCGAAATAGCATTTTCGTTGGTCTGTCATGCTTTTAAGTTCGAAATAGCATTTTCGTTGGTCAGTCATGCTTTTAAGTTCGAAATAGCATTTTCGTTGGTCTGTCATGCTTTTAAGTTCAAAATAGCATTTTCGTTCGCCTGTCATGCTTTTAAGTTCGAAATAGCATTTTCGTTAGTCTGTCATGCTTTTAAGTTCGAAATAGCATTTTCGTTGGTCTGTCATGCTTTAAAATTCGAAATAGCATTTTCGTTAGTCTGTCATGCTTGTAAGTTCGAAATAGCATTTTCGTTGTTCTGTCATGCTTTTAAGTTCGAAATAGCATTTTCGTTGGTCTGTCATGCTTTTAAGTTCGAAATAGCATTTTCGTTGGTCTGTCATGCTTTTAAGTTCGAAATAGCATTTTCGTTGGTCTGTCATGCTTTTAAGTTCGAAATAGCATTTTCGTTGGTCTGTCATGCTTTTAAGTTCGAAATAGCATTTTCGTTGGTCTGTCATGCTTTTAAGTTCGAAATAGCATTTTCGTTGGTCTGTCATGCTTTTAAATTCGAAATAGCATTTTCGTTGGTCTGTCATGCTTTTAAGTTCGAAATAGCATTTTCGTTGGTCTGTCATGCTTTTAATTAAAAATTAAGTGTGACAAACATTTCAAACTATGTTAAGAATTCTTTTTTAACAAAAATCATACGGACGCCATCTTAAAAAAAGTACATAAATGTTTTTAGAACATTGTATACGTACCTACGGTGGCATTCGTAACAAGAACGAGATTCTCAATCTTTGCGTTTACAAATTCAGCGACATTCGACAGCGTCACTTTCGCATGTTTAACGGAGTTTACGCGAAACCAGAGATCAGGACAAGAAAACAACTCAGCACGATACCTGGCAACAACAAAAAAAAATGTGTAAATATTGGAGCACAGGGAGGAGCAGGTGATAGCAAGAGTTAGGGATGGGTGAAATACGTTCAGGGAACTTTTGGGTATTACTAACCAGCAGAGCGTTACCACTGTCGACCAAGGGAAGAGTCTATCAGGCTGGTGTACGCAGTTTGATGATGTATGGAAGTGAAACCTGGCGAGTGAGAGTTGAAGACATGCGTTGCATGGAGAGAAATGAGATTAGAATGATGCAATGGATGTGTAATATGAGTCTTAAAGACAGGCTTAGATCTGATGACCTCAGAGGAAAGATTAAACCTGGACAGTTTAAGGAGATGTGTGCAGAAGAGGAGACGTTTATGGTATGAACGCATTGAAAGACTGGATGACAGTTCTTGGTTCAGTAGATGTAGAGCAGTTGAGGGAGCAGGGTCAGTTCGCAGGGAAAGACCAAGGAAAACATGGGAGGAAGTGATAAGGATGGACTTGAGAGAAAGAAGGATGAATAAAGACCTGGCAGAAGTTGAAAGTCAATTTCTAAAAGCTGTCTAATGCATGCCAGTATAGCATTATACCGATGATGATGATGATGATGATGATGATGATGATGATGATGATGATGATGGTGATGGTGATGATGATGGTAATGATGATGATGGTGATGATGATGATGATGATGATGATGATGATAAGGGTGATGATGATGATGATGATGATGATGATGATGATGATGATGATGATGATGATGGTGATGGTGATGATGATGATGGTGATGATGATGATGGTGATGATGATGATGGTGATGGTGATGGTGATGGTGATGATGATGATGATGAAGCTGATGATGAAGCTGATGATGAAGCTGATGATGATGATGGTGATAGTGATGGTGATGATGATGGTGCTGGTGATGATGATGATGGTGATGGTGATGGTGATGATGATGATGATGATGATGATGATGGTGATGGTGATGATGGTGATGGTGATGGTGATGATGATGGTGATGATGATGGTGGTGATGATGATGGTGGTGGTGATGATGATGATGATGATGATGTTGATGATGATGTTGATGAAGATGGTGATGAAGATGGTGGTGATGGTGGTGATGGTGGTGGTGGTGATGATGATGATGATGATGATGATGATGATGATGATGATGATGATGATGATGATGATGATGATCCACACATCCATGTAAAAATCTATAAAAATCTGCGCCAGTTTAGGGTCAAAGAATTAATATTTTTTTCTAAATTTTAGATATTATTCCGCCGGGGCAACGCTAATCAAGAAAATATCAACTTTGTGGGTGTTTGTTTTGTCGTTTTTTACTTTTAGCCGTACACACACACACACACACAGACAGACAACTTTGCTTTATTTAATAGATATATAAAGTTATCTTACTTGTTTTGAGCATCTGCTACTTCTTGTGGAATCGATCCGTAAGAAGCATGATTTAGGAAAACTGTCTCTTCATCCAAAAGGAATTTTTTCCGCATGGCTAATCCGAATGGAGTTTTCTCCATAGTTTTCTCGCTTCCAAGCATCATTAAATCTGCAATAAAATAAATAGAATAAATGAAATATCTCCATGTAACAAGGCAATATCTATATAAGGCCTGGCCATCATGCAAAACAGGGCTTATTACTGGGGTCAAGCAAGAAATTATTTTTCAAAACATTCCAATAAATTATTTCTCAAAACATTCCAATAAATTATTTTTCAAAATATTCCAATAAATTATTTATCGCCAATAAATTATTTTTCAAAATATTCCAATAAATTATTTTTTTAAATATTTCAATAAATTATTTTTCAAAATATTCCAATAAATTATTTTTAAAATATTCCAATAAATTATTTTTCAAAATATTCCAATAAATTATTTTTCACAAATAAATTATTTTTCAAAATATTCCAATAAATTATTTTTTAAAATATTTCAATAAATTATTTTTCAAAATATTCCAATAAATTATTAAAAAAATATTCCAATAAATTATTTTTAAAAATATTCCAATAAATTATTTTTCAAAATATTCCAATTAATTATTTTTCGCCAATAAATTATTTTTTCAAAATATTCTAATTAATTATTTTTCGCAAATAAATTATTTTCCAAAATATTCTAATAAATTATTTTTCGCCAATAAATTATTTTTCAAAATATTCCAATAAATTATTTTTCAAAATATTCCAATTAATTATTTTTCGCCAATAAATTATTTTTTCAAAATATTCTAATAAATTATTTTTCGCCAATAAATTATTTAATAAATTATTTTCAAAATATTCCAATAAATTATTTTCAAAATATTCTAATAAATTATTTTTCGGCAATAAATTATTTTTCAAAATATTCCAATTAATTATTTTTCGGCAATAAATTATTTTCAAAATATTCCAATTAATTATTTTTCGCCAATAAATTATTTTTCAAAATATTCCAATAAATTATTTTTCGCCAATAAATTATTTTTCAAAATATTCCAATAAATTATTTTTCGCCAATAAATTATTTTTCAAAATATTCCAATAAATTATTTTTCGCCAATAAATTATTTTTCAAAATATTCCAATAAATTATTTTTTAAAACATTTGATACAGTTTTATGTTTTATGGTATGCCCTCTGGCCATGCCTTGCTCCTCACCTTCGAGCACCGCCAGCAAATGATGCCCAAACGAACCTGAAGCACATTAGTTTGCCCATGCAACAGAAACTGGCAAGTTAACGAAGCCTCCATATTACTCGGCATAGCCTCTACAGGCCATGCCTTCTTTGATACAAAAAATCGACCGTAACCCAACTCTAACCCTAACCTAATCCTAAACTTAACCAATAAACGTAAAATTTGGGTGACAGATAACATTTTCGAAAAAGCAATATGCAGTAGCGAACAAATTGTATATTTTTTAAGATTATGACATGCTGAATGTAATGGGGCTAATATCAATTTTCAAAAAGATTTTCATGAGAATCGCTCCAGACAAGGCATGAAGCCACTCGCTGTAAGAAACTAACAAGAACGAAAGATGATTACAACAAAGTCAGGAAATGCTTATTGGCCATAGCCTTGAAAAGACCAAGGCTATAGGTAGGAGGAAAACAGTCAGCAGGAAGAGAGTTCCACAAGCCTGCAGTTCTTGGAAAGAAGCTACTGGAATTGGAAGCTGCATTAAAATGACGTATCAAAACAGCGAATTGATGAAGACCACTCGACCAACGAGTCAAACGAGCCGCAACAAAGGAAGCGGAGACTAGATCAGGCAATTATGAAGAACACATGCCATAATAGTATTTATAGAAAAGAAGGTTCGATCTTTGTCTAAGTTAGCCATGCTGATGACGGCTGTGAGCCAAGCCAGAAACACATGTCCGTTGAGTACTTTTATGTATGTATAAAATTAATTAAAAATATATATATATATATATATATATATATAAATTTAAAGAAGGAAAGATGAAGATAAAAAATTGCATATAATTACATAAAATTGATACAAATTTTATTACATCGGAAGTTCAGATGCAAGGAGTTACACTAATCCTTAAACCATGGTTTTTCAAAGATAAATTATAT
>OY744554.1:45639634-45647134 GCA_963556195.1 Sepiola atlantica
ATATATATATATATAAAGTGTTTTAAGGTTCATTTTTTTTTAAGAAGCATCTATTGTTAAATTTAATAAGGAATAGGTAAAATAAATACCTTTTGAAGCATTAAAGATGCGATATCAATTTTAAAAAAAGAAAAAAGAAAAAGAAATCGAAACCGATTTTTTTTCTTCTTTTTTTTATTATAAACTTCCATTTTTTTTTTTTTATCACTTTATAACCAAAAAAAATGGAAGTTTATAATAAAAAAAAGAAGAAAAAAAATCAGTTTCGATTTATTTTTATTTTTTTATAAAAAAATTTGATATCGCATCTTTAATGCTTCAAAAGGTATTTATTTTACCTATTCCTTATTATATATATATATATATATATATATATATATATATATATATATATATATAGAGGGTGGGCAAAAATAAGTGTCCTATTTTTAAAAATTCATAACTTTTTTATTTATTGATTTTTTTAATTTTTTTTTTTTAGAATAAGTAAAGGACCCCTTCCGAAGCAAGCATGAGCCGTATTAGCCCTAAGGAACGTACCCTCATTTAGAAAACATTATTTTTGCTTAAAAAACTCAAAACAGTGTAAAAAACAATACTTTAGTTTTTGTAAGTTTTAAGAAGTGTTTTTCGGCTAAAATTTGTTTTGTTTATTTCAAAAAATCTCGGAAGGGTCAGTCTACACACACATAAAGTTTGGTGAGTTTAACTTTTATTTTGTGAAAGTTATTCAAATTCAAGTTATTCAAATTTAAAGATAGGACCCTTATTTTGGCCCACCCTATATATATATATATATATATATATATATATATATATATATATATATATATATATATAAGTCAGGTTCATTTTATATATATCTTCATAATTCTCTATAGGGAGTGAATCTTCCTTCTAAGAAGCTCGATTGTATGCTTGTATTTTGCAACATTTCAAACATTTTCCCATTAAAAAATACACAAAGAAAAACACACACAAAAGAACCCAAAACAATTCAGTTTTAAATGATAGTCATCTGAAGGTTGACGGTTCAATCCTCGGTGCGGGCGATACAAAGAATTGCGAATTACTGAAGACTTCTTCCAGTCATGGCTGACAGAACAAGAGCATGCTAACCCCGTGGATTAAATAAAGGGTTCCGTTCGAAATTCCGTCCAGATTCCCGAGTTCGACAGAAATATTCCCGAGTTCGAAGAGATACACCTGAAGAAGGCCGGAGATTACAGCGGCCGAAACGTTGTGATGATAACACTCAAGATGAGAAACGTAGTCCGAATAACCAAAATTATACAAATTATCAATCCTCATCTAAAAAATTCAGAAATATAAAACGATGATTGTCAAACTTTTTACAAAAACAAGAATTTTTGTTGTTGAGATTTTAACAATACTGAAACGCGAAGGTACTTCTGCAGTTTACGGACCGGGCTATTTTTTTCGATAGGATTTTCAAGTTAAATTCAATTTTTACGGTATCTTTTGTTTATTAAATTGTTAGGTGCAAAGTACAGAATAGTTAACAAAACCCTCCGCCTTCCCAATGTTAAAGAACGGGTTTCTAAATAATAACGTTATTATTTCGGCACGGCAGAATTACCAATAATTTACGTGACTAAAATAGGAACTCACCTTTCTTTCTTCTTTTTGTGAAGAAAATAGTGGATGTCTTTTTTTGTTTTTTTTTTTGTATTCAAATTTGGGAATTTACCTAACAGTTCAGTTTGACAACGAAAGAAGTAAATATAAGTAAGTAAAACAAAACTTACCAAATATACCGAACGATATATCCGACGTGTCTCAACTCAACCTATGACGTAAGCAGACTAACTCGATTTTATTTTTCTCTTTCTTTTTTTTGTTTTTTCTCTTTGTTTTTTTTTCTCTTTTTTTTTTTCTCTTTTTTTTTTCTTTCTTTTTTTTTCCCTTTTTTTTCTTTCTTTTTTTTTTTTCCTTGATTTTCTTTTTCTTTTTTTCTTTTCCTTTTTTTTTTTTTTTTTCTTTCTTTTCTGGTATCCGGATTTCTTAGCAAAAAATTTAACTATCCGCGAATGTTATTTATTCGGTGATAACAAAAATAATTTATAATCATTTTTGATTCTAATTAAACTTTTACTAATTAACAGGAATTTTTATTTGATGGTTTTTACGCTTGCTAACAATTTTAGGAATGTTTCAATGTTTTTAATTACGACAAAGCGTTGCCGTCCACGGCTTCTTTTTTCTTTTTTTTTCTTCTTTTTTTTTCTTCTTCTTTTTTTTTTCTTTTTTTACCCCCCCCCCTCCCCTCCTTTTCTCTCTATTTCTCTTTCTGTATTTCTGTATCAACCCCCTCCCTCTCTTTCTAGCTATTCCCCCTTCCCCTCCCCCTCTTTTTTATTTTTATTTTTTATTTATTTATTTTTTTTTTTTTAAACTTTTGGTTCACCGCAAACAAGGTCACTGAGACATAAGATGCTCCTGTGATTAGAGGGCAGATTTATAGGGGGGGGGGGCATCCTAAGTGGGGAGTTGTGCAGCAAGATGTTTGTTCACATTACATTTAAACGTGTGTGTACAGGTGAGGAAACAGGGAGCAGGGAGAGAATTTCAAAGGCAGGCGGGCACAGAGAAAAGAACAATCGCTTCTTTTTTTTCTCTGACCGCTTGGAATTCTCTCCCTGTTCCCTGTTTTCCAACATGCAGAAAACATGCGGCCATTAGCGTGCTAAAAGGCCTTGTCGCCACTCGTAGTGTGACAATAGCTGTTAATTGAGTTATCTCCCCTTTGCAGATTGCCTGTTTGGAGTCTCTGAAGCTAGGTGGCGCTTGTTGGTGGTCAATTTGCATAGGTGGTGGATTTATTAGTATAAAAACTACTTTTTTTTACTTGAAAAGTTGAGTTGAGTTGAGTCAGAGAGGAGTGCAGAGTGGGTGAACGCTTGGGTGGTTTATATATATATATATATGGCTTTTGACTTTGATAAGGCCTACAAACCTCCACGAGAAAGCATGTTGGGAGGTGACGGTGGTTAAGTGGATATCGACACGAGAAGGTTGCCAACATCCCTAAGTGCTTTCAGAAAGATTTCTAACTAATGCCAACACGAAAGAAGAAAGCATGTTGCACATTGACGTGGAGGGGATTGGTAGATGACGTGGCAGCACAAGCAAAATGGCATGAGACAAGAAGCCAAACAATGAAAATAATCATAATAATAACAAGCCGCGAGTGCGTGGTCCCCCTCTGGATGTGGCGAGTGTAAAATGCAATAAATTTGGGCAATTTGGGGCATTTTTGACCTTGCTTTGACCCCCTCAGAATTTTCAAGGATGCTCATTTTATATCCAGAACAATTGCCTCTACATTTTGGCCAAGTTTCAGAAAAATTGAATGGATGGATCAAACGTTATGGGAGAAAAGGGTCATTTTTTGCCATTTTTGGGGCTTTTGACCCCCTGGGGGCGCGAACCGGATTTTTTCCAAGGTTAGCGATAATTACTTTCTATTAGAAACAATTGCCTCTACATTTTGGCCAAGTTTCAGAAGAATTGAATGGATGGATCAAACGTTATGGGAGAAAAGGGCCATTTTTTTGCCATTTTGGGGGCTTTTGACCCCCTGGGGGCGCGAACCGGATTTTTTCCATGGTCAGCGATACTTATTTTCTATTAGAAACAATTGCCTCTACATTTTGGCCAAGTTTCAGAAAAATTGAATGGATGAATGAAAAGTTATGGGGCAAAAAATGTCATTTTTGCCATTTCGGGGCCTTTTGACCCCCTGGGGGGCTAACCAGATTTTTTTTTTTAAATCGGAGAATGTCACTTTCTAACTTGACCAAAGTTACAGCTTCATGCAAAATTTCAGAGAAATTCAATGGATGGTTGCGGAGGAAAATTTGGACGGACGGACGGACATGCCTCAAAACATAATTTTATAATATGAAGAATAAGAAGAAGAAGAATATGTTAAACGTTACGATTGGCGACATAAATTATTTTAAAAGAAATTCCGTTGGTAAATTCGTCAAAAACAATTTATTTAGCTTTAGCTACTCATTTGTGACTTATTTCCGTTGAAAAATTAATATTTAATATAGAATATAAGCATTTTAAGTTACCGTAAATATAAGTCCCCCGATTTTATAAATCGGGGGACCAATTAGAGCAATTTTAAAACACAGGTGGAAATCGCAGTTCCAAATAAGTTAAAAGGAAAACTCTTTGATATACTTACGTTTCAGCAAAAATTAGGGAAAATTATCGAGTAGAATTTTAATTAAAAATATAAATCAGTTTTATCGTATTTTGCCGATCCGCCATTTATAAGTACGGAAATATTCGTAAAGCAGGGGAGAGATAACTAAGTCTGTCATATAAACAAGTAATAAATGAATGGCGGTCAGCAAAATATGATAAAATTGATTTTTGTTTTTAATTCAATACCTAGATCATTAAATACCTAGGTCATTAAATACCTAGGTCAATTAAATACCTAGGTCATTAAATACCTAGGTCATTAATTACCTAGGTCAATTAAATACCTAGGTCATTAATTACCTAGGTCATTAAATACCTAGGTCATTAAATACCTAGGTCATTAATTACCTAGGTCAATTAAATACCTAGGTCATTAATTACCTAGGTCAATTAAATACCTAGGTCATTAAATACCTAGGTCAATTAAATACCTAGGTCATTAAATACCTAGATCATTAATTACCTAGGTCATTAAATACCTAGGTCATTAATTACCTAGGTCATTAAATATCTAGGTCAATTAAATACCTAGGTCAATTAAATACCTAGGTCATTAAATACCTAGGTCATTAATTACCTAGGTCATTAAATACCTAGGTCAATTAAATACCTAGGTCATTAAATACCTAGGTCAATTAAATACCTAGGTCATTAATTACCTAGGTCAATTAAATACCTAGGTCATTAATTACCTAGGTCATTAAATACCTAGGTCATTAATTACCTAGGTCATTAAATACCTAGGTCATTAAATACCTAGATCATTAATTACCTAGGTCATTAAATACCTAGGTCATTAATTACCTAGGTCAATTAAATACCTAGGTCATTAATTACCTAGGTCAATTAAATACCTAGGTCATTAATTACCTAGGTCATTAAATACCTAGGTCATTAAATACCTAGGTCATTAAATACCTAGATCATTAATTACCTAGGTCATTAAATACCTAGGTCATTAATTACCTAGGTCATTAAATATCTAGGTCAATTAAATATCTAGGTCAATTAAATACCTAGGTCATTAATTACCTAGGTCAATTAAATACCTAGGTCAATTAAATACCTAGGTCAATTAAATATCTAGGTTCACATCATCCCGTACGGTCTTTCTGTAACGTCAGTTGCTTAGAGACTTTATACTGGTCAATACCAGTCGAGGATTCGTTCTCAGCAATCAGTCCGACAGGAACTGGGCCATTTCGGTGGTGTTTTATCTGTAGGGCTGAGGTATTAGTCCTTGATAGTGCTTTTATTTTATTTAGTGAATGCAAAGTCCTTCAGCCACGCATTATCCTCCTGGTCTGCTCGATAATTTTCCCTAATTTTTGGTGAGGATACTTATTTTTGCCTGATACGTAAGTATATGCACGAGTTTTTATTTGGAAATAAGTTTTTCATATGTACCTTTAGATGTACAAGCACCCAAATTCCAATAATTATGATTTGCATTACATTTGATTTATAGATACGAGACACCAAGTAAACAAGATTCCCTGAATTTCAATTTCTTTTTAAGACACCTTAAGCTTGAGGCTGAAAGTTTAGACATTTTCTAGAATCAAAAACATGCATATATTTGTATGTATGCGGTATGAGCACATTGACACACCGGTTCCCGTTAGATCGGCGAAGTTGAGCCTGGTCAGCACTAGATGGATGATCACTGTAACGAAAAAACATGGATATTTTTCTCGCGAGGGTTTTCTCATAGAATTTTATTTACATTTCTTGTTATATATTAAATATTAAATTGTTTTTAACGCCAATACGTAGTTAAAGCAAAATAAATTGTGCAGGACTATCAAAATAATTTCCAATGCTATTGACAATGTTTACCCATTTATTTATTAATGTGTTACATAATGGATGAACGTATGTGAAGAATGGTTACATCATCTAGTATGGATTTAGTATCTAGGTGGACCAGTGCAAGTTTGCTTGACACAAAAATCTGGAAAGCATTTCAGATTGTGATCTTTGATCCAACTATGCTCTATAGTCCAAAATGTTACATAATGGATTTAGTATCTAGGTGGACCAGTGCAAGTTTGCTTGACACAAAAATCTGGAAAGCATTTCAGATTGTGATCTTTGATTCAACTATGCTCTATAGTCCAAAATGTTACATAATGGATTTAGTATCTAGGTGGACCAATGCTAGTTTGCTTGACACAAAAATCTGGAAAGCATTTCAGATTGTGATCCTTGATCCTTATTGAACATTACTCTAACTATGGAGGCGTTTATGGATTATTTAGTTCTATGAAGGTACCCATTAACCTTTTTTCTCAACTATGCTCCATAGTCCAAAGGATCTGAAGAGCTAGAAGGCCAAATGTTAGGGGCCATGTGATCATGAAAATTTTCTCCCATCCATTTTTACCTTCCGTGAGTCTTGCGTTGTGGTTCATTAACCATTTCTGAGATAAAAAAAATCACCTTTACTCGTCACATAAGACTTTTATCTGATGTTTTTGTGGATAGCATTTCAGATTGTCCATCCCTTCTGACACGCACAGTGTTCTTTTACAATCAACCTCACGGATCTTCTAGGATTACCACCAACGGTGTGCCGTACTTGCCAAATGAATTCAGCACAATTATGACCGTTCAAAGTTTGTTGGAAATTTGAAAATTGACTGCCTTTTGTGCTGTTGGTGAAGAAGCCAATTTTCACAATGTATAACTAAAAATACAGGTCATCATCATCGTCATCATCATCATCATCATCGTCATATATTTTCATGACATAAATGGTACCAAATTTATATAATGGATGTGAAGAACGATTACATCAGCTCGTATGGATTTAGTATCTAGGTGGACCAGTGCAAGTTACCTTGACACGAAAATCCGAAAATCAAGTCCGCTCTCCGGACTAAAATGTAAACAGGCATGAACTGTGGGTTAGATCCAAGTTGGGAGTTCAAGGAAAAGTCAGACATAAATATGTTTTGACAAATTCAGTGTCCCCTTGAAGCAGTGACGTCACGATACCGTATAAAAGGACGTTTTTAGTCAGTTTTTGGCATGAATGGACGCAAATTAGGGATGTGATTAAAAAGAAAGAGAAAAATGGGAATTTAATTCCTAAAAAAATTGATGGCGCCACTTGTTTTATTGCCCACCCTCCATCCTCCCTAGGTAGTTAAGAAGAACAATTTTGGTCTCTCTTCATTTAATGTTAATGTGTGACTTTTATTTGTATGACGAGAATTTCTCTCCAAAATAAAGACCCAGTTTAAATTCTCCGTT
>OY744554.1:45654634-45659634 GCA_963556195.1 Sepiola atlantica
ATTTTTTTTTAAAAAGGAGAGAAACAAATATTACGATAAAAGATGTTGTCCTTTTCATACAACGTGTGTCAATGAATAGTTGAACGATGAAAGACAAACGTTTTGATGGCAAAGAATGGAAGTTTGCATCGATTTACGAAGTACGACTCACAAATACATCATGCGTGACCTGTTCCACTTGTTTATCAGAGCAAGGAAACTTCCCAAATAATAAAAGAACCGCAATAAATGCAGGTCAATCGAAATGTGACAGGAATTCTTCAACGTTAATTTATTCATGCAATTCAGAAAAAAAAATTCAGACGATTTATTGTCCGCCATTTTGATTAAGAAATAACAAATTGAACAAAATCTCTTTCAAGGATGAATTCTTTTTGGAACTTCATAAATTTGCGCAAATTTAGGAAGTTCCAAAAAGAATTCATCCTTGAAAGAGATTTTGTTCAATTTGTTATTTCTTAGTCAAAATGGCGGACTATGAATCGTCTGCATTTTTTTTTCTGATTGTTTTCTACCTCACAAATGAGTAAGTAAACCCAAATAAATTGTTTCGAACTAATTTCCCGACTGTGTTTTCTTTTAAAAATAATTTAAGGTAAATTTGAAATGAGTCCAAAACAATTTATTTGGGTTTACTTACTCATTTGTGAGGAAGGAAACAATCAGAAAAAAAATGAAGACGATTCATTGTCCGCCATTTTGGTTAAGAAACGACAAATTAACCGAGATTATTCATGATGAAAAATGGAAATGTGTAGGGGATTAAAAAAAAAAAGAAACTGCAATCTTGCAGGTTTATCGAATAACTACGAACAAGGGGGGGGGACAGCACGATAAAGGCCGGAAAGACAGGAATGACGTCTCTGGAAGCAGGACAGCAGGAAAGGATGGATCAACAGGAATGACGTCTCTGGAAGCAGGACTGCAGTAAAGGATGGATCAACAGGAATGACGTCTCTGGAAGCAGGACTGCAGTAAAGGATGGATCAACAGGAATGACGTCTCTGGAAGCAGGGCAGCAGGAAAGGATGGATCAACAGGAATGACGTCTCTGGAAGCAGGACAGCAGGAAAGGATGGATCAACAGGAATGACGTCTCTGGAAGCAGGACAGCAGGAAAGGATGGATCAACAGGAATGACGTCTCTGGAAGCAGGACTGCAGGAAAGGATGGATCAACAGGAATGACGTCTCTGGAAGCAGGACTGCAGGAAAGGATGGATCAACAGGAATGACGTCTCTGGAAGCAGGACAGCAGTAAAGGATGGATCAACAGGAATGACGTCTCTGGAAGCAGGACAGCAGGAAAGGATGGATCAACAGGAATGACGTCTCTGGAAGCAGGACTGCAGGAAAGGATGGATCAACAGGAATGACGTCTCTGGAAGCAGGACAGCAGTAAAGGATGGATCAACAGGAATGACGTCTCTGGAAGCAGGACAGCAGGAAAGGATGGATCAACAGGAATGACGTCTCTGGAAGCAGGACTGCAGGAAAGGATGGATCAACAGGAATGACGTCTCTGGAAGCAGGACTGCAGGAAAGGATGGATCAACAGGAATGACGTCTCTGGAAGCAGGACTGCAGGAAAGGATGGATCGATAGAATGACAGTCTAGGACAGCAGTAGAAACTGGAAATGACACCATGTGATGACGTCACACAGGGTTTGATGTGGACGTCCCTGAGGTGGCTCAGGTAGGTCTGGGTTGTGTGGACGTGGCCAAGAGCTAGGTCGACAAGAAAAGGCAAGTGCAGGACGTCGATGGGCACTGGAAAAGGAGCTGCTAGATTGAAAGAGACAGGTGCTGAAACAAGGAGCAAGAACTGGAGATGATGGAGCTGTTGGAAGGAGCTGAAGCATACACTGCAGGAGCTGGAGCATTAGCTGAAGGAACCGGAGCAGAAACTGGAGAGACAGGCTGGAACAAAGATTGCTCAGGGGTCGTAACTGGAGAAAGTGTGCCGTAATGTCAGACAAAGGATTGTGGAGCGAGATGCGGTCGGCAGCAACGGAGGAGACGCCGTCGAGGCCAGGGACAAAGGCTTAGAATGAGTTGGTGAGTGAAGAAACACTCTTTTTATATTGTCCTGTGAGCAGTTATGGTGCGACACTTTGATGAGATCTGATTGGTTGGGTCGAGTGACGATTTGCGCAGAACGAAAGAAAGTGTGTTGATTTCTGTCAGACGGGTTAAATTGGAGGCACACTTACGGCTATTTATTAAATGCTCAGCGATAGAAGACCCGTATATTTATTTACCCCCTCTTCATGTGGCTGGTTACCATTCGTAACTTATGCGGGTTGGTTTCCGCATTCGAGGATTTTCCTTAAGATTGCAGCTGCTTTTATTATTATCATTATTATTTGTACTCACTAGGAGTTCTCACACAGATCATCATTAGTGATTGCTCACCGACAACAACCAGTGGTATTTCCTGGAGTCTGAGTGACAACAAGCCTCCCCAGATTTCCAGTATTCTTCATCTCTTTTCGATAACGATGCGGTATCGCAACAGCCGCTTACCATTGATTTCTTGCTGGTAAGGACCATTGGTCTTCTATGGGATTTGGGTGGCAATAAGCCTCCCCAAGGTCCCAGCATTCTTCGCACTTTTTGAGTGGAGGTCTGGTTTGTGCTGTCCCTCCTCGGTCTTCTCATCCTCCTAGACCCTCTACAAATATTTTGTCTGGTGTCAGCGTAGGCCGGCACCATTTTTTTTTAATTTAAATTTTTATTTTTATTTATTTTTTAAATGTTTAAATCTTTTATTTATTATTATTATTATCAGCGATAGAAGATCCGTATGTATTGTTCAGAACATCCGACAGTAAATAATTTGCATGACGAATTTTTGTGGTCACGTGTTGTATTACCCGGATGTCTAATCTTTGTGGCGTCCTTCAACGTAGCGCAAACTGCAACTACGTTTCAATAAATAAATAATAGAATTATTGTGGGGAGCAAAATAACTTGTTGTGCAGGCATTTGTTTAAACATCCGGTTTTATTATGCTTCTAAACCTTATGTCTAGCATCCTTATTTTAATTTTGATCAAAATCTATTTCATAATTTTGATTCTAGAAAATGTCTAAGATTTAAAGCCTTAAGCTAAAAGGGTCTGAAGAAAAAATTGAAATTCAGGAATTTTTTCTTAATTGATGTCTAATGACTATGAAACAAATTCAATGAAAATCTGAAATATTTTAATTTTCAAATGAGAGTTTGAGCCCATATTATGCCCCCCCCTAAACCCCTTTAAAATACTCCCCAAAACTTAAATTTGGGAAGTATTTACTTATTGATGTCTAATACCTACTAGGGCGAATATATTCAATGATTAAACCTCTGGTTTTGTTAAGGTTTAGGGTTAGTGTTCCACATATTTAGGTTAGGATTAGTGTTCCACATATTTAGGTTAGGATTAGTGTTCCACATATTTAGGTTAGGATTAGTGTACCACATATTTAGGTTAGGATTAGTGTTCCACATATTAAGGTTATGATTAATGTTCCACATATTTAGGTTAGGGTTAGTGTTCCACATATTTAGGTTAGGGTTAGTGTTCCACATATTTAGGTTAGGATTAGTGTTCCACATATTTAGGTTAGGATTAGTGTTCCACCTATTTAGGTTAGGATTAGTGTTCCACATATTTAGGTTAGGATTAGTGTTCCACATATTTAGGTTAGGATTAATGTTCCACATATTTAGGTTAGGGTTAGTGTTCCACATATTTAGGTTAGGGTTAGTGTTCCACATATTTAGGTTAGGATTAGTGTTCCACATATTTAGGTTAGGATTAGTGTTCCACATATTTAGGTTAGGATTAGTGTACCACATATTTAGGTTAGGATTAGTGTTCCACATATTTAGGTTAGGATTAATGTTCCACATATTTAGGTTAGGGTTAGTGTTCCACATATTTAGGTTAGGGTTAGTGTTCCACATATTTAGGTTAGGGTTAGTGTTCCACATATTTAGGTTAGGGTTAGTGTTCCACATATTTAGGTTAGGGTTAGTGTTCCACATATTTAGGTTAGGGTTAGTGTTCCACATATTACGGTTAGGGTTAGTGTTCCACATATTTAGGTTAGGATTAGTGTTCCAAATATTTAGGTTAGGGTTAGTGTTCCACATATTTAGGTTAGGATTAGTGTTCCAGATATTTAGGTTAGGGTTAGTGTTCCACATATTTAGGTTAGGATTAGTGTTCCACATATTTAGGTTAGGGTTAGTGTTCCACATATTTAGGTTAGGGTTAGTGTTCCACATATTTAGGTTAGGATTAGTGTTCCACATATTTAGGTTAGGTTAGTGTTCCAAATATTTAGGTTAGGATTAGTGTTCCAAATATTTAGGTTAGGGTTAGTGTTCCACATATTTAGGTTAGGGTTAGTGTTCCACATATTTAGGTTAGGATTAGTGTTCCACATATTTAGGTTAGGTTAGTGTTCCAAATATTTAGGTTAGGATTAGTGTTCCACATATTTAGGTTAGGGTTAGTGTTCCACATATTTAGGTTAGGATTAGTGTTCCACATATTTAGGTAAGGGTTAGTGTTCCACATATCACAATTAGGATTAGTGTTCCACATATTTAGGTTAGGGTTAGTGTTCCACATATTTAGGTTAGGGTTAGTGTTCCACATATTTAGGTTAGGGTTAGTGTTCCACATATTTAGGTTAGGATTAGTGTTCCACATATTTAGGTTAGGGTTAGTGTTCCACATATTTAGGTTAGGGTTAGTGTTCCACATATTTAGCTTAGGGTTAGTGTTCCACATATTTAGGTTAGGGTTAGTGTTCCACATATTTAGGTTAGGGTTAGTGTTCCACATATTTAGGTTAGGGTTAGTGTTCCACATATTTAGGTTAGGGATAGTGTTCTACATATTTAGGTTAGGGTTAGTGTTCCACATATTTAGCTTAGGGTTAGTGTTCCACATATTTAGGTTAGGGTTAGTGTTCCACATATTTAGGTTAGGGTTAGTGTTCCAC